>VXAY01003078.1:1483686-1544142 GCA_013399855.1 Oxyruncus cristatus | reverse complement strand
TCATTACGGCCATGACATCATCACGGCCATGACACCCCCACGGCTGTGACATCACCAAAGCCATTACATCACCACGGCCATGATATCACCACAGCCATTACATCACCACGACCATGATATCACCACAGCCATTACATCATCACAGCCATGACATCATTACAGTCATGACACCACCACGGCTGTGACATCACCACCACCATTACATCATCACAGCCATGACATCACCACGAGCGTTCAGGCAGCAGAGTCAGAGCAAGCAGAACTGGCTCACACTGCCGGGCTCTGGGAGCCGTGTGCCGTGGTGGCACAGTGACACCACCACACATCCCGGTCCCCATCAGGCACCGCCTTCCCAAGTCAACAAGGAGCTTTTCCATCCCTGTGGCTGTGGCAGACCCTGTGACAGGCTGTGACAGGAGCCGTGTGTCCCGTGGCACTGTCCCCCATGTTCCATGTGGAACCACGTCCACCCAGCCCCGCGTCCCCAAGTCAACGCGATGCTGTCCCACCACCTCGGCTGTGACATCGGCACAGCCCATCGGCCAAGAGCGTTACAGGAAGACAATTTGGCCCCTGTTGACGGGCCCTGGGCGCCGCAGGTCCCGCTGGCACAGTGACATCAGCCCCGCTGCCCACCCCAGCGTTCCGTATGGAACCGTGCCCAGCCGGCCCCGCGCCCCCAGGTCAACGCGAGGCTGTTCCACCACCACAGCTGTGACATCACCCCAGCCCGTCAGCCAATAGGGCGTCAGGAAGCAGCCCTGGCCCACCCTGATTGGCCCAGGGCGCCACGTGTCACAATGGCCTTGGGTGTCACCCCAGGTGTCACCCCTGGTGACACCTCCGGCTCGCTCAGAGCGCTCCGGCAGCCCATGTGCACAGGCAGCACAGCCTCCTGCTGCTCCACACAGCTCCAGAGCAGGGGCTTCGAGCCCAGAGAGAGCAAGAGCGACCCGAGCGAGCCCAGTTGAGCCCAGCCTAGCCCAGTCCAGCCCAGCCCAGCCCAGTCCAGCCCAGCCCAGCCCAGCCATGGCGCGCCCGCCCGGCCGGCGCGGGGGGAAAGCCCTGAGCACCCAACTGCTGTTCCGCATCTCCATCCAGAGGGCCGGGCCCGGCGGCCAACCCGTGGCCATCGCCACAGCTGGAAGGAAAGGACGGGCCTGGGGACGCCCCCAGCGCGGCAGGAAGAGCGTCCGCTTCTCCGGCAGGACCCGCCCGCTCCCCGCCTTCTTCCTCTTCATGGCCCAGCACCGCAAGTCGCTCCAGGCCTCCAACCCAAACTGGACCGTCGTGCAGATGGCCAAGAGGCTGGGCAAGATGTGGCACAAGCTGCCGAGAAGAGACAAGGAGAGGTACATGGACCAGGCCGAGCGCATGAAGAGCGGCAGAGGCATGTACCGGAGCCGGGGCACGGCCCGCAGGCAGATGGGCAGGAAGCAGGCTGGCAAGAAGAACCTGGTGGTCTGCTTCACCACCAAGGCCGCGAGCCTGCGCAACTTCCTCATGTCCTACCTGTGACTGCAGTTCCTTCCCGCTGAAGCAGAAGTTCCAATAAAAGTTCCCCAGTTTGGTTATCCGCAAATCCGGCTAACTGTGGTTTGTTTACCCAGGGCTGTATCCCGGGATTGGGGTTTGATCCAGGTTTAATGGAGGTGGGTCCACGCCGATGTGCGGGATGGGGAGGGGTGCTCCTGCACACCCACAGAGGAAACAGCAACGAGTCTTCTCTGCCTCTTCTCCAAAGCACGAGTTAAAATGGGCTCCTGCTGCAAAGGAGGAATTCTGGCCTCCTCGGACAGCAGGTCCTGGAGCTGGAGAGGTGACAGGGAAGGCAGACGGGCCTCGGGGGGAACAGAAGGAGCTCCACCTCTGCCAGGGCTCTTTAGCTGGTGACCTGCTTGGCCTGCTGTGTCTTGGAGGAGACAGAGAAGGTAGGACAGACTTAATCCTGCTGCTGCCCTGCACCGGCGGGCAGCTCCAGCTCCAAACCCAGCAGGAGGGCACAGGAAACGCAGCATCCTGCTCCCTGGAAAAAGCCTTGGGAAGGTGCACGAGGTCAGAGCCCAAACCCCTGTAGGAACCTGCACCCACTGGAGGACCCAGACTCCATCAGAGTCCTGACCACAGCCTTTCCACAGGTCCCTCTGGGAACAGTCACAGCCCATTCCCGCTCAGGGTCACACATCCCGGGGCCCCAGGTCAATGCCACCTTGTCTCCACGCGCCAAGGGAAACTCTGCAGCTCAGAAAGTCTCCATAAACTGGACTCCAAAGCTGGGCTTGTCTCTTATTCCACACGTGGGATTTTGGCAGGGTCTGAGCACCATCTACTCTACCAGCAGATGAAGCCAGTGCTCAGCAGCGCTCACTGCTGGAAACCCCCAAATCCCAGGATACAGCCCTAGGAAGCTCCTGGTACAAATGCTGATGATATTAAGTTAAAAATAAAGCTCAGCTCTGACTTGGCAGCAGAGTGTTTAAGTGAGCAGGGACACGAAATCTCACTTTAATGGTTCTCCTGCCTGCATGGCTTGACAGGAGCCATCAATTAAAATCTATTCCCAGCTGCACAGCCACGGCCACAGCAGCCTGCACTGCTATTTTTGGCACATTACAAATATGAAGTGGTTAAAGAGGCATCAAGAAGGCCCGAGATATCACCCGTCCAATTACATTTTTAACAGAATCTCCTCGTCTTCCGCTCCGCAACTTGCAAACTTCATAAACAAGTGGCATTCAGGCCAGACCGGGCTCTGGGAAGTTGGAACACAGGTTCCACTCAATTTAGCACATCACACAGGCTGCTCATGAGTGATGTCCCCGAGTTCCTGCGGCCCTGCCTCCAAGCACACGCTTTCTGCAAGCACACACGCCAGTGAACTCCCAGGGTGGCCCTTTCCAGCAGCCTCTTTAGCTGAAACACAACCTGAGAGGCTGGAGGACAACTCTGCCAGCTCGGAATACGCAATAAAATTCCGGTTATCTGCGGCAGGAAATCTTTCTGTGAGAGGAAACAGAAGGGGCTGGAAACCAGTGCACTTGAAATCGGTAGTTATCCACCTGTATCTGTTTTCACACTAATGGTACACAGACTAGAGATGAAAATAACGGTTAGAGCAAAGCATTAACAGTGAAAAATAACAGTTTGGGAGATGCCTTCCAGCAGCAGCGAGGAAACAATGATCTTTGAAGAGTTGTGGGAAACTGGTGGTGAAGGGAGGTACACGATAAACATGGATATTATGGGGGGAACGTATCTCAGGGGCTGGGGTTGGTCCCTTCCTCTGCTTTCCACACCGTAGTTAAAGAATGCAATCAACCTGAGCTGCAGAATGAGGTTTCTCTCAGTATTGGAACAATTTCAGCTCACTGAGAGCCTCTGCCCCCTTTCCGTGGACTCAAAACTGATATTAATGACATTGCTATGGATCTAGTAATGTAATTTTTATTGTGATGCTGCCTGTGTTGTCTCTACCAAGGGAGAGATGAGTCAGGAGTACCTTGGAGATGAGCTGGACAACCTTCCCCTCAGTGACCTCCGTGGGTTCACCCGGAGAGCCGTCACAGGGGGGTTTGCTGTCCCTGCCTCTCAGTGTGGGGGCTTCAAAGGGGGTGAGTGTCAGGGTGGAAGAGAATAGCCAGGACTGACAGACCTTTACCCAGAGCCTTCAGAACCCTCCTCCTCTGTGCCCTGAGCAGGGGCACAGACACACCCGTGTCACCACACACGTTACACACTCAGGGCAGACCCCAAAGCCTGCCAACCCCAAAGACAAAATGTCACGTACTCCCCCCCTCCCCATCCTAAACAAAAGCTGCAATCTGAGCACAAAAGCACGAAGCAACAGTGAGGAGATGTGGATGTGACACTCACGCTCCTACTGGAACCAAGAGAACTGTATCTGCAGGTATTTCCTCTTGTTACACGGGAACAAATGGCACTTCATCCCACCTCCCTCGTTCAGCCCCACTCTCCTCCTGCCAGCAATTTCCCTGTGCATGTGCAGCAGATGCTCCTGTGTTACAGCAGTAGTAGAGGGAGCCCTGGAGCACTCGTGAATAGCAGATTTATTTAACAGAGTTCTCTGCAGTGACGCTTCTCCACGTGGCCTTATCCGCAGAGGACCAGCCACGAGGAGCGGAGTTTACAGGTCACTGACACTGCAGGTGCACGGCACAGGCTGGGACTGAACCAAAACCAAAGCCACAAACAAGCCACTGCCATTCTTAGTGAGGAGCTGAGCCTTTGGAGGTGCTGGTTTGGGGGTGAGGAGAGTCACCCCACTAAATCCCCCCCCAGCCCAACAGCAAGAAATGTCTGTTGGAGGGAGACCCTGTTCTCTCTTCTCACTCCCAGTAGCCCAAGGCCACTCCAAAAGGTTTTGGGGAACAATCCATGGCAGCCTGAGGCAGCCAAAGCCGGCAGAGACCTCGCCCAAAACCGCGCTCAGCCAGGAACAGATTAATCCCTGAGGAGTTTGAGGCTTTGCAGGCTCCCTGTCATGTGTTAACTGAGATGTTACAACTTCAACACCCTTCGAAAAATCAGAAACTGGAAGTGTTCTGAGCTCATTAACTGCCTGCCAAAGAATCCTTCTGTTTCAAAGAATCAATAACCTGCTTTTGTTCACAGCTTGATTTTAATGTGACCAAAAAGACACCGCGCTACAGACGCTAAAAGCCACCAGGACTGTGGTGGAGAGAGCAACAGCTTGATCCTTTTAAGTCCATCTTGCAGGAAGGCACAGACTGAGCATCACAGAGCACACCCCCATCTGCACAGACTGCAGAGAGGCAGCACATCCTGCCACCCTTGTTAACTTTGATTTAGATCACAAATCACCGCAGGAACAAACTCATTCCCCGCACGGCAGAGACCCGGGATGGGGACGCTCCGACACAGATCCCAGAGCTCCCTCATCTCCCCCCTGCCCAGGAGCAGCACGTTCAGCACAGGTGACGGCCCCTGACCTCCACCCCAAACCTGAGGTCTTCCAAAGTGTGCCACCCCCACCCAACTCCAATCCCGGCTCTTTTCTTCCATTTACCCCAAAAAACCTAAGTCATCAGGGGTGCAATCAGAGCAGCAGCTTCACAGAGCCGGTTTTGTCTTTCCCAGAATTCCTAATTCCCATTGATAAAATCCGTATTTGCTTGGGAACTTCCTCACCTCGCTGAACCACAGCAGGGGTGTGAGACTGGGCAGAGGTGAGACCTGCAGTTCTCTGGGAGGGTGAACTGTGTGAAAACACCCCAGACTATGAACATGCACAATATGGTTGGGGTTGGAACTTGATGGTCTTTAAGATCCCCTCCAACCCAAACCATTCTACGGTTAAAAAATATTAATTTCTTTCCTGCATGAAAAACAAAAACTTCATCAGACAAGCACTTAGGAGATCCCAGCCACCAGTTGGGATAACATTAAATATGATTAATATATTATTTGATTTGACAACGTGGTTGCTGGTGGAGTTGGATGCAACTGAGATGGGGGTGGCAAGGCCAGAATCTTGCAACTGCCTCTTGCTGTTGATGAATTCATTTGGGTGATCCACATACTGGCTGCACGAGGAGGGTGAAGCTGTAATTCCTCTTCTGGGCACACCCCCCCAACACTACTATGAAATCATAGAATACCTTGGCTTGGAAGGGACCCACAACCCAAGTGCAGTTCCTGGCCCTGCACAGGACACCCCAACACCCCACCCTGAGGGTGTCAGAGGACGCTGTCCCACGTGTGTGAGGAGGACACACCACCCCCTTTGCTCCAGCAAGCTTTACATCCCCAGGGGGGGCAAAACCTCTCCCAGTACGACCCCGTCCCTCGAGAAATCAATGCAGAGTTCACTGCCTGACTCAATCCTGGTGCTGAATGAAACACAGCCCTGCACCCACGGCAAAACAAACACATTAATCCTCCCTCGCTGCACCCCAGAGCGGCTTTATCAGTGACAAAGCTCTGCCAGGGCTTGGCAGGGGCTGAGCATCCCAGCCCCGAGCTCAGAGGGACCTGGGGCCACTTCCTCCCTCCAGTGACCAGCACAGGGAGTGTTTGTTACTCAGTGGCTTTCTGGGGAAGATGAAGAGCTCTCCAACACCTCAGTGCACATATCAGAGTTGCCAAGACAGCAGAATAAGAACTGCACAAGGGCAAAATGTTCCTTTTGAGAAGCCTCTCTGGGTGACCTTAACACAACATGAAGTCTTTCCAACTGCAGAAAATCCTGACTACCTGAAAGCGCTGCCAGTGGGTTTTACTTTATAATTTCCTACTTTTTAAACCTGCCTTCTGTCTGCCCTTTGTTGCACAAGGTTTCTCTTCCTCTCCCAGATCCTCAGAGCAGATCAATCTGCACCTCTTCAGCTGGATGTGATCCTGCCACCGGAGCCAACTGCTCCTCTCTTCCCTTCCATTCCACACTCCCCACAGTTTGAGCAGATAAGAAATCTTGGAACACTTGTTTCAGCCCGAAATGGAGCAGACTGTGGCAGAATTCTGGGAAAGGCAGCAGACACTGGGCCCACTTCCTGGTGGGGAAAAGAAATCCCCCTTTACACAAGAGTTAATGTGGGGCCAACAGCGGTTGGCACCTTCACCCACAGTGTGGGCGGTGGGACGGAGCTCTGCAGGCAGCACGGAGCTCTGGGAGCAGCTGATGGACCTGGTGGGCACGCTGCCATCCTGAGGGACCTCGGCAGGCTGGAGAGAGCAGCAATCTCACCAAGTTCCCAGGGAAACAAAGCCCTGCCCCAGGGAGGAGCAGCACCCTGGGGGTCCCGGTGACCCAGGCAGGACACGCGCCTGCAGGTCACCCTGCAGCACACACACAACATCCTGGGCTGCAGCCAGCCCGGGATTCCACAAATCCCACCAGTTCTAGAGGGGTCTGAGCATCTGCCTTGCAGGACCTCACTGCTAAGCTCGAGCCAAGGCACGTGGCTCATGAGATCCTGCAGCCTCACTGCCGAGAGCAGCCACACATTAGCAGGTTTATTAGTGCTGCTGCTTATAAGTCAAAGCTTGGTGCAGCAATTACAGCCTCCCAGCAGTCAGATCTGCAAGGAAATTACCAGAATTACCCACAGTTTAGATGAACTTTCTCCCCCTTCAATCAATAAAGTGCCATTAAGAGCCTATTCCGAGCTCCCAGCGTTGGAGGGTCGGTGCAGCCACGGCAGAGCCTCTGCCAGAAATTCTCCCTTGATTGGATTAAACTTCAGTTCAACAGGGCTTTGCTGGGAAGAGTCCTACAAAACACTAACTCTGCAAACCCTGACACCTTCCAACCTGCAAGTCCAAGGGGGTTTTGAAGCTCTGCCGAGCTCAGGTTCCGGTCTCAGAAATATTTCCCATTGCCTTCATTGCTCCCCATAAACCACTCAAGGACCCCAGGAAAAATATTCAGGGAGAGTATAAGAAACATGAAATACACCATTCCAAACATTTCAGATTGGTTTATGTCTCAGTTAAGGAAACACCAAGGTACAAACTCCGCTCCAACCAGGACTTTCACACCTCAAGTTGACTTTACTTGAGGAGGAAAAATTTGAAAAAAATCCAATTGGAAATCCCCCTGACTTCAAACCTGCAAACCCCTCGGAGTCAGTGGAGACAAGCAGCAAGTCTTTTCCCCGAGATTTGCTCCAGCCTCTCAGAGACTTGGGAAGATGGATTCTTGGTAATTTGGCATCAAGAGTAAAATAGTTACTTTCCTGGCAACTTCCTAAAATCAGAACTTGCACAAAGAAAGGGGGAAAGTGCCAAAAGCAAAGCAAGCCCTGGCATCCCCAGCAAAAGCAGAATCTATTATTTTGTCCCTTTGGACTCAATTAGTTCAAATTTACAAAGAATGACACCCATAAAGATGTTAAACATTAACAAAACTTCTGCTAACTTGCTTCAAAATGAATTTTAATTGCAAGCTGTTTTAGACATCTTCTAGGCTTGCAAAATTTAATGAGGATTTTAATCTGCCCACAAAAATTCCAATATATTAATTTCATGCTTAAAAAAAAAAAAAAAAAAAAAATCTATCTTTTCTTCAGAGGCCCGAGAAAAAAAAGAAATGATCAATATGTTCTGAACGACAACCACAGGAGGTCTTTCTGCCCTGGAGCTTCCCGGGGGCAGCAGGGACAGGGCAGATGCTGAGCAGCAATTCACAGACCCTCCTGCCCCTGCATCTCCTGGGTTTAAAATGCTTCTGGTTTTTGAGAGGACGTGACCACGCAGATCATGGAAGCACTGGAAGAGGACCTGCCTCCCCTGCTACCACCACTCTGGGGCCTCCACCTCTCACCCCGGCAGGTTTTTGCAACATCCACCTCCCATCTGCCACAGGCTGGCTTGGAAACCTCTTTCAAGATTTCCCTTTGGTTCCACACACCCCCTCCCCTTCCCTTTGATTTTCTTCCAGGCTCCAGAAATTCCAGTGTGGCTTTGAACAAATATCCTTTGGTTTTTAAATTCACACAAAGCATCTGTGACTGGGCAGGGAAAAAAAAAAAAAAAAAAAAAAAAAAAAAAAACCACACCAGCTCCTCTCTGAACACTCCCTTTCCCATCAGGCTGTTTGGAGCACAGGGCACTGCTCCAGGATCAATGGTGTTAATTTATTCTGTTACATTACACAGAGAACAACCTTATTTCAAACTGCCTTCATGCCAACTCCCAGCCTGAAGCACTTCTATTCCCCCCCCCCTTTTAAGAACAGCTGACTTATCAAAACCTGGTTTTTCTAACAGAAAAACCACAAGCTAAGCCACATTATAATAATTGAAGCAATTAATTACTTTTATGCCTTTCTTTTTTAAGGGAGATCTTTAATGCAGGTAATTCTGACTAAAAGAGCTAATTTGAACTGCTCCATCATTTAAAAGATGATTACAAAATTAATTGCGAAAGTACAGGAGGAAGACAAAGGGATAAAGGAAAGCAGGACCAGATGGGTCTTTCCCCTGTGCTCCAAGTGGGAATTACCAACCCAACGTGCCTGTTTTAAGAGCAGGGAGAGGGCTGGGCAAGTTCTCACGTCACTGGTGTTTACTGGTTGTCCAGAGAAGCCGTGGCTGATCCATCCCTGGAAGTGCCCAAGGCCAGATTGCACAGGGCTTGGAGCAACCTGGGATAGTGGAACTGGCTGATCATTAAGGTCCCTTCCAACTCAAACCATTCCATGACTCCCTGAGAATTCCAGCCTATCGTGGCCAGGAAAACAGGCCTCAGACATGAACTGCCGACACCTTTTGTCTCTTACTAATCCGATATTAACTGATGCCCTGGGCTTCCTCCTGCTCTCCACCATAAATCCAGCCACCAGGGAGGTCCCTGCGTGGAGAAGAATCAAAACATGCACGTTGTGAGGCAGCCAAAAGTGTCAAACCCAAAGCCAGCACGAGCCAAAGGGATCCCGACCTGCCGCGGCAGAGCCGAGCAGCCCCAGGAACGCGGAGCCACGAGCTCCTTCCACCCGGGCCCCGGGAAGGCTGATGGGATCCGTGGGGACGAGGTGCTCGGATGAAGGGTCTGCGTTCAGTGACTGCTGCTCCCCGATCCGCAGCCCCTGCTCGAGCCCCGCAGCGTGTGAGACAAAAACGTCTCCGAGCCAAGACCCGTCAGCGGCAGCAGCTCCCGGAGCAGCAGGAAAAACACCGGGTTTGGAAGCGCTGATAGCAGAGCTCGTGGAATTCATTATTATTCGTTATTATCCTCCCGCGCCCCGCGACAGAAATCACTCACATTCCTGCCTGACAGCCCGGCCCTGCTCCCTGAGCTCGGAGCCGGGTTCTGGACAAACTCCTTCGAGACGCACCAAGGCCTTGAAAGGAAAACCTCCCCCCGAGGACGCTCAGCTTGGGTACCACCGCCCAGAGCCGTGAGGTGAGGCTGGGCCAGCCAATTCCAAGCTGCTCCCAGGCAATTCCCTTCTGTTTGGGAACCCAGGAGCTCCCCTGGGAACAGCTCATGGATCCAGAACGGACAATGGACTCTGCTCTTCCCTGTTCATCCCACTGATCCAGTGCCAGGGCATCCTCAGGTTTTAAAGCAGCAGCAAGCAAACAGCGGGGACAGAAGCCAGTTTTTTCCACATTAACTGAAAGGTTGTTACTCAAGGACAAGAGGCCTCCAGGACTGTACCACAGCTGGGAGATGGAGGAGTTTGGCAATCTAAATAAATATATTCACGTATGCTTTTGTACTCCATCACAGCTGCCAAGACACACGGGTCACAGATATCTGCGTATGTGAGGATGAACAAATACCACAGCCTGGCTTTGAAAACACAATTCTAATCCTTAACTTGAAGAGTTCTCAATTCTCTGGCTGTGGTAACACTTTATTTCATCTCTCTCGTGGAGAGGAACTGCAACAATACCCATCAGTGTTCCCCTGATCTTTGAAACACGGAAATTTTCCTCTGCCGCAGCCCAGACATCCCAAAAAATCGTTTTAACACCAGAGAGATGAATTGAGCACCGAAGTGGATCCATCAGTTGTGACTTCCACCTCTGGCACTTCAAGGAGAGCCATGGAAACCCAACGCAGGGAAGCAGCACGTGCTGTCACATGGGGAGCAGCTGCAGAGAACCCAGGGAAGAAAACCCAGCAGGCAGAGATCATTTAAAACACATTTTGTGAAGCAGCTGACATCTGGAAACCAAGTGCTTACATCGTTTAAACAACCTGTAAATAGAAGAAAACCCTCCTGGATGGGCCCCCAAAGAAAGCCCAGCAGAGAGAGGGCTTTGAAAGCACCGGAGGTGTCTGTGCTGTTCACTTTGAAGCTGCAGATAAGGGTGAGCAGTGTAAAACACGACTATTATCAGCTCTGGCAGACACATTCTGACATGAAAACGCAGCTCCCTCAACGTGGTGAATTCCTGAGCAAAGGGAGAGAGCTCCCTGCACAGGCACAGCCTCACTCAGCCCCTCCCGCAGGGAACGGCAGGAGTCGGGTTGGGAACAGGAAAAAGCGCAGTGGGAAAGGCAGAGACACCTCCTGGAAGCACCTTTAAGTGAAGTCAGGGATCTTTCCCACCAGCATTCGTCCAAACCCCTGCTCAAACTGGGAAAAATCAGTGTCCCCATGAGGCAGACAGACAGTGCTTTAAAGGGGACCCCGAATGTCCAACTTTTTCCAACCCGTGACACCATCTGCACTTACATAAAGTCTCCTTCTCCTGCCAAATGAAAGGCATTTCACCGCTTTCCAATCTCCGTGACCACCTATATTTTGGGTCCCATCCTGAAGGTACTCTTGAGATTCCAGTACTTTCCTGAGTCCCAGCCACTTGTTTCATACTAATTTGCACAAGCTCAGTCTCTCAAAACAGCCTCTTCAGACCGCAGGTATCGAGTGTTCTTGCAAACAAACCTGTCTTTTATTCTCCCAACATGTGTTTGCAGGACAAACACAATTAGAAATTAATATTTTGTGACCTTCAGGGTTTTTTTTTCCCACACACACACCACAGGCCTTGCTGCACCTCATCCCTTGGGGTGCAGAGCACACAACAGTGGCCTTCATGTGGGGTTCTCTGCCCCAGAGGTGCCCAAGCAAAAAAGAAGGACAAACAGTGATAAAAAGGACAATTAAACCATGATCAGGGTAATTTTCAGCCTAAGAGCATCTTCCCTGGCTTACAAAGCCTGAATATTCATTAAATGCTCTGTACTATGCAGCAAATAGAATTAATCATATTAATGCATGGAACAATAAGATTAAGCCAGAGAGCAGTAAACGAAATCTAATCATGTTTTATTGAATGAAACATGAGTGGGAGAGGTCACGGGGCCCTTGCACTGGAACCTGCCACCCTTGTCTCTCCCTGCCATGTTCCAGGGCAGGATTTCAGGAGCCTGCAGCAGACGCTTCCCAGGAGAAGGATGGGCAGCCAGGAGCAAGGAAAAGTGGGCTTTGCTGCCTCCACCCTAAATCTTCCTATCCCATCTTACCCTATCTTCCAGCATTTCCCAGTTATCCCTGCAGTGCCACAGCCCAGGAGCAGCAGGACAACGTGCAGGAACCACTTTGTGCAAAGCATTATCCCCCCTGGAACTTCCGAACAGCCACGAGGATGCTCAGGGGATGATTTGCATCCCCTCGGGAAGCAATCAGGAGTCCAGGGCTCCAGCACTGCCAGCTGCCTCCCAGCAGGGAGAAACAGCTCCCTGACCTACAAATTCCTGTTCTTCCCGGGGAAAATCCATATTCATAGAAGGCCTGGAGGGCAGTGCAGGGAGCTACAAAGGCTGGAGCACCCCCACCATGGGAGTCCCCCCACTCCCGGGGGCTGCAGGAGTCCCAGGGGTTTGCTGCCTGAACAGGATGCTCACAAACTCTTCCAAAATGTCCTCTCCAGAGAACACACCTTCCAAGAGAAAAGGGGGTTTTGCAGGAAGACTATTTCCCACCAAAGTGAAATTGTGCAGCTTTAAAGCCTTTGGAGAATTCGTTTCCAATTAAAAGGACTATAAATGCTTTGGAAGAGAAAAAGATAAAATTCAAAATAAGTCTGTTTTCCAGATCCCAATGAAGATGTCACTGCCATTTAAACAGGGATTTCAAAAGCCACTTCATACACGTTTTTTATTCACTCCCAGTCCTATGGAAAACATTGCCATGGACGAAAAACATCTGAACATTACAGATAAAGCACCCAAGAGTTAATTAACTCTTACAATAAGGAAGCTCAATTCATTGCCCAGGAAAAGACAACCTCCCCACTTGCATTATCTGGGCTTCAACCAGCGATGAAACAAGTTCTTTCAAGCCACACAATAACCTTCCAGCCTCGTGCAGCACAGGGCAGGACAATGCTTGTCAACTCGCAAATAAAAGCAATTACTGACTGGAAGAATTCAGAAAAGAAAGTGGCAAGTGCGAGATGAGAATCGCCTGAGAGCAGTCAGCAGGCAGAGTGTGTCCCACAGTCCCCGCAGAGGACGGGGGCTGCGGGGGAGGCTCCGGGGACAGGGACCATCCACCCACCCCGGGATGAGGGACAGGGACAGGGAAAGCCTGCAGGACTCCTCCAGGGCTCTCCCACTGACCTGCACTGGGAGCAGCAGCAGCAGATGCAGACCCAGAGCTTCGGCAGCATGAGGAACACACTTAGTAAAGTGACCAAACACTGAATCCTGGTTCACAAACCCTCTGGAGCCAAAGTCTCTCCGTGGACTTCACAGACATCGACTGAGCTCCGAGATGAAAACACGCCCTGAAAGCTCTCAGGCAGCTCCCCAAGGATCAGAGGCTGCTTTGATAGAAAGAAAATAGGCTGGTTCATTAGAAGCCCACACAGAGAAGAGTTTTTCGCCAGCCAACACCGTCATGTGAAGCAGTGACCTCCAAGAACTCGCATCCCTCAGAGCACACGACGTGCAGAGGGATGAGGCTGGGCAGTGGTGGGGAATGAGCGGCACCAGGAGGGAATCACAGAGCAGATCCTGCATGGGAGAACTTTAATGACTATTAGAAACCACTTAGAGACAGATGAGGGTGGTGGGGAGGGAAGGGTCAACTGCAGGTAATGACAAGGAAGGAAATAAAGAGGAGCCGCTCAAACACCGATGATTCTTCCAACCTGTCTTCCCCCAAACTCAACTCTCTGCAGGAACACAGAACAAGGGAGAACTTCTGAAACGCTCTTCCAGAAAGGGCTGGTGGCTCAAAGGGGTCTCCAGGGCTCAGCTCCGGAAAGGAAGGTACAGAATTCACCAGAGGAACTTCAAACGCAAAGGTCCTTAGTTCTCCCGGGCTCACCCTGGTCCCCCCTCCCTTCTGTTTTCACCCATCACTCAACATCTGTACAAAGCACCTCTGGAGCAGAGCAAGATGCCTTCACATCTGGCACGGCTGTGCTAGACAAGTAATGCAAAATAGTACACATGCACATGCTAGGGCAGATCCCTTTATCCAGGAAAACTGAATTCCACACAAATTAAGTGAAAATATAGTCCTCGGGGGAGAAAAAAAAGGTGTTTGTGCAAGGGAAGAAAATACAGCTCCAAGGCTGAAAGGGCAAGATGGAGATGAGACATTGAAGAGGAGGAACTGAATCCAGACAGGAATAAACTCCCTGGATTTGACAGCTCCCCACGTGCAGCCCCACTTCTCCCACTGCATTCCCTTCGTATGGGATTATTAACACAAAATCAAGGGAAAAAGAAATGGTTCCTGGGGGAAATGACAAGGGAAGGCTCAGAGAGTGGGAGGGCAGTTGGGGTAATGTGAGAGATGATGCAACCCCCCTAAAATACACAACCCAAAGAGGCTCTGATTATTTTCGATCTGAAACCCACGGCACTGACACAGCAGCAGCAACTGTGCCATTCCCAACCAAAATCCCAGTCCCTCCTACCAACCTGGATTCTCCTCATCTACCACATGCAGTTGCAGAACACAACACAAGCTCTAAAAGCTCTGAAAAGCCTCATTGTTCGAGAAACCATCCACATCTTAAGAGTGAATTTCCCATCTAAGAGTTCGAAACATCTCACGCACCTTCCAAACTCTCCAGCCAGTCTGTCCCGGGCAGACAAAGCTCGTTAGTCTGAGCTCATGCAACTCGTTCACTTGGCAGGAGCAGTGGCTTCTAAATAGTTTCACTTGTGGAACAAACAGCCAAATGCTGTTCTGGGGGAGAAGGCTGTGGCAGCTGCTCACCTGCTCAGCAGGGCAGGCTGGAGCTGGCACTGCCTCCCTTCACTCCCTCCTGTTCTCCAACTCCGCAGCGTGAAACAAACTTTCTGTGGCAAGCATTAAACTGCTTTCCTAGGCTTCCCCAGGCCTGAGATTCTCTGCTCTAGAGGAATTTGGCTCTGCACAAACACCTTTTACCTCCAGCTACGGGGGAATGGCTGCAGGAACCTTCGCTGCTGAACACCTGGTTACACCCAGAAAAACACACCCCTGAGCTGAGTCGATGCCTGTAAACACACAGAAATTGGAGTATTAGTCATCTCCTGCAGCACCACCTCGGCTGGCAACAGCAACATTACTGTGTCTAAGATTAGACACAGAGCCCAGACGAGCTGGAGGAGATCTCAGCACCTGACAGACAGAAGTGCCAAGAGACACACAACCACATCGGCGTTGGCTGCGTGTCCTGGAACTGCAGCAGAGGAGCACAAACCCGGAGCTCTTCCTCCCCAGGCAAAGCAAAAACCCCCAATAAAGTTCCTCTGAGGGGTGCTCAGAGTGCAGCCCAGCACAGCCCTGATCTCCCCAATCCCTGAGGGGACACATCCACGAGGAGGGGGGAGAGGGGTCGGGTGGGACACAGGGGTACAGGACACTGAGCCGCAGGACCCAGACTCCTGCCACCCCCAAGGGAGTTCCATCCCATCACCTCAGACATCCCCAGCAACTGATCTGAGGGCTCACAGGAGAACAAGCAGGAGATCAAAGACACTTTTTTAAACCTCCCCAAAGCTTCAGGGCAAGCCCCTGAGGGCAGAGGAGGCTGGGACACATCTGCCCCAGGGCAGGACCGGTGCCACCAGGACCAGCCTGGGGGCTGCACATCATCAGACACCGGCTGGGCATGGTTCAGGTGCTCAGTTTGGAACACTGTGGCCTTTCAGCAGGGAGGGGAGCTCCAGGCAGGTACCCCCAGCAGCCCTGATGAGCAGATACTCCATTTGCCATCCTCTGAGCAGAGCTGACACGAAGCTCACGTCAGCACAGCTCAGGCCTCCCCATCAGGGCTCCAGCCAAGCTGCTTCGGGGGATTTTCTTCTTCTGCACGTGTTTAGAGGGGGAAACGTCATCGATCTCTTCGCATCTCCCAGCCAGGACAAAGTGAAGGGCAAGAGAACCCCCGAGTCTTGAAGACAAGAAAGAGTCTGGGGGTGAGGATGTAAGAGAATCCCACACTGGGCTGGGTGGAAGGGACCTTACAGATCACCCCATTCCAAGCCCTGCCACGGGCAGGGACAGCTCCCCCTGGAACACAGGCCCTCCATGCCCCTCTCCGTGCCCAGATCACCCCGGCAGGGCAGGATGGTGGTTCAACCCGGGGTGGTTCAACCCCAAAGGAGAGCAGGGCAGCTCCTGCCATCCTTCCAATTCTTCCTTCCAGCTTGGCCCCCCTCAATCTGACAGGCTCATCTTCACACTGCTCCTTTCTCCCCCTCCTGTTCTCTCCTCGGTAGAATTTTATTTCTCACCTGTCAAGGCAATGCAGACCCAAAGTCCCCTGACAGAAGCTGAGAGAGCAGTTAAAAGAGCTGTAAATGTGTTATTTTATTAATATGGCTCCAACAGCTCCTCAGCCTCCACTGCTCTGCTCGGACCTGCAGCATCCTTTCCCTTGGAACACTTACTGCAGGATTCACATCCAACAGGTTGGGCAGCAAACGAAGCTCAGACGAGAATTCTCCAGGGAGGGGGATCAACACGTGGCACTGAGGGCAGTTAAATCAACCTGGCTCATAAAAACCAACAAAACGTCTATTTTTAAAGAGGGGAGGATGACTAATAGCGCAGATTTTTGTAAGTGCAGGTCAAGTCAAGGTTACTCAAAGTGCTGAGTTAATGGTCTCATAAATACCACCATTAGATCACATTCCATAGCTTGGAAATACATGGGAATTATCCCCCAGATGAAATTTAATTTTGTTTATTTGTGCACAGCTCCGGACATGACTAAAACTATTCATAACGCTTAGGAAATGAAATATTTAGCTGGGAGATACTTCAATAGGGTGGCTGATTTGGCTGCAAGTCTATCTGCCATATTACCAATAATTAAAACCAGGTTTTCAGAGACAGAAGGGGAAAAAGGAGGGTTTCAGCTCTATTTTCATGCTGAATCACATCAACGTGTTTAAGGAGGAGATAGGAGTGCCAGGTTGTTTCCCCCCACACCACCCCAGGCAAAAAATTATTGAAAAATGAGTCATCTGAATTTAATTATCAGGCTCTGAGTTGTGAGGGCCAGCTTTGAAAAACGAGATTCCGAACAAGACTCTTTGTAATTCCGCTTAGGGGGCTGGGAAGTTTCCTTCGGGAATACTCAGCGAGGTGCCTCTGAATTGACTGGTGGGTTTATCCCACCCCTGTGTATTCCCCGGCGCTATAAAAATGAGGGATGGACCTCAAGAAGGCGGGAGCAGCCCCGGGTGGAACTGCTGGCGGGGTGGCCTGACTTTCACTCCCTGACACGGCGCTTCCCACCCGGAGCTCGTCCAGCTCCCGCTGAAAGACGCTCAGAGGAAAGGCAACATTAAACAGGCAGCACACGGCCACGTGGAGGGGGAGGAGGGAAGGAAATCCCTCCTTCTTGCCCCCCAACAAGCCCCCAGAGCGAGGTCTGTGGAACACACACCACCCCGAAGCAGCCCCTGGAGCTCCTCTGCAGCCGAGCACACGCCGCTCAGGGGCTCCGGGCTTCACCTGCTGAGCCATTTCTAAAGTTCCTCCCTGCTGCACTTACGGGCGGTTTATTAATTTATTTTTTTCTTCCAGCAGGTTCACTCTGACAGGCTTTGTTTTCTTTTTGATGTGACAAGACACAGCGTTGCACTGGCAACACCTCCGGGCTGAATAATGTTTCTTAACCAGCTCCATCCATCTTCCCCACACCCCACAGGTGACTGATCCTCACTGCAGCCCAGAATGGCTAAAAACTAACGGTGCCCTCAGATATTAATGCATCTAATCAAACCAGGGTGTTGTTTTTTTTTTTTCATGGAACAGCAACATCTAATTTTCCAAGGAGTCCTGGGAATGGTAAACAATTGGTACCCAGGAAATGGCAACTTCTCTCACATCAATCCGTCCTCAGCATTCAAATCCCATTCCCCCAAAATTGCCAGCAAGTGGAAATCACTCCAGTGAATGGGACTTGTGACAGAACCCTCATAAATAATCACAATTTCACTTCCTGCTGGTAATCCCAGGCAACACTTAAATATTGCAAACACTTAATTCTTCCCTTCCACAGGGACAGTGGGTTTGAGATCAGCATCCCAGACCTTCCTCTTGCTGCTGGTCAGGCACTTTTAACTATTTGCTGAGTGCAGCTGATCACTGTGTCTGGATCAACCAGAGGCACAGTTGTCCTTTGCCATAAAAACAACACCAGCAACACACCAAATTCCTCCTGCAATTCCTTCTCCTTCCCAACCTCATGGCCCTGCTCACGGGGGTAGCTCTTGTATATATTGGAAAACACCCCCATGGCCTTTATTCTGAATAAAAGCAGTATTTCTGGGAGCACTGCTCACCCAACCTCTGGGATCAGAGGGGCGTGGGAATTCTATCCACACCCTCCTGTCAAAGGGACAAACTGATCTGGTGAAGCACTCATCAGCAGTAAAGTAGCAGATTTAGCAACAATCAGGAATAAAATGTAGCAAAACCAAGGCTGGAACGTCACAACGTTTGAGGGGGTTTCCAAGCGCTGGGGGTTTCGGCTGGTTGGCTTTTAATTCTACCAGCCACGAAACCTTCTTGCAGAGAACAGGATTTAAAGTAGCCAACAATCACTGCAGAGTTTACCAAGCAAACCAAAAGCATCCCAGGGAGTTTCATCAGAAGGCAGCACCTGGGAATAACCGGGAGTCGCCCTCACTGAGGCACAAACCCTCCCCTCTGACCCCCCTACGAGGTGTGTGGCTCTGTGCACACACAGCAGCAGCAGGCACTGCCCCAGGGGTGCTCCAAGGAAGAAAGGCCAGCAGTCACCTACCAGAGAGATGATCCCTCAGTCCCAGCCACTTCCAGAACATCATATCCATCCTCCAGCTGAAAATCCATGAAAACCAGAGCAATGGTGTCCCCAGGCTCGGCCAGGATAGTCCAGGTGCAGTCGGCGTTGTTGCCATACTCCAGAGGGAAATGGGGGCTGGAGATGATCCCGCTCTGGCCCCGCAGGGTCCCCCCACAGGCATCATCAGCTGCAAGAGGACAGAGTGGTGAGGGCTGGGAACGCACAAAGACACGAGAACCAGCCCCAGTTCAAAGCCAAGCCCCCCTGACTCTGCCCAGGTGTGTTTTAAGCCTTTGAGAGACAGAGATGTTGACGTTGGGACAACAGGACTTGGGAGCACAAGCACTGCCTTTAATAGAAATCTGACAGTAAAAGGATTGGAGCATCCCACACACCTGCCTCGCATGTCTTTGCTTGCTCTGATTTCCTAAGGAAATCTATGTGGTAAAAACGTAACCCCTCGTCCAGAAATCCAGCAGTGACAAGCCCTGGTCCTCCCCTTCTTACAGCCTGAATTTTTTTGAGGAGGTTTCAGAGCAACTAAAGGAGGAGGATCTGAAGAGAATATGGTCAGGAAGGTAAAGGGAAGAAGGAATTAAGTGGAGGAGCACAGGGCAGCTCAGAGCATCAGCTCAGCATTACTTGGAGCAGCACGAAGCAAAGCCTGTTAACTTTACAACATGTAGCAGAGCTGCATTTCAGATGCTTTAGTCAAGGAGCTCGGGGCTCTACATGACAAACACTTATTTCCATTACAGCCTATTTTAAGCCAACCCCTTCCAAGCTGCAGTTTAACACAGCAGAGAACACATGTTAAACACGGGGAGGGGGGCAGAAAGGGCAGGGCCATCCCACGGGGCTGCTCGAGGGGATCCTCAGCTCTCAGACCTTTACAGGAGCTCCTGTCCTGTGCCATCAGTGGGATTTGCCAGCAGAGCTGAATCCTGCAGCCTCCAACTAATGAAACTTGAAAGACAGAGCGTGGCACACGGGCTGTGCCAGTGCCAGCCCCCTCCCCGCGGCCCATCTGCTGCGCACGGAGAGCGGGAGGCGCCGGGCACGGAGGGGATGGAGCACCAGGGAGGGCCCCCCCGGGCCATGGCACTCTGTCAGTGTGGGAACACCCCACACAGGCTGTGCTGGCAGCCCCCAGGCCCCCTGCCAACGCCTCCCCCATCCCTGGAAGTGTTCAAGGCCTGGTTGGATGGGGCTCGGAGCAACCCCGGGCTAGTGGAAGGTGTCCCATGTGGAACGGGATGAGCTTTGAGGGCCCTTCCAACCCCAACCACCCTGGCATTCTGTGCCCAGCCAGGGATGGCACAGGGGGGTACCACAGGGCTCACAGCAAGGGGGAAGGCAGGAAAGATGTGACCAAAAAAACCAGACATGGAATTAATCCCTGGGCCATCCCAGCAGTCAAAATTAGGGCTGTAAAAGGCCACTGGCATCCCAACTCAGTGCTCTCCTCCGTGGGATCCACAGACTCCCAGAATGGTCTGGGTTGGAAGGGACCTTAAAGCCCATCCAGTCCCACCCCCTGCCACGGGCAGGGACACCTTCCACCAGCCCAGGTTGCTCCAACCCTGGCCTTGGACACTTCCAGGGATTCCAGGGGCAGCCACAGCTTCTCTCTGGGCAACCTGTGGGGGGATCCTCAGCTCTCAGACCTTTACAGGAGCTCCTGTCCTGTGCCAGGGCCTCCCCACCCTCACAGCCAACAATTCCTTCCCAATATCCCATCTAACCCTGCCCTCTGGCAGCGGGAAGCCATTCCTTGTTGTCTTGGCACTCCAACCCTTGCCCCAAGTCCCTCTCCAGCTCTCCTGGAGCCCCTCTGGGCACTGGAAGGGGCTCCAGGGTCTCCCCATTGCTTTGTCTTCTCCAGGTGAAGACCCCCAGCCCTCCCAGCCTGTCTTCTATTACAACTCTCAAAGTTTCTATTTCCTGTACTGCCAGTGAACTGAAGCTGTTCACAGACAAAGCATCGATAAATTCAGGCTGGAAAGTCTCCCATCTACTCCAAGCCTCCCCCCCAAAAATCCTTCAAACCTTGATGCATCATCACAGGATTCACAGTGGGACTTCCAAAGCTCCACGCAAAAAGAAAAAGGGCAGATTCCAAACCATGTCCCTGTACCAGAAGGAGCACAGGAGGGGATGGAGAAGATGCTGAAGAATTTTGACTCAGTGCTGGATTCGAATTCTTAAACAAGGAGACTAATTTTTTTTATTGGGCTGTGCAAACTCGCAGTAGCTGAAGATCCAGCCTAAGGCATGGTGGGGGGTTGGCTGTTTTATAACTACTATTATTATTAAAAGGGGAGTTCTTAATTCAAATCCCTTGAAAAAGCTTCATTGCAAAAGGTATTTAATGGGAAATACGTTCCCTTCCCATCCACCTCTAAACACACACACACTCCCTCAGTTTGTAGAGGTTGTTATTGCTTAAACATATCCTACAATCTTCTAAAATCTTCTTGAACAGCCCTTCAATTATTTTGGGCACAGCACAGCCTAAGCAGCTGCTTGAGTTATAGTAAGACAGACCACTTTTAATGAGATTATGCATATTTGATATGCTTAAAATGGAGCTTCACAAATGTTCCCAACTCTTCCCCTGCCTTGCTGAGTTTTTACTCAACCGCCTCCCAGAACCATAAACCCATCAGTTCTACTTAAACTCAGCAAACAGGCTGGGCAAGGCTTCTCCCTCTGCACGGATGGAGGAGCTTCACAGCACGTTCAGATGTTCTGGGATGAGCTTGTGGTGCTTCCAAAGCAGCATTTTGCTGTCTTTGGAACCTGCTGACCCAGGGAGGGCCATTCCCTCAGCACAGAGCCCCAGGATCAGTTTGGATCTGACTGTGCCTTCCAAACCCAGCTGCAGCACCAGCCCCTCTCCGGCCCTGCAAACACCAGGCCACATTTATCACAGAATCATAGAATCGGACGGGTTGGAAAGGACCTCTGAGATCATCAAGTCCAACCCTTATCCACCCGGAATTCCCTCTGATTTCCTTCTCTTCGGGATTACACTTGTCCTTTACAAGAAAATCAGCAATTCCAGACTGAGTTGGGCAGAGGGAGGGCAGGGAATTCCTGTGAAGGAGCAGGTGAGCCCCAGCGCTCCCTCAGCACACTCCTGGCCCGGCACATCCTCTCACACACCCTGACTGCTGTTGTTCCTTTTCCACCACGAATTTTGGGGCGTCTTCAATTCTTTCAAAGCAGCGAGACCAGAACAGAGACAAAGATACCGACGCAGAGACGAGAATGTTCCAAAGCAGAGGACAAACACAGAGCAAAGAGCACAAAGAGACCAGGGCTCAGCGTGGCCCAATCCTGCACCTGCATCCCACCTCCGGAGTTATCCTGGAGGGAAGAGTCCTCAACCAGACAATGTCCTTTGCAGTGACACCAGACAAATTACTCCCAAGGCAGCAGCTCCCAGGTTTTACCCCCTGCTCCCCCAGAGAGCACCTTTCATCTTCCATTTGTTGGAATCCCATCTCCAGCTCAGATTGAAAAATAATACCTACAAATACACTCAACAAACTTTCAGGTGACAACGACCCACAAGCCAATTTTAACAGAATTAATTCTAAGCCATACAGGCCACTAAGATCTTTTTGCTCTCAAGGAAATATATATATATACATGTATTTACTCTCCCTCAGGCAGCAGCTTTGAAAGCATTATTTTCCCAGCAGAAGAAGGTGCAAACCTGGTTGTCAGAATGCAAATCTTTTTGCCCCTTGCACCAACGCAAGTCTGTATCACCAGTTTATCAGCCAAGCACAACTGTCTGGCTCCTGGGAGCCTCCGGAGGGTGGAAGGAGGGCAGCAGGGTTTCAGATCCAGCAAGTCAATTTGCAGGCTGTCTCTGCTGCTTTTCTACTTCCCTGGAACGAGACATAACTGCTACATGGGAATATTTCTGGTTCCTGCCTCCGAAAAAATACTTCAAGTGAAAGCTCCAAGGCAAAGTCTTGACGGATCAGGACCAAACGTATTTAAAAAGGAACCTGCAGGCGCAGCAACCAGTCCACCTGAGCCAGCACTTACTGTGCTGCCATCAGAGCCATTCCCAGAGCACTGATGCAAGAGCTGAACCTTCCTCCCTTGGGAGCTCCATCAGAGCCCTCAGCACTGCTGGCTCAGCACTGGGAGGGCAGTGCTGAAACCACAGGTGAGTTTGGCAGTTCAAGGGAAAATTGCTCCAGGTCGAATTGCAGCGAAAACTGCAGGGAATTTCAGCTGTTAGAGTGTCCAAAGGAGGCTGAGAAGGTGGTGAAGGAGCAGCTGAGGGCTGGTGGACTTTTGGATGGGTCCCAACTCAGGATATTCTGTGATCCCATGAAATGTTCTGCCCGCGCACACTTCCAGTGAAAGGAGAAAAATCAAATCAAACAATAGTTAAGAAGTCACGGTGATGGTCCTAATTTGAAGGAAAAGCAAAGAAAAGAACCACAACTGATCACAAAAAAGGCCAGTGATGACTGTCCCTCTCCAGCAGCAGTTTGAACCCTTCCTCCAGGGCTCTGAATGCCCTTGGCCCCAGAACAGCAGGCAAGTGTACCAAAAAAACACCCCAGAGCAGCATCAAACCCATCTTAGTGCTGTGTAACCAACCCAGGCAGGCATTGAAAACATCCCGAGCAAACCACACTCGCTCCCTTTAAATTCCAGATTCACGCTGGAGCTGAGAAGTGCTGATTGATCGCACGGGCAGAGTCAATAAAAAGAATCAATAGAAGATGCTCTGCTGAAGTACACAAGGAATTGAGGGGAAAGGACTTCAAAAGCGGCAGCAAATGTTTTTGGTAGAACAACACAGACACTTGTGTATTTACAGACTCTCCAGCCCCTCGTGGGACTCGAATTAGCGACACACTCTCTGCACTGAGAAAGGGATTTAGGTTTCCCTGCCCCAGACTCGCAGGGAGGAGGGAGGCTTTTCCGAGGGAAGCTCAGGTTTAACCTCTCAGCCCCACTGCCCCCAGGGCACAGCACATCCTCCCATCTCTGTGCAGCGAAGCCCCACAATCACCTGGGAACGGGCCACAAGAAGAGACCAACAGAGAGCAGGAAATCCGGGCTCGTCTCCCAGGGTTTGATCCGGAAAACCTGCGTGGTCCTGGGTAGGTGCCTTGTCTTATGGACAGTCACAGAATCCCAGAAGGGTTTGGCTTGGAAGGGACCTTAAAGCTCATCTTGTCCCACCCCCTGCCATAGGCAGGGACACCTCCCACTATCCCAGGTTGCTCCAACCTGGCCTTGGACACTTCCAGGGATCCAGGAGCAGCCACAGCTTCTCTGGGCAACCTGCGCCAGGGCCTCCCCACCCTCCCAGGGAAGGATTTCTTCCTAATAACTAATCTAAGCTCGCTCTCTTCCATTTTAAAGCCATTTCCCCTTGTCCTGTCACTTCACACCCTCGTAAAGTTGGTATTTTTCCCCACTTTGCACGCAGAAATTGCAGTTAAAGCAGCTGGGCAGCATTTCCAATCCTCTGAGCACTTCATAACCTTCCAACCCCTCAGCCCAGCCCCGGCAGCTCTGAGGAATCCAATAAAAAGGAACCTCAACGTTAACCACACGACGATCAGTTTTGAAGCCTTTTAAATCCCACTCGCACTCCGTCCAGTCTTCCCACCCCCAGAGAGCCCCCCAAATCCCGTTTTCCCGCGGCTGTTCCCGAGGGAGGGGATCCCGGTACCTCTGCAGACGGGGAGAGGGAAGTCCCAGGAGGCAGAGTTCTCCGAGCTGGCCTGGCACGTCAGCAGGGCATGGCCTTCCAAGAAAAAGCCGGGATTGCAGCTGTACCTCACTCTGTCCCCGATGCTGAACGTTGTCCCTTGCTGGATCCCGTTCTGGAGCCTTCCCGGATTTCCACACGTGTGGCTGGGCAGAGCTGCCAAAGAAAGGTGCTCCTGGTTAGGGGCAGGGCAGGGGCAGAGCCCTCAGGGCAGGGGGGTCTCCAGGGCAATGCATCACTTCAAATATAACCACCGAGTTTAATATGCACTGAGCTTACCTGTGGGATTGCTCCAGGATCCATCAGACCACTTGGAGTTAACACTTAAATACTATTTCTACCTAATATATATATATATATACACACACACATCCCTAATATATATATACCTAATNAATATATATACACTATATATAGATATATTTTATATAAAGAAGGAAAAGCATAGATTGACAGAATATTCTGAGCTGGGAGGGACCCACCAGCATCATCAAACCTCTCAAGTGACAGGCCCACCCAGGGGATTGAACCCCTGACTCGGTGTTACCAGCACCAGGTTTTCACCACCTGAGCTCATCTCAGGGTCAGAAATCACTCCCCAAGTTCCTGAGTCAACAAGATCCTCTCTTTCCTGAGCAGTTTTACCCATTTCTAAACCAAAAACATCCCTCTTCCCTCCTCCCTGAGTTCTATTCAACTTGATTGCAGCCGATTAAGACCCTGAGATTACATTTCACAGCACCCCTACAGTATAAGCAAGAGTTATGTGATACCTTAAAACCACAGAAAACCCAGCAAAACCCACTGCCCAGGCAAAAGGAACAACATGTGAGCCCAGCAGGATTTACACCTCATTGTGTTTAATCCAGATTTCACTCACAGCCATCAAACCGGGCTCTGAGACACGGCTGGACCCAGCTCCAGCAAAACACAGCCCAGCAAAACGAGCAAGAGCACGGGATACTGGAATACAAGATGGCAAAGTTGCAGCTAAACCCGCCAGTAAATCCTCAGTCAATGTCTCTGTGCAGCAGTTTCAGGGCATTTCCATAAAATCCACGGGCTCCCGCAAGCCACTCCAAAAGAGATTGGCTCCAATCACGGTTTTAGAGCCCAATATAAAACCCAGGCAAGACAACCGGGCCCAAGAATGACTTAATCAAATTTGAATCAGGCCCTTGTGCAGCATCTGGTACGATGGTTCTTTTTGATTAGGGCTGCACGAGCAGGGGAAGGGAAGCAGGGCCCTTCACAGCTGAGTGATGGTTCATCACCCCAAACTATTTTGTCAGGGGCACGAGCGAAAGCAGATGAATTTCTACGAGCAAACGGAGGCCCCACCCGCAGCTCTGCCGAGGAAAAGAGGGACATTAAAAGGAAAATGATCCTCTGGCATCCACGGCATGGAGCAGAATAAAACACAACCAGAGCTGGGGCTGAGCTCGGGAAACGAAACACAAACCCCAGCCCGGGCAAAGGGCACTGAGGGAGGGCTTTGGGATGGGGACTGGGGAGTTCCCTGCTCTGCCTCCAGCTCAGCTACCCCACGGGGCTCCTCCAGCACCCCCATCCCTGCCAGCATCCCAGGGGAGGGAGGGCTAGTGTGTAAGAAATACAGAATTAGGGTTCCTGCACCCAGAGCACCCACCCCGTGTTCCGTGAACCCAGCCCAGATCAATCCCAGCCCCGCCACCTGAACTGGAGCCATTTTAGTGCCACAGATCAACTCCTGCTCAGCTTAAATGAGTTGCTGGGGGTGTTCCACAGTCACTGGGAGCTCTGGCCACACTCCTGTGTGTCCCCAAACCCCAGGGAGCCCCTCAGGACCAGCCCTGGGCTCCAGCCCCTCACTGAGCAGCAAAGGGGGGCAGGTCCAAGCTCCCACACACACCATTTCTTCCCCTTTCTCCCTCCCCCAAAACACTGTTTCCATCCTTCCACAAAGCCCCTGGAGCTGGGAAGTTCAGCAGCAACTTCCACGTAGAAATATTACCAACCATGCAGGTTTTGGGATACGTCAGACGGGTGGAAAACCAGCACAGAACTAATGTTTCATTTTCTGTAATGATACTCAAACCCCCAATTTAATTAAATTACCAATGTCCCTTTTTTAAAAGAAAAAAAATGAACCCATTCCTGCTTTTATGTTTCCATCCTTTAAAATTAATGACTAGAACTTTGCTATAAATAAAAATCTATCATTTTTAAAAGTCAATCTCCACCACGAGCCGCTCTCTACTTAATGAACTGTGAAGAATCAGACAACCCTGACCTGCTTGGTATCTTAAAATCATACTTGAAAAACAGGATCTCATATTAAAATTCTGCTTCATTTGGCTGCTTTCACTAATCTCTCGTTCCAGGAGGGAGCACACACGAGCTTTTGGGGGAGGCAGCATTAACTCCTCCAGTGCTCCTCTGGGTTCCTGCGGGAAACCAGGAGCAGGGATTGCTCTTTTCGACACACACCGGTGCACATCTGCAGGGGGCAGGGAGTCCTCCGAACCCCTGCCCCCTGGAGAGGCAGAACTGCTTCCCAAGGGGCTGGGGATGCAGGCAGGGACAGGCAGAGCTGCCCGTGGGAGGGGCTGCTGCCAGAACAGTGTGTGCAGGATGAATTTGCTCAGCCCTCAGACATCACCTGCTGAAATATCCCTTCCCCTACGGAGGGAGGGAGAAGAGCCAAAGGACACAGCACTGGTGCTCCACAGAATCGCAGACTCATCCGGGCTGGAAAAGACCCCCAAGTCCAACCCAGCATCCCCACCACGTTCACCTCACATCCTCAGCTGCCACATCCACGCGTGTTTTTAGTGCCTGCAGGGCTGGTGACTCCCCCCCTGCCCTGGGCAGCGTGTGCCAGCGTGGCCTTGACAACTCTTTCAGTGAAGATATTTTCTCTAATATCCAAAGTAAACCACACCTGGAATAACGTGTGGCCATCTCCTGCCACCTGTTACCTGGGAGTAGAGGCTGACCCCTCCTGCCAGGGAGTTTGAGAGGGAGAAGGTTCTCCCTGAGCCTCCTTTTCTCCAGGTTGAGCCCCCTCAGTTGCTCCTCACAACACTTATGTTGCAGAACCTTCACCAGCTTCGTTGTCCTTCCTGTGAAATCCCACAGCAGAGCAAGGAGGGCTCTGGGGCTGCAGGGCCTTGGAACCCCCTGCCCAGTCTCCAGGACACCCAAAGTGCCTTTGGCTCAGTGCTGAGTGACTCCCTGAGCTGGTGCAGCCACAGCTTTGCCAGCCCTGGATTTGTGATTCTACTCCAACATCCCTGAGCAGAGATAATATTATTGCTCATCCTTGGCTGCCTCTAACAGCCAGACTCTCTGATTGCCTCAGAGATTAATAGAACTGTATTATTTACATCAGATGTCGCACAGAATAATATTATTAAAGCTTTGTCTTACCCATTTACCAATTCCACTGTAGATTAGTAGCGTGGATTTTTTTTTTCCCCTCCCCATAAAAGCTTTGTTCCCAGCAATCAACATAATATTTCCCAGTGATTGTATGGAAATGAATGCAGCCACAGACCAGATTTGTACAGATGAATAGAAGGTCCTGTTAGTCATTTCGTAGCTAAGTCTGTTTCTTCCCATGATGAATTTAGAGCAGTTTATTTTATTTGTCTTGATTTGAGCAGCTGCCAAAGCGTTATCTTATTTTATGACAGGGGAAAGGAAATAGGATTATTCTATTGCAGTTGCACCTGGAGGGCTCCTCAACATACCTCAAATGTCACTCTCCCAGGAGTTACTGGGCCCCAGGGAACCCCCTGCCCAAGGTGACACAGCAGAGGAACCACAATCCTGCTGTTAATTGGCAGCACAGACACAACAAGAACCAGAGCAGAACCTCTGGAGAGGGGGTGAGGTGGGAACTACGGGTGTCAGGAGAGGGAATGTGAGACAGGAGGTTCTGATGCAGAAATGGCATCTTTTCAGCAAGAAGCATCAAGTGTCAGCACATGGAAAACAGTCAGGAACAAACCCACCAAAACCTGGAACTCTCACACTTCCTGCAGTTTTCAGTCAATCCTTCAAACCCACTTATTCGTCAGGAAGAAACCCGGAGGGCACCAGACCAACCTCTGCCCAGCTGAACCCTCTTCTTCTCCAGACTCTTGCTGTTCCCTCTTGCCTTTCAGTTCAGGCCCCTTTAGTCCCATCCTTTGGAACCTGCAAGTGCTCCAGCCATTTCCCTCTCACCCTTTGTTCCAGGGGAAGGTGTCCCTGCCCACTGGGGTTGGACTAGAGGGGCTTTAAGAGCCCTTCCAACCTAAACCCTCCTGTGACTCTCTGATTCTACCCCGGAGAACCACCCAAGATCTTCCCAGGCAGCTTTTGTCCCAGTCCCTGGCGGAGCCTGATCGAACAGGACGAGCCCAGAGGGGACTCACAGACTTCAGGGTGTTGAAAACGAACCGAACAAACCGGGAACGGGAACCACAGGTTTGAGGAGTTCCCATCACCCAACCCCCTGAGCTGCAGCGCAGCTTCCAGAGCTCCTGCTCTGCACCAGAAGCTTCGTCGCCTTCAGTTTTTACCCCCGTTTCTTTCTGCCCTTTCCAACGGGGCTCACCAGGCTGCTCCCAACCTCCCTCACCCCCGTGATCGCTCCCCTGCAAGTCTCCCAGAGCGGGAGCTTTCAAACCCCGGTGCTTGTCAAGCTGTGCCGCCCCGTTCCAGTTCGTCCGACGCTAATTAGCGGTTCTGAAGTCATTAGATGTGACTCAACGCTTCCTTGGCCACGGTCCCACCGCCACAACGCGCTCGGCCCGCTTACATCAGCCTCTCCCAAGCCCCCAGACGCCCTAGATTGCCAGGAGGAAAGGAAAAGGGAAGGAAAAGGAGTGGAGGTGCTTCTCCTGCCGCTCATCCCATCGATGCGTCCGAGCCGATTTACCTCCCCCAGGTATTTGACGCCGAGCTCCAAAGAGGAACGAGCCCCCTTTCCCACTCGAATTAATCTCCAGCTCCATTTTCTCTGTTTATATTGTCGGAATATAAAATAACCCCACTGTTTAATCCATCCAGCTCCTGCTCTCCAGTCTATTACCCTGTTTACAGAGCTAAAAGAAGTGTTTTTATTGCCTGAATTATCCAGGGGAGTTTACGAGAGAGATTTCCACGCTATCGTTGTTCTAACCTTGAAATCTTATCAAGGAGTGCAACTTTTATGATATGAGGCTGTACATTATATCTCTTCAGTCCCAACTAATTTTCCTTCCTAATAAAGAAGAAAGGAAAGCAAGCAAGCCCTGCCAGAGCAGGCCCTCCCAGCTCCCCCCTGCAGCTCCTCCAGCAGCAATAATTCACAAATCCCATGAAGCGACGCTGCACAAACCAAGCAAAATAACAAAATCATTGACCTAAACTACTTGGCTCAGTCATCTCTGCACACGCGTTTCCAAATTAATCTCCACTCCGCCGGGTTTTTAACCCTCCTTCGCGTTTTTCCTGCGTTTCCTGGGGGGAAAGGGGTGTGGAAGTCAACACATCCAAAGGGATGGACAGGAAGGGCTCTTCCGATTTGGACATGGGGAGGAATTTCTCCCTGGAAAGGGTGGTCAGGCCTTGGCAGGGGCTGCCCAGGGAGGTTTGGAGTGCCCAGCCCTGGAGGTGTCCAGGGAAGGCCTGGCCGTGGCACTCAGTGCTCTGGGCTGGGGGACAAGGTGGGGATGGGGCACAGGTGGATCCATGGGCTGGGAGGGCTTTTCCAGCCTCAGGGATTCCATGACTGTGCTGGAGAGCCAGACTGGGCAGAAGGATACTCTCCTGCCCTGCACTGTTACCTTCCTAGAAATTCCAGGGGACAAGCAGATTTTTAAAGGAGAATATCCCTAAGATTTCCATCCCAGCTTTAAAATTACCCGAGACAGCTCCAGAGGCCACGGACAGGGCACCTTTGGCACCCCAGGTGGGAAGGGGATCCACCCAGACCCCTTCCCTTCACTCCTCACCCATAACTTTTGGGCCAAGGACCGCAGGGCCCCTCCCTGGCCCTCCAGCATCTTTCCCCAGCACTTTAGTACAATCTGCTTTAGTTCAGAAGGGTTTTAATCTTCACAATAACTGTCCAGAGTGTGCTACGGAAAAAGAAATAAATGGTATCTTTTTCATTTCATTTTATCCTTCTTTTATGTCATGATTTGTTTCCAGTATAGCCAGAGATAAAGCTAAATGGGAACTATTTTTTCCCCTCTAATATTTCTTTGTTCACTGCAAACCAGGCAGATCGTTACTTTTGGATAATAACAGACCAAAATGGTTCATCATCCATCTTCTTTGTGGTGGTAGTTCTGGGGCCTTTTTTTTTCGGAAAATCATTTCCAATTTTCCATTTACCTTTCTGGAATGTGCTGCAGCCACTTCAGAGCAACTCCAGTGCAACTTCCCAGAGTATCAGGCAGGCTGAGAGAAGAGTAGTTTAGATCTGATTTAGTCACCACGCTACAGAAATAGCAAAAAATTCCGAGCATGGAAGCAGAAGGATCAGAGGAGACACGGAAACAAACGGTCCCACGTGTCGAGGGGGTGGAGAGGAGGGATCCTGAACACCTGGGACTTCGTGCCACTCCTTATTTAAACCTTCAGATAAATCTCACCACTTGCTGAGCACAGCAGAGGAGGCTGATGCAGATCACAGAATTCCAGAAGGGTTTGGGTTGGAAGGGACTTTAAAGATCATCTCCTTCCAACCCGGGCTAGTGGAAGGTGTCCCATGTGGAACGGGATGAGCTTTGAGGGCCCTTCCAACCCCAACCACCCTAGCATTCTGTGCCCAGCCAGGGATGGCACAGGGGGGGTACCACAGGGCTCACAGCAAGGGGGAAGGCAGGAAAGATGTGATTAAAAAAACCAGACATGGAATTAATCCCTGGGCCATCCCAGCAGCCAAAATTAGGGCTGTGAAAGGCCACTGGCATCCCAACTCAGTGCTCTCCTCCCTGGGATCCACAGACTCCCAGAATGGTCTGGGTTGGAAGGGACCTTAAAGCCCATCCAGTCCCACCCCCTGCCCTGGGCAGGGACACTTCAACTATCCTAAGTTGCTCCAACCTGGCCTTGGACACTTCCAGGGATCCAGGGGCAGCCACAGCTTCTCTGGGCAACCTGTGCCAGGGCCTCCCCACCCTCACAGCCAACAATTCCTTCCCAATATCCCATCTAACCCTGCCCTCCTTCTGCTTTAGGCCATTCCCTTGTCCTGCCCTTCCATCCCCTGAGAAAAGATCCTGAAGTCTGGCTACAGAAATCTCTTGCTGGGCCTGGAGAACGAGGTCCCACTGGCAGCTCCCTCCAGGTCCAGAGCCCAGAGCCACTGGGGTCCTCACCCCCATCCCAGCCCGGGATGCTCCGCTGCATCAGGAGCCTCATCAGTCAGGCACTTGAGGATGTGCTTATTTATCTCCCTGAACGTGCTCCAGCCCTGCTGCTCTGCAGTGCCACAACACTTGAACAGCAGCCTCATTTAAAGGACGTGGTTAAGTGTTTTGCTTAGCAGGGATGGATTTAAGTGTATGTTTAAAGGCTTCATTGAACTGGCATTTAACAGCTGCAGAGGAACTTGGAAAAAAAACTTCCCCAGGGAGGAGGGCGGTTTCACGTTCCTTGTCTCTCTCTCTCCCTCCCTGAACTCAGGTTAACCATTCCAGGGGAAACAAAGACCTGCATCTCTCCATAGCACAAGAGACAAGGCGGGGAGAGCGGTGCTGGGGTGGTTGTGAGCACCAGGAGACAACTGCAGGCACCAAAGGAGAGCAGAGCTGGAACTGCAGCCCCGGAGAGCTGAGCTGCCACGGCACATTAGGAGCCTCAGTCCTTTGTGCTCATCAGGACTGAAAAGCCAAGACTCAGCGTGAGAAGAGGGTGTCAGGGCTGCAAACCCAGATTTGAACTGATCCTATCTAGACACTGGGTGCCAGTGTTGATCTGCTCTGCATTTTGCTGGAGAGTGGCCCTGGACAGGGAACGCTCTTTGTTCTGGTAAAAAAAAGCCACTTCCAACTTTAGAGCCCACATTGTTTGTCTGCTTATTGATCTCCTCGAGCTGTTGGCTCATTACCCAGCACCAGAAACTGTAGCCAGCTACATCTGTTTTAATAAATATTTCACAGCAGAGGAAGGGCATTCACCACAACGTTTCACCCCCTGCTTTCTCCAGCCCCTCCTCGGGAAGCAGCCGGGTTGGGACCTGGTGGAGTTGGGGCTCCAGGTCTCACCTCCAGCCCTGTGCGATGCCTGTGCCCAAGCGCAGACCTGCTGAGCCTCCCCACAGCATCACACACAGCTCAGCTCTGCTTCTCCTCGTGGCTTCCACACAGCCCTCATTCCCCAGCCCTCATTCCTGGCTTTCCAGAGCCTTTGGAGGGGCAGTGGGGATCACACTGAGCGCGTTCCTGCTCTGAGCAGAGCCCACCCTCTTCCCAAGTGAGCTCACAGCTCACTGGGGTCACTCCGTGAATAATCCATTTCTGGGGCCAGGAACCCCCGGAATTCACAGCTTCCAGTTGCTTCAGCTTCCTCTCAGACTACATAAGGTCTGGCTCACGCCCACAAATAACATGGAAAAAACTTGTTTGTTTTCATTTTTCAACTGCCTTCATAATTTATTCCTTCTAATTTATTCCCTCTAAACACTCTTCTGTACCTTCCTTAGCAAGTCTGGCTACCCAACGTAAGGGTCAATACTGGAGGGAAGACTAACCAGGACATGAACCTTCCACATTAAGCAGTGAGATCACAGTGCGCTTGAGAACAGGAGAAGTGAAATATTACACCACTGAACAGAGCAGCTTATAGTAAGAGCCCTGAGGAACCCTGAGCTGACAGTGCAGCCACCTCCCATCAACACCCAGGAGCCAAATCCACCCCAAGGATGGGGCCACAAAGAGCCCACAGAGCTGCCACAGCAATTTCATCATCATCTGCTCCCAGCACTAAATTCATTATTAATTTGTGGTCATAAATGATCCAAAAAAAAAAAAACCAAAACAAAAAAAAAAACAGATGGTAATTTTATCCTCACTGAAAACAAAGCTCAAATGATCTAATTATGTCACAAGGGCACACTCAGGGCTCTGGCCTGTTTGCTCTGTCACAGGTGCTGATCTGGCAGAATTTGCCACAGGCAGCATTTTGGAAGTGATGCAGGAACACGAGCACACCTCAAGAGCAGGGGTTCAGCCCCGTGTGGGATCTCCCCAGTGCCAGTGGGACAACGATCTCCCAGTTCTGAACGTCCACAAACAAGAGCTTATCCTGCTTTCAAGGACCTTGCCCTGATTTCTCTTCTGTAACTGGAAGGTAGGTGTGGGTTTGGGTGCTCAGACCTTTCATTTTACTCACCAGCAAAATGGGAAAAATCCCCTCATTCCCTCTTCTCTGCCCGGACAAGTCACTGTGAAGCTGCCCTCACATGTCAGGCCTGTGTCTATCCAAAAACATTAATTTAGAACAGTGTCATGGTCCAAATGGCTCAGGGAGACCTTAAATATACCAGGAATTTATTCAGAGACATGTTACAAATGAAAAATCCATATACACACACTCCAAGGCATCTATTGGGCAAACATTGCCATGGAAACAGGACAGATTTGCTTTAAAGGACACAGAGCAATGGAAGGAGAAAGGGCTGGGACTGAACAGAGAAAAAGGTACCTCAAGGTCTCAGAACTGGCCTGAATCTTGATCCACTCTGGGGCAAAACTGCAGGTTGCTTGAATTTCACATCACAGAGATTAAAGCTGAATCACAGCTGAATGTTTAACCCTGATCACACAACCCCACACTGAGACCATCTCAGAGGAGCTCAAATGTAAAGGCAAAAACATCACGCTCGGTTCCAACATGCAAATCCCAGGGAGTGGGAAAAAAGGTGCATTTCTCCGAGAATCCAACCTGAAACAATTCCAAATTATTTCCACTTCCACTTCCCCTTTCCAAACCCACGTCCATTTTTACCTGGTATTTTAATCACCCTGTTTATGAGTAACACAAATCTACCCCCTCTAAGGGCAAGGATTCAAACCCTGCTTAAACTCAGGGTGGGGGTTTAGGGAAGACACCCAACCCTTCACCCTCCACTGCAGATGTTACCAAAGGAACAAAACCTGCTTATTCCAGACTGTTCCCTTCACCTGCCCAGCACAGGGTGCAATTCCCAGCTTCTGAGAGACTGCAGTTCATGCCCTGAACATCTTCTGTTAAGAAAGCACCAAACCATGAGCTGAACAGGCTGCAGGGCTTGACCCCTTCCAACAGCCAAGGCACAGCCAGGCAGAGCAGAGAGGAAAGTTCAACCCCTCCGTGTTGGAAAGAAGAACTCACACAGCACCTGTCTGATGTGTGATTGAATCTGAGAGCACCGAAACCTCTTTCCTCTGCAGCTTTGGAGGGGAAATGAGAGCAAGGCAAAGCAGTGCCTGAGAATCAAAAAACAGGGTCTGCCATGAATGATAAACTACATGGGATGGTCCTTGTGGGTCCCTTCCAACTCAGGGCATTTTATGATTCTGTAACACCAGCTGAGCCAAACCAGGTATTTTTAGACTAAGCCCCTTCAGGAGCTGCTCATCTTCTCCCTGCCTCACTCCATTCGTTTTATTTTTAATCATGTCCGAACAACTGAGCTATTAAATAAATTCCAAAGCAGCACAGCCAGAGCGAGTTATGCAAGTGAAGATCAGAGCAGGAGCAGAGAAAAGGCTACTTGGGTGGCAGATTAAACCTTCCCATCCAACAAAGCACAAAGCAACGGCCGGACTCCACTGCCACACATCCAGGATCAGGGACATCTCTCAGCCCTGGCTCCTGCTGACACCCTAAAAGACTTTCAGGCCATGATTTACTCGATAAAAGTTACAGGCAGCCCACAAAGGAGGCAGGGAGTTATGTAAGGAACCTTTTCCTAATGAACTCCCCACTGCAAAGCCTCTTCTGCGGCCGCCACTGAAACACTTCTGAAGTGCTTTGGCCACTGAGCACCTGAAGCTTTTTCCCAGACAGCTCCAGCATCTCCTGAGCTGCCCTGGAACGAGAAACTCCCCCTGGCTGGGACCACGGGAGAGGTTCTGTGCTGGCCCCAGCACTCACAGAAAGGAAACTGGGCAACTTTTAGTGATGTTTAAAGACATCCCCCCCCTGTGAACGACCTCTGTGAACGCCAAGAGCTCTGGCTGAAATCAGGGACCTGCTGTGGCACAAGGCAGGAGCAAACCAGCATCACGTGCTGGGAGACCTGAAAGAAGCTGCTCTTGTCCTTCCCAACTCCACCAGGCAGTTCCCAGCGAGGGAAGAGCTCTGCATCCCTCCTGAGCCCCCTGGTATTTGGGAAAGGAGAGCCAGGAGCAGGGTTTAGAGCCTGTGACAGCACTGAGACACCACAGGTTGTCTTGTTCTATTGACAGATCTGCACAGGGATTAAAACACTATGGAATCCAGGGGAAAAAAATCCCCCTGGAGGGGGCAAGGCCCAGGGGGAACTGCCAGTCTGGTTTTACAGGCTCATGTCAGAGGCAGTTTCAGCCCTGACAAAGTTTACTGGCACTGGAAAGGCACCCAGGGCTCAGGTGAAACTGGAAATATTGCCCAGAACAGCAACACAACGGAAAGCTTAACAACATGTGGCTCTATATAGTGTTTTACAGGCTCACAGCAGCATTCAGGCACTACCTGCACTCGGGGGACTGGGCAGCCAGGCTGGGACCTATTTAGTGTTGGTTCTCAGGGGATTTCTGGGAATGGATCCTTCACTTGTGCCAGAAATGCCATAAAATAGGTCTGTTTAGGGGCAGCACAGCCCAGAAATGCCATCAAACAGATCTGCCAGGGGCTGCAGAGCCTGGACACCTTCACTGCTCAACACAACAATGTGACCCTTCTCCAAGCTCTAAAACCTCCTTGTTTTAATTTGATTTCTAAACACAAAAGATTGGGATAGTCCTCCTCTCATCCAAGACACTCTGCTCCCAGCTCCAGAGCCTGCAGCAGGAATTTCCAGGGAGAATTAATGGCTCTCATTGCTGTAAACACAACTTGCTCCAGGCTTTGTTGTGCTTTGGTCCGATGCACTTGCAGCAACACGGATTTTATTGTAAAATATCCAGATTACAGCTGGTTTGCCCACTGAGAACCTGCTGATGCATAATTACATATGTGGAACAAGAAAGCTGACTTCCAGGAGGGTTTTGTTCCCACCAAGTTCCTTCCCTGACACCACCCGAGGCCACCAGCTCAGGAGGACACACATCCCATCACTGAGACAACACTGGGAGGGGGTTTGGGATAAAAGCACCAGGAAAGCACAGACAACTTGGTCATGAACTCACACCAAAACACAGCTGCTAAGGAGATTCCCATAGGAGATATAGATATATATAGATAAATTTTTCCTGCCATTATATGCTCCTGGTTTTGTTTTATAGGAATGGCAGGATAAAAGCCAGATTGATGACCACAGGAAATTTTCATTAGCATAGAGGTTTCTCTCTGTTAGTTCACAGCAATAAAAATAAATATATATATATATATATATATATATGACAAAATGTCTGGGAGCTGAATTCCAGCAGAGTCTGGGACCTGGCTCTCAGTCCAGGCCACTCTGAAGAAAACAGATCCAACCCCTTCTGACACATTTGCGGAACAAACTGCTCCTGTTGCCCTGATGACCTTGGAATCACCTTTCTGTCACTTCCAGTAAGGCCATGAAAACTCCTGTGCTTCCAATCCTGTCTGTCTTCCTTGAGGTGAGTGGGGCTTATGTAATTTTTAACATAAACGAGGAATTCACTTGGTGCCAAGCTCCAGGTTGCATTAAACCCGGGAGCACTGCCAGGGCCCAGTCAGACACCCCTGAGCTCGAGCCAAGGCCCCCAAGGCAGGAGCACTGAAGTGACTGGTCTGCAGGAGGTGAAAATTCACGGAATTCAATGACCCAGCACTGGAAAGAAAAAGCTCCAGCAGCAAAACTAATGCTCTGAAAGGAACAGAGGGGCTGGGAGGAGGCTCGAAACCAGGGGATGCCCCAACATTCAGGGGATAAATGGACGCAGTCACCGCAAACCCTTCACTTACAGAGAGCAAAACTGAGCACAAACGGCAAGAAAAACAAGACTAAAGAGATATTCCTGTGAATTTTCTTCCTCCACAAGGCCAAAGCAAAACAATCAGGGAATTCATGTGCCCTTCAAGCAAGGAGATGGTATTTTCCCCCAGTCCAGCTCAGCCGGGGCACAGAGGGAAGTTATGAGCCCTGAAGACAAGAATACCAGTTATATCTCAGATACACACGGCACATAAATAAGTGTTTTAGAGACTAATTCTTCTTGAAAACCATCAGGCAGAAAATAACGAGGAGAAGTGCTCAGAAATCAGCCACTTCTGGGCTGAATGGGGGAGCTGGAACCCATTTTTTCCACGCTTTTTATACCCACCCTCTTTCTTCTCCCCGGCTTTTGTGCAAAGCTGAAAATATCCAGCCATCCCAAGCCGACTGTTTATGGAATAACAACACAACTGCCAAATTCCCCACCCTCCATTCTCAATTGCTTATTATCAGGAGTGGAGGCCACGATATGGAAGCAGAAATGTTGTATTTATATCCCTTCTGGCACCGGGATCTATTTTGAACGAACAAGCTCCTATTTTCCCTGCTCTGAAATACACCCATGTGATTCCATCAGCTGGAGCCAGCACTTCCCAGCACAGAAATACCTGGAGGTGAAAGCCTGGCCCACCAGAGAAGAAGCAGCTGGATTTACAGCAGTGCTGGAAAACACCTCTCACGGGTTAAACTGCGAGTTCCTTCCAGAAGTCTTGGGGACAAGGACAACGGAGCTGGGGAGGTGTTTTCCAACCTAAGTGATCCTGTGGCTGGAGATCAGCACACCTGGAGCCTGGGAATGGTAAAAAATGTTAAAAAAAAAAAAAAAAAAAAAAACCAGCAAAAAAACCCCCAACTTGGGGCCACGGTTATGGGGCGACCATGGTGGTGGTGCTGGGTTGATGGTTGGACTTGGGGTTCTCAGAGGGCTTCTTCAAGCTTCTCTAGGATTTTCCGTTGTGCATGGAATTGTTTTGGCCCTGGAAGTGGTTGGAAGATTAGGAAGCAACAGCCAGAACTTTGAGGGGGTGGGGGGATGACAAAAAACCCCCAGCGCTGAAAATGAACCTGGAAGGAGTTCAGTGCCTGGCAGGTGACTCCACTGAGCCACCCAAGGCCCAGGGAGATGCCACCTGCAAACAGCTCCAAGCTGGAAAAACGGGAAGCCAAATCACAACAACCATCTGCCCTAAACGTCTGAAGACCCCAGAGGTGAACCCTGTGAGTGGCAGGTCCTGGAGGAGCCCTGGCCTGAGCTCAGTCAGGGGGCAGGGAAGGCTCTGGTGGGACAAGCCCAGGAGCTCCGCTCCATCCTCCCAGATGGGATCTCTCCCTGCGAAACTCCGAGCTAAGGGAAGCTCAGCACTTCCCTGGGGGCAACTTCAGCCACTGGCTGCTGATTGTTTTCATGCCAAATAACGAAGAATAATCAAGTGACTCCCCCAGCCTGGAGAAAACCCCATCCAGGAGCTGATCAAAGCACGCAGGGACCTGCTGGGAGGCACAGCCAGGATGTTCTCTGTCCTTCTGCCGCTCCTTTGCTTTGCTGGGAGAGAAAAGGAGATTTCAAAAGCACCTCTCAGACTGCTCAGAACCGCCGGGCGCAGCCTCCACCTGCAGGAGGGCACAGCATTTTCCCTGCTCAGTATTCCAGGGGTCGCATCCAGGTGGATCCGCTTCATCTGGACTCAGATCCTGCCCAGGAACACACAGGGACAATGTGTCTGCTCTGCCTCGAGGCCAAGCACCAGAGGAGCTGGTGTGTTAAGGAAGGGATGAAGCTGCTGAACAAACAGGGAAAAGATCAAATCATCACAAAGAGCTTTTCGGGGGGGCTGGTGTTCGCTTGGGGGTTTATTTGGGGGAGGTCTTTTGGCTGTTTTCTTGTCTTCCAAAGAAGAGAACGTTCCTTATCTCTTCTGATTGTCAGACCTCAGGATGGAATCACATGGAGACGAGGTATTTTAGTCAGAAAAGCTTCACCTTCCAGCCTGGCCCTGCCCGAGGTGGTTTTTTTTTGTTGTGAATGCTGCTGATCTGAATGTAAAACTCACAGGACACAAATCATCTTTCCCACCACTTAATCCCTACTAAATTCAGCTGAAATACTGGGTTATAAAGCTCTCCCTCCGCACACACACACAGGCTGGAATTCCAACCCTCACATCTTCTGGAAGCCAATCTCAAACCACCACGATGAATTTTACGACAGGGCCACTCAGACAGAGCCAATAAAAATTTACACTTAAGGAAATTAATGCCTTAAGTAACACATTTTGCTGTCCATCCCTTGCATAAATTAAAGGCCAGGCACTTAACTCTTCCAAACTAAATGATTTCTCTGATAATGAAGTTTATCCAGCACCAGGCTGAGCCTGTCAGGAGCCAAATGGGGAAATTCAACTCCAATCATCCCTTTTGAGCAGCTGTAGCTGGAATAATTACCTTCGTCACCCAGAAAATAAAAATGTTTCCTAAAACCTTCCTCTTTCCTGGGAGCTGGATGGGCAGTAATTTGGTGTTAAAGGGCTCAGGATGCAGATGCTCCATAGGAGAACCTGATCTAATTCTCTTTCAGAGGAGGTTCACTTCTACTCCTTTCAAGTGGCCATCGGTCATATCAGACCCACACATCAGTAATTAAGTACTCTTAGGTAATTAAAGTTCTTGCAGGAAAAAATTCAGAATTAGTAGGCAATCATTAGGGATTAAACACTCCCAGTAAAAAAAGAGAGTGTGCAAAAGCCAATTTTCAGGAGCAAACTGGAACCTGGTGCAGTTTTCCCTGTAAAATTGGAGAGGGCACATTGTTCACAGCAGATTTCACCAGTTTTTGTGGGGTTTTCCCTTTTCTAACAGAAGTACCACTCTCCCAGCAGATGAAATGCATTGACTAATCCTCCCCAAATACTTCAATCCGTAGGATGTTTACTTCAGTTTTCTGTTTCATTAGTGCTGAAGGGTTGGACTTGTCTGTTATTTTACACCAGGTTTCACCATCACCCACAGAAGAAAAAAAAAAAAGGCATTTTTCCACAAGGCTTGGCACGTCCCAAAGAAACAGGGGTCACATCTATTAGTACTTCCACGAGGTGAAATGTTTATTTTGCTCTGCATTTCAGGCATTGCTGATTGACAGCCCCTGTTCTTATGAATAATAATAATAACAATAACAACAACACTGAGCCCTTCTGGGCTTGAATAATCATTGCTTTTCCTCCCTAATAACATGGCAGGGTTTGCAGGGGACACTCAAGAGCCACAGTGACCTTCCCCACCTGAGGAGCTGCTGGAAGTGGCAGCTGAGCACGACCAAAGCGAGATGATGCTCCAGCCATTTCCTCCCCAGACACTTCAGGCCACGATAATCAGAATTAGAACTTCTCCCCTTCCCTCAAAATGCATTTCACTTGCTGGGGGGAGCAGATCCACACAGAATAAAAAAAAAAAAGGCACATTTTCCCCAAGGTGCTGTTGGTGTTCCAGGTGCTGTTCCCTGTCACCTCCCCAAAGTCCTCGACCACAGTCTCCTCACTCAGCAGCAGCTCCTGCCTGAACGAGGCACCTCTGCTTTTCCCCAGCCTCCAAGGCCTCTTTGGGGCGTTTTCCAGACACAGGAGCTGCCAACACACCCCAGAAAATGCCTTTGGCACCACCCATTTTTTTCAGAGATGGTCATGAAGAGCAGGAATTGTAAAAGTTGATACTTGGGGCACGAGGAGATATTAAATCAGGGGAAAAATCTTCTTGCACATTTTTACCCTCCTCGTTCACCTGCAGGAGCTGAACCAGCCTCGACGTGCCCCCCTCTGCCTGAACAGCTCTTGTGCAGGACAAAACCCCCTGATTTGACTCAAGGGACAGGAAAACTGGTGTAACAGAGGGGGGAACCTCACAGGGACTGAGAGCAGCTTTCCGAGGCAAACCCCCAGGTAAGTACCAGCACCCTTCAGCGTCTGGAGTTTGGTCAGGGTTGGCCACACCAGTCTGAGTGTGGTTTGGGGGCTCACTAACAAAGTTCAAGCTCAGTGAACCACCGAGAGTGAAGAAAGAACATGAAGGACACACCTCCACAAGGGGACACTTCGGACAAGGGGCCTTTTTCCTCCCCATCTGACAGGGTTGACAGCTAATCCCAGAGCTCTCTGCATCCGAGTCCTGCTCAAGGTGAGGATGCAGGTAATCAGAGCCCCAGATCACCACACGGGCTCTGCCTTCCCTTCTGGAAGCAGAGATAAGGTTAATTAAATCCTCATTTAATTTGAATTAAGATAGATCCACTCAGGCTGAGCAAACCCCCACCACCACCAGCCAAAAGGTAAAGTGCCCTGAGGAGGAGCCTTTCGTTCCTGAAGCTTTCTGAGGAGGCACTGGGTGGTCTAATACACCCACAGGGGCCTTCTGCAGATCGGCTGCTCTGCCTCCCAACTCCTTCTCTGCTTCCCAAGGAGGGGCAGAACAACAGGAGACTCCCATCCTGCTCCTCAGGGGGCAGAGGGAGCGGTTCAAGAGCTCTTCAGACACACAACAGACGCCGGTGTGACACCACAGAGATCTCTGCCCACGGGAGCGACCAAAAGCCCAGAGGGAAGTGATGTGGAGCAGGAGAGCAGGAGGTAAGAGGAGACGAGAAGGACAAGGCTCTGGATCCCCCCGTTCCTGCTCAGTGCCAGGGCAGGAGTGGAGCTGCTGGAGCCCTGAACACAGCAAGAGCACGAAGGGGGTTTTTTTTCAGAGGCGAGACACAACCCTCAGCATCTCACCTTCCTCCTCAGAGCTGCCATGGCTGTGCCCGGGCAAGGATGGAGTGGCACTGAAGGACAAGCCTTTCAACCAAATTGCCTTGGCACTCAGGCTGCAATTTTCGCACAGCTCGTTAGTGGGGACTTTTTCTGGAAACGCAGCTTGAAACAAACCCAGAGGCATCCAACGACTGTGTGTGCTGCAAATAGAGCCCTGATTGAAAAGAAACGCCTCCCCGTTATGTGCAAAACCCAAAAAAAAAAGGGGGGGGCAAGAAGGGGTGAAAACGAAGGTTTTAGGAAAGGATCACCATGACCAGAGCCCTTCATGAGGCGCCCTCGCCCTGCTGTGCCGGGACACCCGAGGAGTGATATTCCAAAACCTTTTACCAGTCACACAGAGCAACCCCCAGGCCAGGCAAGGTGCCGTTCGGCAAGTGTCTGGACAACGCTCTCAGGGACGGGGTGGGATTGCTGGGTGTCTGTGCAGGGCCAGGAGCTGGCCTGGGACATTCCTCGTGGTCCCTTTCAGCTCAGGACGTTCCATGACACCGTGATCCCAAGCACCGCCAAACGCCACCAAAACCAAACTCTCATAAATTCTCCGGCGTTTTCTGGGCTGTTTTTGCTCTGCCTTCCCTGAGCAGGGCGTTCGTGCCGGGAGAAGGAGCAGCAGTGGCACCTCCTTGACAGCCAAGTGCCCCCGGTGTCCTGTCGGGAGCAAGTGTCACCCGATGTTTGCTCCAAGGCTTCATCCCGGCTCCTGTTTGCAGATCATTAGCATTCCCGCTCTCCAGCGGCTGCACTGATTGATCTCATTTGCATATGCAAATCAAACGCCAATATGAGCCACTTAATATTCCCTCGACTTCATTTAGAGCTGCAGCAACGCGGGTCAACCTCTGCCCCCCACCCTCTGCCGTGCGGGGAGGGGGGGCTGGAGCTGAGTCAGCACATGCTAATTAGCTCGGCTGCTTTCAAGCCCTAAAATCAATTAGTAGTATATTAAGGCAGACGTGCTGGGAGCTCATTTAAGTAATAAAACAATCTTTTGTGCTGCTAAAAGGGAAGGAGAGCAGCACGGTTGGCTCTTCCATCCCCCGGGGGAGTCGGTGTAATCTGAAATCCCGGCGGAGGGGAGCGGAGCCGCCCCCGGCACACGGCCGGATTTGGAGGGGAAGCAGGAAGGATATCCCAAAAATACACAGAATCATAGAATCAGAGGGGTTGGAAAGGACCTCTGAGATCATCAAGTCCAACCCTTGATCCAACACCACCGCGGTTCCCAGACTGTGGCACTCAGTGCCACGTCCATCCTCATCTTAAACACCTCCAGGGATGGAGAATCCACCACTTCCCTGGGCAGCCCATTCCAATGGCTGCTCACTCTCTCTGTAAAGAATTTCTTTCTGATATCCAACCTAAACCTTCCCTGGCACAGCTTAAGGCCGAGCCCTCTTGTCTTCCTGCTGGTTGCCTGGGAGAAGAGACCAACACCCACCTGGCTACAACCTCCTGTCAGGGAGTTGTAGAGAGCAATAAGGTCTCCCCTGAGCCTTCTCTTCTCCAGGTTAAAACACAGATTTTAGAGTAAGCTTTTCCTCTGCCCTTGTCTGAACAGACAGCACGAGGGATGGCAGCAGCACGGCCACAGCCACCAACCCCCTGGCGCGGCACCCAGGCCATCCATCCCACCCTGGCATTCCCAGCGCACTGACTCCAGGCTGGCACAGCTCCAAACATCCCCCTGGGCAGCCCAGGCTCCCAGGACAAACCCCACACACCTCTGGGAACCAGAGTGAGCAGCACCTGCACCAGCTCCTGCCGGGCCTGTGTGCCACTGTCACCACAGTGTGCCAGTTCACCATCCACTCCCACTCCGAGGGGCTGGAACGTGCCTGCGACCCGAACAGTTTCCCCTATGGAACAGAAAGGAACAAGCAGAGACAAGTGGGAAGAAAGACAAGCGGAAAAATTCGCGAGCAAGTTTTAGATTTCTCTGAAAGGAGGCTTTTTGTGCTTTAAAAACCACCCACGAAACAACCGCTCTGGTCTGAACCACCACCGAGTTCTGAGGCAGTTTGGGGGTTTTTTGACACACTGGATTCCCAGTTCTCCCAGTGCTGGCACACACCAGCAAAAGGCAGCAGGAGCTCAGGTTAATTTGGGATATAGACCTGCCATTTCTCTCCCCAGGTTTGCATCCACCCCTCCCAACACGTGACTGAACAGCTGACCGTGCAAACCCCTCGCTCCCAACCTGCACGTGGCACGTGGAACGCAGCAGGAGCTGATGACAAACAGGGACCCAGAGCTGAGACTCCATGGAAAAATTCCAAGGAGCCATGAAATATCTGAAACCATACGACAGGCAAACCTGTTGCCAACCAAATATTTTACATTAAGTAGAAAACACTTAATTGGAGACAGAATCAATCCAAGGCTATGCCTGAAATCTAATTATAAATCTTCTTCTCTTCCAGACGCTGCCCCGTGTAAAACAACCCTGTCACTCAATATTATTGGCAGCCCTGCCCTGCCTTTCTGCTGCTTTGTACCCTGGTTTTCCACGTTGTCCAAACAGTGGTGCCTGACAGACGAGAGGAACGTCAAAGGCTCTGTGCTGACTGAACAGCTCCCTGCACACATCCCTCAGCGCAGGGGGGAGCACAGCATTCCCTGCTCCTCGCCTCCCTCCAGCCTCCCAGGGCTGTGTAAACCCTGTTTCCCAGCACTGCCTCCCTGCCCAGAAGAACTCCAGCTCTTTCTGCCCCTCTCCAGGTCTCCCAGAATCTCTGAGGCTGGAAAAGCCCTGCAAGGCCATCGAGTCCCACCTGCAGCCCACCCCCACCTTGTCACCCTGCCCAGAGCACCGAGTGCCACGGCCTGGATGGAAAACAGAGCCAAACTTCCCCGTTCCCAAATAACTCAGCTGAGTGATGCCGAAAGGACAGACCCAACTCCCCATCTCCACAGCACCCACCCGCTGGGAAGGAGCAGTGAACAGCTCAGGGCTGAGGAGTTAAAGCCTCTCAGAGCAGAGGGACCTTCTGATCCCACTGTTTCAGAGTGCTGGCACATTCCAAAATCCACGATTTCACGGCTTCCCAGGCTGTTGTTCTCCGTGGCTTTGAGCACTACAGGCTCAAAGCGAGGGCTACAAACCCGAGTTTTTTAATTAAAACTCGAATTCCTGAGCACAGCTTCCTAATAGCAACTGGCAACAGGGTGGATTGGTGGAACTGGGGCCATTGGTATTATTCAGGAATCATTTCCCCAGTTCCAACCAGCCCTGAAGCAGAATGTCAGACAGCCGAGCCTAACAAAGCTCCAGCCCAGGAAAAGCAGAGTATCCACCTGAAACTCAGGAGAAATTTTAAGGCAATGAAAATTGCCCAAGGCTGATGACATTGTTTGAGCTGAAGGAGGGAAGGTTTGGGTCAGATATTGGGCAGAAACAGTTCCCTGCGAGGGTGGTGAGGCCCTGGCACAGACTGAACATATTAAACCATCTCTTGGGGAGATTCAACCATCACATAAACCATAAACCAACATCACATCGCCAGAAAAAAGGAGCAGCAGGGCAGGACTTGGAGCCTTCCCCCTTTGCCCACTGTGGTCTTGGAAAAATGAGAACGTTCTTACCCAATACAGCAGAGAAAGTCCAAAAAGAAAAAAAGCCCATTGCCCAAGGCCTTGGAGAATCCCCTTTGGTTTGTTTTGTTTCATGGAGTTTTTTGTTTGGTTTTGAGGCCTTTTAGTTTTGGTTTTGCTTTTGTGGCCTTTTAGTTTTGGTTTTTATGAGGTTTTAGTTTTGGTTTTGCTTTTGTGGCCTTTTAGTTTTGGTTTTTATGAGGTTTTAGTTTTGGTTTTGCTTTTGTGGCCTTTTAGTTTTGGTTTTTATGAGGTTTTAGTTTTTGTTTTGCTTTTGTGGCCTTTTAGTTTTGGTTTTTATGAGGTTTTAGTTTTTGTTTTGCTTTTGTGGCCTTTTAGTTTTGGTTTTTATGAGGTTTTAGTTTTTGTTTTGCTTTTGTGGTCTTTTAGTTTTGGTTTTTATTAGGTTTTAGTTTTTGTTTTGCTTTTGGGGCTTTCAGTTTTGGCTTTTTGAGGCTTTAATTTTTGTTTTCTTTCATGGCCTTTTAGTTTTGGTTTGGGTTTTTTCTCCCCCAAGAACAGCGTTGCTCTGTCAAAATCAGAACCTTAAATTTGGACAGGTTTTAGGAGGAAGAAAAAAAAATCTTGAAGCCTGTGTTTCCAAAGGCAGAGAGAACTTAAACTGATCAATTTGTCTGCCCTTAATGGAGCAACTGGGCCTGTAAAGATGGGAAAAGGGGGAAATGCAGCAGCACATCCCCGAGTGAGGAAATCCTGCTCGGGTTTAAGCAAAAGAAATGGGCCAAGAGGGACAGGAACCAGTATTTAATTGTATTTTCTAAATATGTGTGCACAACTCTACAAACAACCCTGTAAAGAACGAGCCATTTGTGCTGAGGAAGAGCAGAGTATTTATTACCGAGGCAAACAGCCCCATTTACTTGGGGCTGTTTCCCTCTGTATTTAAAGGCTTCTAATTTCTTAAAATAAGCACTGTTCTTGCAGCATAATTGGTTCTTTTCAATCAGGCCCCGAGTGTTTGCAGCGATCAAATTTGGTGCAGCTGTAATCAAACCCCACGTCTTGGGAAGGGAAATCTCCCCCTCCCGGGAAATCCTCGGCACTTCCCAGCTCTGCTGCTGCAGCTCCAGAGCCCGTCCAGGGCCTTCTCCATGAGCTGGGCTTCGGGGCAAGAGAAAGGCCAAAAAAAGTCCCCCCCAAAACTCCCAAAATGAAACCTCTAAAAAGTTACACAGATGAGGATTCTTTAAAAAAGTAAAAGTACTCAACATTATTGCATCCCTCTTCTTTTATACTTATTTCTTTTCTAGTTCTTCTCCATTTTATTTCTATCTTTTTCATTTTATTTATATTTATAGTTTATATATATGCATACTTAAAATGTTTCTTTCCACTTGTTATTTTATATTTCTATAAATCTATCTCTATAAATATATTTAGATCCTTTTATATCCCTTTTTCTGTCCCTTTTTAATATAAAGTCACTTCCCCCTTCTTTTATAGAGGTATTGATAAATTGTGGCCTTGTCAGGACACAAACACCTGAATGAAAACACAAACCCATGGCCTGGTTCACAAGGTCAGAGGTTGCACTGGATGATCCTGGAGGTCTTTTCCAACCTAAATGACCCTGGTTTTCCTTAAACCCCTTTTCATTTCTCACACCCTCTGGACTAACAAGGCAGCCAACATCAGTAAACTAAAAAATCAGCTGCTCTTCATCAGGAGCCTTTATTAGCATTATTGGGGGAATGATGTGGAATTTATATCACTTTTCCTCTTATTGTTACAGACTTGCCCAATTTACTTGCTGTGCATTCATCAGGTGTGAGGCAGCAGGGAGTGGAATTAATTCCCCATTGTAGTCCAGGCATGTGCCTGAATATTAACTCCACACATCTTCCAGAGGAAGCAATAAATGGAAACATTGGTCATTTTTGGTCATTAAATCTTTAGGCAGATTTTTCACAGGATGAGACTGTCCTGGTGAAATTTTAACTCCCATTATTTATAGCTGGCCCTGCTTGGAAATCCTCCTGCAGCTGAAATGCAAAGCTCCACAGCTGGTTTGGATTTTTGGAGAGTCGTTTGAGTCATAAAAGAAGGGAAAATCCCCCAGTCTGAGGGTGAACGGGGCTAATTGTGAAATTAAGTTGAATTCAAGGGACAGTTAACAGGGGAAAAAACCCCAAATTTGAGGATGCTAAGAGCATGAAAGCACCTAATTTAAATATTTTCTAAATCATACATTCTGAAACTGAGCTTCCTGAGAACTGCTCATGTTCCACAAAAGAATCTCTTAAGTAAAAAAAAAAAAAAAAAAATTACCTTCATATCAAAGGGTTATATTGAAACGGGAGTAACGTTTTCTCTGTTCTTCCAACTCCGCAAGGAAAAGCTGACAGTTTGTCACTCCCAGCCCTCCTGCCTGGGCCGCCCTCGTTCCTCTTCCCGCATCGGAGCCACTTCCCGCGGCGACTTGTGCTGACCCAGCGGCGTCTCCTCTCCCGAGCTGGGATATGGGGGTGGGTTTCCCCCGTGTTTCCGAGCTGTGTGTAACACTCCTGAACGCAAATTCCCGTGACCAGGAGGACCCCGACCTCGGTTTGGCCACGTGGAATCTGGGAATTCGGGCTGTGCAGAACCACATCTGCCCGGAGAAGCCAAACCTCCGGCGCTGGGACCCGCTGCCTCCAACCCCAAGATGTGCAGCCCCAGCAGCGGCACCTCGGGGACAGCCACGGCCACCCCCGGAGAGGTGCTGGGCTGGGCAAGGAGAAGCCTTTCTCTGCTTGCTTCCCTCCTCATTCCTCCTCTTTACTGAGCTCGGAAATGATATTTGGCGTCCGAAGAAAAATCACAACAGACAGCGAGAGATGGGAGAACACGAGGAGTCGGGGAATGAGAGCGGACAGGAACAAGCTGGCAACACGCAGCCACTAAATGAAGAAAGATGAGGACGTCAGGCAGTGGGGGAAAGAGGATTAAGGGAGATCTACCGGCACAATAATGCAATAAAGTCAAAAAAACCCACGAGGCCAAGAGGAACGTGAAGCAGCGCAGCAGCCCCGGAGCTGCTGTTCCTCCAATCCCACTGGCACCTCTGGCACCTGGGGCTGGAAAAACACCCCTGCAGACTGTGGGAAACTCCCTCTGCCCTTGTGTTCTCGCAGCAGCTCCAACTTCTCTCTGCAGCGCCTCGACAGGAGTGGGGAGCCAGGGGGGAACAAGGGACAGGAGGAGAGGGAACGGCCTCAGGTTGTGCCAGGGGAGGGTCAGGTTGGACATCAGGAGGAAATTCTCCACGGAAAGGGTGGTCTGGCATTGGAAGGGGCTGCCCAGGGAGGTTTGGAGTGCCCAGCCCTGGAGGTGTCCAAGGAATGACTGGCCGTGGCACTCAGTGCTCTGGGCTGGGGCACGGGGTGGATTTGATGCTCTTGGGGGTCTTTTCCAACCTCAGTGATCCAGGGATTCTCCCAGTGGCACCAGATCTGCCACCCCTGCACCCAGACTCTCCCTCTTCGAGCCAGGACAGGCCCAGCTGAGCTGTGTGTGCCCAAAACCACCGGAGAGGAAGCAGCAGATCTCCGGGTGGGAGCAGGACTCCTGGCTGTGGTCATCAAGGAATCCCTCGCAGGAGATCTTATCGCGCACCAGGCACACGAGCCGGGAAGATGTTAACTCAGATAACACCAGCCTCAACTGCTGCCTTTCCCCGCGGCAGACAGCAGTGTAAGCACAATGTTTTTGTGTCGCTTTGATGCCTCCAACGGTACTTTCTTCCTGTCCTCCTTTTTTTAAAAAAAAAAAATAAAGTTCCTGAGAGCTTTTGTTCCAATTTTAAAATTCTGTTTCTTTTGGTGCGTTTCCCAACGACCGCTCCAAGGGAGGAGGAGAATAATGAGCAGGCTTTGATAGGGATCATAACGGAGCCATTTACTGCAGGACTCTGAGCATTGTTCTGCCTTTAAACGTGAATTATGGAATCACAAGCCATTCACCGAGTCGTAGATTACAACGGAACTGAAACAGCATTACAGCAGCAGCACAGCCCTTGGATCAAACCCACACTTATCTCCTCCTTCAGCCCTTGTTAACAACCCAAACAATCTGTTTTGGGGCAGGCTCAGGGTGGCACTTCCAGTGAGCGAACCCCCTGCCCCTCCCTCAAAATAACGCTTTGATGCTCCGTGTCACTCTGGCTCGGGTTAAGTTTTAAACACATTTATTTTCCGCCTCAGTTACACCCTTTAAATCCTCCTAATCACCAGTCAAATAAACTTCAGACGGTTTAAAATATACGTGACTAAAGGGCAGCCCTGGCCCGAGCCTTTGTACGAGATTACCTGCCGCAATAAAAACCCATTACAGAGTGTACAAGTAGCTGTGTGTAAATGCCAAAAAATGAACTCCAAATGTCAGGAAAGTGCAAAAGCAGCCACACGTCCTCAGAATTTGGGAGTGACGTGCTCATGAGCCGAATGCAGGGATTGACAGATGTTCTGGCAGAGATTCTGGAAATGGGAAACAGGATTTGCCTCTTCTCAGCCCGGTGGGACTTCCCTGACATCCTCACCTGCCCTGAATGCCCCTCACACTGTTCTGCTTACCCGTCCCAACATCCCCCACCAGCATTCCCAGCAAGGCCCAGCCCTGGGAACAAACAGAGCTGGTCTCTGACTCTATAGGGATGAGCGGGATGATGGTGGGATGAGCTGCACCACCACTGCCGACCCCACTGAGGCCCTGCTCACATCTTGGTGTCACAGGGCCTCGAGGCAGAGCAAAGGCTTTAATCAGAAATGAGAGGGTATTTGAACAGAATTTAATTATCAAGTGCACAAAATGCTGAGGCCCCACGATCAAGTCAATGAAAGCATTTGCTTTGGCTTAATGTCTTGGGTAATTGGCTGGTCGGACTCATTACCAAGGAGTTCTCAGCCCTAATGGTGATTTTAAGGACTCCAAAGAAAAACATTTACCGGGGGATGAACAGCACTGCAGGTTCAATAATCAACATCAATGTAACTTCAATTTTAACGTGGTTAATCTGTCATTTACCCGGGAACAAATGGCCTGCCTTCTACTACAAACAGGGTTTTTTTCCCCATCTCTAGTGACTTCCACTGTCCAAGGCTTCCTGAAGCTTTCAAGCCTGCACATACACAACCAAGCCTTCACCTCCACAACCACCCAAGTCTGCTTGCCATTTACAACAAGGAACACAGGAAGGGAGTTTAAGTGCTCGGGGAGGAAAGTGCAGGGAACAGCAAAATAACGAATGTAATAAATAAAGTAAAGCGAAGTGCGGTAATTCACGTATCCCAGTGGCCACACAGACACTGCTCCCGCTGCAGCCCTGCACATCCCACTGCCAACCCCACACCACCCACCCTCCCCGACATTCCAGGGAATCAAGTAAGCTTTTAAGGATGTTTTGGGCGCAGGTGCCGGGGGGGCAGCAGTTGGAATTCTGGGGGGGAAAAAAATGCATGAATTAAATGCCCCGGGAACGAGACGCTCCCGCCGTGGATGGAGCGTGTGCACAGGCACAGATCCCCAGACAGACCCTGCCCCTGGGTGTGACATCCCCACAAGCAGAATCTGGGCAGAGACAACAGCAGTTGCTGGGCTGGGCACACTCACCCTCGTAGCTGGCCTGGAAGCCTTGGGCGCTCACGGCGTAGTCGCTGACGAGCCACAGGGACAGCACAGCCCCCGAGCTGACCACGGGGGCAGGCAGCTGGAACCCTGTCAACCTGCAAGGAAACAACAGCAAGGTCACACTCCCCATCCCAGGCAGCTGGAACCCTGTCAGTGCTTCTCTTGATTCCTCAGTTTAATTAAAGTGGCCTTTGGAAACACTCACGGGCGCGAGAACTCCAGGAAATGCCCGGACCAGCTTTAATAAAAGCATCCAGTGGAGAGCAGAACCTGCTCATTTATCCTCCTCTAACCACCCCGGATGATGGCCCGGAGTCTGTGAACGGATCCGGGTTTTCCCACCCATCCCAAGCAGATCTGGGCTCTCCGGACCGTGGATTCCGTTGTGAGAGGATCCCACTCTGCAGATGCTGCTTTTAATTCAGGGCTACAGAACACGTCCTTTACCTGCAAGGAAGGGCTCCTGTCCCCCAGGAGTCACTGGGAATTAAGTGGCACCTGAAACAGCAGTGCCCTGGAGCGTTGGTACCAACGCAATTCGTATTTTCTAGTTACAGGCCTTTAAAAAGAGAAGTGCCTGTGCACAAGGGCATGAAATTGTAACCGAGGCTTGTTCTCAGTCTTGCTGCAGATTCCACACTGCCTGAAGAGACAATTTTCAGGGGAGCCTCCGGGCTTCCTGAGCCTCTGGAAATTAATGAACCCAGCCACCCCTGCAGGCACTGAGCTCAGAGGGTCACCCGTGTCTCTCCAGGGGCCCTGGAGCAGCAGCAGCAACGGGGCTGCCTGGCAGCACAAAAGGTGATCAAACACTGCATTCCCCCTGAGACCAAACGGCCCTTCTGCCCAAAAAGTGCCTCCATTAGTGCTAAAACTAAACTTACTCAGAAGCAAGCAGGAAATACTGCTTCAGTAGGAAAAACATCTACATGGCAACTCCTCCCCTCCTCTGCAGAGCTCCCTGTCTGCTCCTGCATGGAAACCTGCGCTGGGAATGAGATGAAATTCCTCCTGTTTCTCATGGAAGTCAAAATAAAAGTTATCCCTCCTAATGAAGTCTCCAACCAACACTCAGCACTGAAATTTTTTCCTTCTTTGATGTCCTCACCCTCTCCAAGCAAGAGCCCAGGCAACCTGCTCTTGAAGGAACAATAATTTACCCATGTTCAAACCACTCCAGCAAAAGCTCAGCTCTCCTGCCCCAGAGCCCCAGGACAGCCAGGCTTGGCAGGACACTCCTGCCTTCCTTCCTAAATCCCCAGCCCAGGCAAAATGAAAGCATGGGAACCAACCTGCTGGCAGAGAGAACATGGAACCATCCCCCAGTGGCCTCATGCACCAAACAGCAACTCTGACATCACTTATTTAGGGGAGCAATAAAAAAAAAATACACCCTAATGAGGAGGAAAAAAAAAAAAAAAAAGGCAGCAAAGTCTGATCCCTGTTTTTATTAAAGGCCATAACAAGAAGGTGAGGGCAGTAACAACAGCACCAATAATCATATTCCAGTCCTTCTGTACCTCTGGCCAAATGGATTATTGAGTGATTATCCCCTTAACGTGCTTGGAGCCAATGCTGATTGTGTGAGATTTTCAATGTGTTTTTCATTGGCTTAATTCTGCTCCTGCTGTGAGGAACCAACCGAGCCCAGCGCCAGAAATGCCACTTCATGAGCTTGTCCTTGCAGAAATCAATGTCCCCAAACAAAGCAGCACAGAAATCCTCTGCTCTCTTTGCGTCCTCCCTCCTGCTCCCCCTCGGGTTTGCCCCTGACACTGCAGATGTTTCGGGGGTCTGGGTCGCTCCTGCAGCCCAACAGGAATCCCTGAGCCAGGACAGGTTTGTGAGAGCTGAGGTTGGTGACAACCAGCTGCTGGGCCGGAGAACCTGCAGTGCCACCAGCCTCAAGCCTGGACCAGGCTCCAGGTGGGATCTGTACTCACAGAATCCCAGGATCACTGAGGTTGGAAAAGCCCTCCCAGCCCATGGATCCCCCCTGTGCCCCATCCCCACCCTGTCCCCCAGCCCAGAGCACTGAGTGCCACGGCCAGGCCTTCCTTGGGCACCTCCAGGGCTGGGCACTCCAAACCTCCCTGGGCAGCCCCTGCCAATGTTTAACAACCCTTTCCATGAAGAAATTCCTCCTGATGGCCAACCTGCCCCTCCCCTGGCCCAGCTGGAGGCCGTTCCCTCTCCTCCCGTCCCTTGTTCCCTGGGAGCAGAGCCCGACCCCCCCGGCTCCCCCCTCCTGTCAGGGAGTTGCAGAGCCAGAAGGTCCCCCCTGAGCCTCCTTTGCTCCAGGCTGAGCCCCCCCAGCTCCCTCAGCTGCTCCTGCTGCTCCAGCCCCATTCCCTTCTCTAGCCCCTCCTGTCTCCCCTCTGGATGAACCACCATCCTCCCTAATGCCACCAAGTCCCTCCCTGGTGGAAAACTGTCCCATCCACCTCCAAAAGGAGTTAAGCACCAGCCAAAGACCCCCTGACTGCCCTGCTCAGCAGGTTCAACCCACAACTCAACACTTCCTTTGCCCTAAAACAGAACATTCCCTCACTCTCCCCTCCATCTGTTGCACATTATCCCTTCCCACTGGATCCAGTACAACTGTACCACACACAGTGACTCAGGCTCCCATTCTGGAGTGCAGGTGCCATAATTAAACCCCAGCACATTATTTTTCTGGTAGGATGCCCACCATCAGCTCAGGCTGCAATCAAAATAGTTATTGCAGCTGGCAATCCAACAGCCTTTAAAGCACAAATGCTGGAGAAGTGTCTCAGAACATCTAATGAAAATGCATTGGATTGTATCATTTAACCCAGCACTAAATTACACTACACCATCCTTCAGTGAGCTCTTCCTGCATGTAATTTAAAGGCACCTATTAAGGAAAATTTCCCATCAAATGAACCTCTCCCTTTGCTATGTGCAGTTGAAATGACACAGCTCCCCAAGGGCCACTCTGGCACCTCTGCCCCATCCCAGGACAACAGGTCAGGTCCCAGGGGGGTGATGCTGATCCTCTGCTCAGCCCCGGGGAGTGCTGGGCCCAGGTCTGGGCTCCTCGGGACAGCAGGGACATGGAGCTCCTGGAGCAGGTCCAGTGGAGGTGACAAAGATGCTGAAGGGATGGAGCAGCTCTGGGAGCAGCAAAGGCTGAGGGAGCTGGGGCTGTTCAGCCTCCAGAGCAGACCCTGAGAGGGGCCCTGCCCAGGGTGTGTCAGGGGCTGCAGGGAGGGGGCAGAGGATGGACCAGGCTCTGATGGGGGGGCCCAGCAATGCCACAAGAGGAACGGGCAGGAACTGATGCCCAGCAAGTCCCAGCCGGACAGGAGGAAGAACTTCTTTGCTGGGCAGTGCCCCAGCCCTGACCAGGCTGCCAAGAAAGAATGTGGAGTGTCCTCCCTGGGGACATTCCAGAACCATCTGGACACAATCCTGTGCCACGTGCCCTGGGATGTGAGACCAGATGGGCCACTGTGGTCATGGAATCACAGAATATTCTGAGTTGGAAGGGACCCACAAGGGTCATTGACATCCAGCTCCTGATGGTTCCTTTCCAGCCTCGCTCATTCCGTGATTCTGTGTCTGTGTGGTGAGAAAAAACCAGCTTGGAGTGAGAGCTGCCCTTTGGAAAGAGCCTGGAATGAGCAGGTGAGTCCTGTCCCATTGTGCTCCAGGCACAGGGCAGCAGCAACCCTGAAGGCATTTGAGCAGTGAATCCATCAAGTATTCAACTAATCCATCATCAGCTGGGGCAACAGAGAGAGCCCAGTGCCTTCCCACTGACTCTGAATCCACGTGCCTGTAGAGCTGGGGCAGGTGTACAAACACTGGTGGCAGCAAAAGGTTCTGTGTCCAGCCCCTCCTCTGAGAACTGGGGACGAGAAAGGCACTGTTAATGAACATTCCCAAGTGTCTCCACGGAATGAGGGATGTGTAAGCATTGCAGTCCAGCTGCTGCAGGGAGAAGCCCTCCAGAAACACAGATGGAGGGATGTCTGAACACTGAACTCCCAGGGGAAGCTGGAAACACAGCCACGGGCACAGTGGCCACTCACAGATGTTCCTCCCTCCCAGGCTGCTCCGTGGAGTCACAGCAAGAATAAAAGAACAAATGCAAGAGATCCGGGGATTTCTCCCCCCAGGAATCCATCCCACCTCGGATCTCAGCACAGGGGGCTGCATTTTTTCCCTACAGACACGGTTGGGGTATAGGGGAAAGCAGTCTATAGGGGACAGAAAACATCCTGTCATTCCTATCAGAGCCTTAGCTCCAGAAATCACCTTTCCCCCTGAAGGAGCTCAGCATCTCCTCCAACTGTGGGGGCAAAGTCCAGGAGAATCCAGCCCATAACCTCCTCCATCCTCCTCAGCGTCCTGGCTCGTACCCTCAGGTTGGACCCCAGGCAGCTGCTGCCTCAGCCCCCCTCACACATCTGATCCCTTCTCTTCTCAGCAGGGAGAACTCTGCAGAACTTTCCCCCACTTGCAGTAACTGTGGATAAAAGTCCCCCCCCGAGGACCCAGCTCACTCTGCTGCCGTTTCCTCGGGCTTGGCTGGGGCACAGTTTTCTTTCCTGGGTGGTTCTGTTGGTTTTTCCTCCCTTTTTCTCTGCGTTTATTAAAGAGAAACACCATTACAATGAGATATCAGCTTTTTTTTTTTTTATCTAACCTCATTAACATGGTACCATGAAGGCGCTCTCATTAATCATCAATAAAACGAGCAGAGCATGATCTGAGAGCCCTCCCAGCTCCCACACTGCACACACTGAAAAGCCAGTCGTGTCTGCGAGGCAGAGCTCGCTGGTGTCACTGAGACACTTGTCCTTTAATCTGCATCCCTGGAAGGCTGAAATGATTTTCTGGACCGAAAAAAAAAAAAAAAAAAGAAAAAAAAAAAGAAAGAAGTATCTCAGCCAGCTTAAAAGGAAACTGCAGTGACACAAGAACAGCAGGACCAGCTCACATTCTACTCAACTTCTGGGACTGATTTATGCTCGAGCCCAAACTGCTTTTGTTTTGGAGTCAAACTATGAACAGATACTGAGCAAACACCTGCAGAGGCTTGTTGCAGACACCAGTAACTCCTTGGATATTCTCTGTTCATCTTTCATCAGCCATTTTATTCCGTCCCCACCACCCCCTCTGCTCAGCTGCTGGATAATTAAGTTGCACCTAAATAACCTAATCCATTGGCTCTGACACAGTTATTATATATTTCTCTTATCAAGGCAGTAACAAGCGTAAGGGAAAAAACATAAATAAGCATCTTTCTCTGTCCCTCAGGCTCCCCCAATGACATACACACCTCCATTTTTCCATAAATTTCATCCAGCACTCTGTAAACAGTTCTCTGTCCCAGGGTTTAGGAATCAACTGCACTTCCCCTGCCTCTTCCAAGCCAAGCACAATCCATCAAGCCCCAAGAGCCCTTTGCCTACCTCTGCCACTGACAAAGCCTCATGAACCGACCCAGTCTCGAGGGACAGTGACAGAGCCCATAAATTCCAGCCTGGATGGATTTCTTCCCTCGTTTAAAACAGGCTTTGGGTCAATTCCCACTAGAAAAGTGTTATTTATAGAGCCTGACACCAGCACAGCCAGCTCAAATATATGAGGCCTTCATGGCTCAGGCTGGGAACAGGTACTGAGCATCAGATTTCAATAAATTTGGGTTTCCACACAGTGGAATAGAGTAGGAAGCCCATGGAGTTGGATGTAATTTATTAATTTTATCCTGTCCCTTCCATGGCCCTTTTTCCAAGACGTTCTCAGGCAGCAGGGGGGGGGGGTGTGTGTGAAATGAGATGAGCTGTAAGGTCCCTTCCAACCCAAACCATTCCATGATTCCATGATATCCCACCAACTCTGGCATCTCTGTTCATCTCAAAACTGCTGTTATGACAAACCAGAAAAAGAAAATCCACAGGAAAGTTCATCAAATTCCAGTAGCCCCCTGGCAAATCGGAGCTGACACTGGGAGTAAACAAAGGCAGGTTTGGAAACAACCCAAGAACGGCTCAGAGGCTTCAATTCAGAACTTGGCACATTTGGGTTATTTCTGTCTTTCCTCAAAAAAAAAAAGTCATCAGGGGTGTGAAATCGAGTAAATGGGAAAAACAAGTCCTTGGAAGCCCCTGGAAATCACACAAGGCTTATTTATTTGCTAAATACAGTGCAAGTGGTGAACAACAACAAGTGTTGCCTTAGTGGAGGTGTTGGGAATACCCCGGGATTGACACCATCCCTTCCGTGCAAACCCAGTGTCCTCCAGCCTAAGCACAGAGAGAGACGTTTGGAACAACTGGAAATGCAAGAAAAGCAGAATAAATACAAAAGCTCTCAGGCCAGGAGCATTCTGTGGCTCTGGGACTGTGTCGTTTTGCAGCTGGGAAAGCTGGGAGAAGGGATTTGCCCAGGGAGCAGAGCAGGACTTCTGTGCTCCTGGGAAGGGTCACCAGCAACCTGCTCCTTCTCCCTGGAATCTGAAGATCAGAAACACCACACAAGGGCTATGGCTTGGCTCAATTTCCCTCCCTCCACTGCTAAAAAAATGACCTCATCTCACTCACTCTGACCCCAAAAACTCCCCCACTGGGCTTGGAAATCGTCATTCCAGCGCAGGAATAAAGGCAGCTGTGGCTGGAACAGCTGACTCGAGGTGCCTGTGACTGTATCACTCTGAACACCACTGACACACGGCCATAAACACAAAATAAACCTCCTACAGAACTGCAGAGGACATGACTGGTGCAGCTCCCACAGCTGCTGTCTTTACCACGAGCCATCTCTGACCAGGAAAAGGAGTGATCCATGAAAGCTGTCTGAGAACTCACCGTCCAGGTGGGATTCACCTGCACCCCTCAGCGTGGGCAGAGGCCCCACGTGGATCACACTCACACCCCACAGTGGGGTTTGTCAAGGTTTGCTGGGATTTTGTCCCTGCAAACTCGGTTAACCAGCAGCTCCAGGGAACACAAAAACTGTTCTGGAAAGCAAATATTGTTACACCTTCGGGCCCAACAAGAGACACCCCCTAAACACAGCAAGGGAGGGCCACAGCTGGTGAGAAAGCAGGTCCTTTAACCCCTAAATGAGGACAAAGCTCCATCCCCTCAGCCCTCCACCTCTGAACTGCCAGAACATCAGTGCCAAGCCTCCTCCCAAGCCCACAACATTCCTCGTGGTGCCAGGGAAGAAGCTCCCACTCGGATTCAATCAGCAGCTTTTACCACTCATCCTGACGCACCCTCTCCTAATAAATATGGAAAAATTGAATTGAGGCTCTGGAAATTGCAGAGCCCTGCTGCAGTTGCATTAACTCCATTACCTCCCCCAGACTTTTCAGATCTAGTTCCATCAATTACCTCGCAGACCAAGTTTAAACACTCAGCACTTCCTCAGAACAAAACAACGGGCAAAAGGTCCTGATGCTGCTGGAGCAGCTCAAACAAGTCTCTTGTCGGGGGAAAAAAAAAATAAACTAAAAAGTGGATTTTATTCTACGAAGCAGAAAACATAAATTTGAGCGGGTTTTTGTGGTGGTTTTTTTTTTTTCCCAGGGAGTTAATGGGAAGTGACAAAGGGCTCTGCCGAGGGGGAAAGGGAGGCTGGATGCTGAAGTTTACTAAAGGTGACAAAAGGATTTAAGGAGCCCTCAGCTTTATTTACCCTTATCCTCAGCAAAAGGAACTGTGATCACCTTGGAGACATGAGGCAGCGACAAAGGGATATGTCACAGGCCCAGGGGTGACTCCACACAAAATCCTAACACAAGTCCCGCCCTGGTTTTCCAGGAATTTCTTGAACAGTCTCGAGCCCCAGCAAACCCAGCACCTGTGCAGCCAGAAGCCCAGAATGTTCTCTGACCCCAAGTTTGCGTCTCTGCAAGGCAGAGAACGTGGGGGGAATTCCCTCCTTCCCTGTTCCCTTTGCCTCTCCCTCTCCTCCTCCCTTCTGCTGTTTTTAAGATCAAAAGCTTCGTGCTCTTGATTGGTAATTACCTACAAGTCACCCAGGCTGATTTTTCAAGGAGTAATTAAAAGGTTATCGAGGAGAAGCAGGTAGGACACAGGTATTGCTGGTGTAGCTGCAAACAGGTCACCCCAGCAGATAATTCCACTCTTACCACAAGTATCTCATCGCTCCAAGTTCAAACAAAATACTTAATCCTTCAGTCAATTAAATATGGCCAAATATCTGGGTATGAACTGCACACACAGCACGCTGATGGCAGCTCCTCTTCCCCCTTCAGCCACTTGTCGGGGAAGAGGGATGAGGATCTGGAACAAGGAACAACAACTGGACCGGCACACACCGTGGGGCTGTGGGTCGGGAGATCAGGGGGTCACAGTGCCAGCAGCTGGGATTGCTCTGCTTGGAATGGAAGGGCATTGCAGGAAGGATTCCCCAGCCCTGCACACTCTGCAGACACGGGAATGTCCGCACAGTTATCCACAGCTTCCCTCGGGATGGGAAGGCTCCTCTCAGCTGGGTGAACATTCACCTCCTCCTAAGACCTGCTGGAAACACAGCCTGCACTGCCGAGGGTCTGCCTGCAATGAAGACTTGCTTTTCTCGATCCACAGGCTAAACCACACATCTTCTTAGGCAAATCAACTCAGCCTCGTTGAAACATTTTGTTTGAACAGCAAAGGACAACACAATTCCTTGCCCACAACACGCTGGGAGGGAAGGCCACACGGGGTTGTAAGATCCCGAGTCACCCCAGCACTGCTCAGCACCTGTACACGTGAGGAAAAACATCCCATATTCTGCCCCTCGGGCTCTCAAACGTAATTTAAACATTTGAAAAATTTTAAACATTGGAAGGAGGGAAAA
>VXAY01003078.1:1459061-1483637 GCA_013399855.1 Oxyruncus cristatus | reverse complement strand
AAAAAAAAAAAAAAACAAAATTTGATTTTCTAAGCTGACCAGTTCCATTTGCAGTGTAAATTCACTGGGGCCCGCTGGGAAAACAGAATTAGGGAGCTGGAAGGACCAACTTCCAGAGAGACTGTAAATGTATTTTCCCTGGATCTTGAGTGCAAGCCCGAAACTTCAAATGAGGAAATCCACAACTAATTTAAGGTTCTCACACTAAAAACGTCCTGCAAATTATCAGCAGCTGGAAAAGCTCGAAGAAGGCACGTGGCTTTCCTGTCAACAGCTCTCCAGTTGTGTCACGTAACGACAGGGACACAGAAGGAGCAGAGAGGCTCCCAAATCCCACAGCAATCTTGGAGCCAGAAATAACTGCAAATATTCACATTTCAGTCAGGTCTCTGCTGAGTTTCTGAGCCCGGCACAGAAGGAAGGCAATCAGGGGGGGACCTGATTGGAGCCACCTCAGAACAATGACACAATCAAGGCACGATGGGAACTGGGGAGGGCTGCTCTGGACTAAGTGCACAGTTACATCAGGTCTCCACACGCACCTCTGATCCCACGGCAGTTCAGAGGAGTTGGGAACTTGAAGGATGAGCTTTTGGGAAAGTCTGGTCTGGTGGAACGAGCACAGACTCAGCTGAAGAGAAGGGGACGTCCTGGACAGGCACTGAAGGGATGTTACAAACCTCAACTCCTGCTCCAGGGAGGGACAAACTGCCCTCGCTGCTCTCAGCTTCCACAGCAAAGTCTCTTACTCTGACCCCTCTGAAAGCCAGGAATTGGGAAAATTGTGGTGTCAGGTCACGGAGTGATGGGGGCAAACTGCCAGAGGGGAAATTCAGGTTATATATTGGGGAGAAATCCTTTCCTGGGAGGGTGGGGAGGCCCTGGCACAGGTTGCCCAGAGAAGCTGTGGCTGTCCCATCCCTTGAAGTGTCCAGGGCCAGGTTGGAGCACCCTGGGCTGGTGGAAGGTGTCCCTGCCGATGGCAGGGGTGGAATGGGGTGATCTTTAAGGTCCCTTCCAACTCAAACCAGTCTAGGATTCTAAAAACCAAATAATGAGAGAAGCTGAGAAAGCAAGGACTTGGAAACAAGCTCTGATTTTAGCACATAAAGCAAAGTCACGGCACTGAACGATGACAACAGCCCTGGATGTCTAAATTAGGACTCCAAACCACATTTAATATTCACAAACTCATCACAAACACGCCACGCAATTTCCCTAATATCCAGTAAAGCTGTTTATTAGCAAATGCCTCATTGCATTAGGTCTGCTCTTATTCTATTAGGGAGCCTTCACACCACATTACGCTGCAACACAACGGGGTGTTTGCCAGCACACGAGGAACACGATTATTAACCCCTTCTAGAAACCCAGAAGGGTCTGGGTTGGGAGGGACATTAAAGCTCAGCTCATTCCACCCCCTGCCACGGGCAGGGGCACCTCCCACTAGCCCAGGCTGAATGTGGACACGACCCTGTGGCACGACAAGGAAGTTCTTAGACATCCAAGTCTTAAGTGGGAGAGCAGGTACTGAGACAGCTCCAAGTGTCCCCACCACCACCATCCTCCTCTTCTCCCAAGAGGAGCTGGCAGACAACCATAACTGCTGAAAAACATCAGTGCCACTCCAAAACACAAGTTCAGGAGGGGGAGGAACGAAGCAGTGCAGTTCTCCCTTGTTCTGCCCTTGCTCACAGCTCATTTTGGGTCCCCTCCTGGCAGCGTGAGCTTTGATGAATGACACGTGGCCATCCATCTTCCAGTGCCGCACTCCCGTGATGGATTGGGTACATTTGGAAAGCAGGCAGGAAAAAAAGAAGCAAAATTGATAGTCAGGGGAGAAAGGAACAAAAGAAAAGAAAAAGGAAAAAAAACCCACAGTGTTAGGCAACAGTCACACAGTTTAATGAGGTGAGATTGACGTACCAAAAAAAATATCACAGAGTCACAGAATATCCTGAGTTGGAAGGGACCCACAAGGACCATCAAGTCCAACTGCTGGCCCTGCACTGGACACCCCAAGAACTCAACCACAAGAGCATTGTACAAACACTGACTTCAGCTGAACAAAGAAACAGCTCAGGGGAGCAAACTCCAGGTTTTGAAGTCACTGATCCAGAAACATCCCGGGGAAGAAAGGAAGAGTCCATCATGCTAGAGTCTGTCTTGCTATTCTAAGTCCTCCCAAAAGCCTCCTCGGGACCTTTTCATCTTCCCCCTTTATTTCCCTTTCCTGTATTTATTAAAACACACACTTCCCGAACCCCTCATCTCCTCCTTAGACACGAAACCTTCTCACGTGGCTTTTGCCCCTGGTTTCACCCCACAGTTCACACCCATGTCCCCAGGCTGCAGGTGAAGGTCCCCAGGGACACAGAGGCAGCACCTCCTCTGTGCCCTCACCTGCCCCCAGTGCAGGGCCACAAATTCCCAGGGCAGAACCCCACTGGACTCAGGGTCTTGTGGCCCCTTTCTGTCCTTTCTGTCTGCAACCAGACCACGCTGACGAGGAGCTCAGAGCAGCATTAACTTCTCACCATGCAAAGTTCCCCGAGCCCAATTTGATACCAGATTTTCTCCCTTTACATTATACCCAAAGCAAAAGCACTCTGCAACCTCCTGATTAAATGATGAGGTCCCATAATTAACGTGATTCTCAAGCACAGTTGCAAGATGAAGATCTGATTTATTTGCATAACTGAAATCATTACATAAAGAGCTGATTTTCACCAGTGTGTAACTCAGATTTTCCACTTGGGTTAGACAAGACACTGAGGTCAATGGATTTGTCCTAAACTCAAGTGGCTTGAAGTAAAACTGATTTCCAGGACTCCAGAATTCCTGTCAGGATTTTAACACCGGGTGCTTGCCACTGTTTCTGTGAGGTTTTGGGTGTGTTACTGTCAGACTTCATCTGCAATCAGTCACCACATCAGACAACAAGAGCCATGTCACCGAGCTGATTTCATCTGTGCCTCGGATCGGGAGCTCTGGGACTGTGACTCCTTCAACTGCACAAGTTCTGACGTGTCATAAAACATTTGCTCCCAAAGCAACACACGGGTTTGTTTGTTTGTTTTTCAAAATCAGCCCCTCATAAAACTTTCTGTTCATACAGGGTGGTACCTGAAAGTCTCATATGAGAATCCCTGAAGATTTTCCTACCTAAACCACACTGTTCAATAACTGCTTATCCCTGAAGATCCAACATCCAACAGTTTGGTTGGATGTGGGAGAATATCCCCCCTGTCCAGCTGCTGCACTGACTGAGTGAAGGAATGGCCCAAATTTTGTGGGAAAACTCTCAAAGCATTTGGCAGAGCTGCAACTGAGCCCCATCACCCTCCTCCCAACTCAGAGAATCTCACTGGCACCGAGGGAAGCTGCACATTAGCTCTGCTTTCCTCCTGCTCCAGTTTCTAATTAACTTCTCTGGATGGCTCGAACGACTCCTGATAAATCATTCCTGTCAGGCATTCAGAGCAACATTTCAAACCCTATCAGAGATAAGAAATCAAAACAACTGTAAGAACTGCTCATGGAGAAACACTCCCAGCTCATTGCAGCATAAACATCCGACCCAGGCTGAATCCCAGGGGCAGGAATGGGAATGTTTCTGAACATCACTGGAATGAGCACGGTACCTCGTTCTCAGAGTGCCCTGCTGGGGCAGCCCATCGAAGATGGATAACACATCAAAGTCTTCCTCTAGTGCAAAGGACTGGAAAACGAGCTGTATCCTGTTCTGCTCCTCAGTAGTGATTGTCCACGTGCAGTTTGCATAATTGGGGTATCCATAGGGAAAGCCTGGGCTCTGTATTGTCCCGTTTGGGCCCTGCAAGACGTGACTGCAGTTCTGGGCTGGCAAGAGAGAACACAGAAAGCACGAGTCAAACAGTGTCAGACACACATTGAACACCAAAACACAGCACACGGGGTTGGTGGGGCCAGGAGAAGGGAAAACCCAAAGATGCATCTTTGAACTCCCTGCAGGAACGTGGACCCCGGACCCCATCCCTGCTGCCACTGGCTGGGGGCACAGTGGGGTAACACCAGCTGGAGTGCTGCCTGTTCCTGGGAACAGAGGCTTCTGGAACCCCCTCCACTGCCCCCAGCAAAGCCCAACACACTCCTCATCATCCTCTGGCCATTTTGGGATTGAGCGCGAGCCTGGCCCTGCTGGGGGCCACAGAGCAGCACAATGACAGAGCCAAAGCTGATGGTCTCCTTCACCCTCAGTTACCCTGGAACAGAGACACAAGACCAGTGTGCAGACAGTGAGACACCCCCCCCTCACCTTGAAAATCCTTAATGGCCCTAATACATAACGAGGAGCTGAGTCACCAGATGAGCCTGTCTGGGCAAGGCTGCGTGAAAACTGAATGGCAGAAGATCAGGAATTAAACTTGTCCTGGCTCCAAAAAGAGTAGGACACGGTCCAAGGCCTGACCCAACAAACCATCCTTTAAGGTCCTTCCAACCCTGACTATTCTGTGACTCTGTGAATAGTTATCTGGAGAAAAAGCCACCACCAGAACCTCCCCACGCTCCTGTTAGACCTGCTGGGGGCACGCAGGAAAGAAATCCTTGGCCAGCCCCAGCCCTCTGGGGCTGCTGATTCCTCTCACCCCGTTCTGAAAGGTTTCTGCTCCTCATGCAGGCTCAGCACACAGCAGATGTCTTCCAATCAGTTTTTCTGAAGAGCTCCATCTTCTGAGAACAAAAGCCCACTCCTGCATCACCAGCTAAACACCTGACACCTCCCTCAAACCCATTTTCCTTCCCCAAAGCAGTGCCTGGGAACACTCCATCCCGAAGATAAAGATCCACTGCCACCACGTACAGTTTCTGGATATATGAGATTTTCTTCTCTCTGGGGAAACAGGTACATAAATGTGCTTTGGGAACAGCCTAAATGACAAATTCTCCTTTTTAGTGTTTTCCTCTGCCTGCACTCATACACTGGATGTCTTTAAAGGCACAAAGTCTCCACTCCAAACTGGTACAAGCCTCGCTGGCTTTGCTGGAGTAACTCCTCCACACAAAGCCAAATTTCAGACAGTTTGCAGGGTAAGCCCCATGGGACCAAAAGCATTTTCACCCTCATCCTGTGGCTGCTGATCCCTGCTCTGCTCTGGCTCTTCCCACTGCTGCTGGATTGTCTGCCCCTCTGCGTGGATAACCGAGGCTTTCAAGTTGAAATGAATTAGAGTAGAAATTACTTCTTTGATTTCTCCTTGCCTTTTTCAAAGGCTGCAAAGGCATTTGCACTTCTGAGTGCCAACCAGCTACAGGTAAAGAACTGCAGAGTAGTGCTCATTAAAGCCAATTATAATTAGATTGACCTACTTTGGTGCAAAAAAGCGCTCGGTGGAACTTCTCCCTGCCAGACGAAGTTCACAGCTTTATGAATCTAAAACGGTCCATCGTATTTACTACCCAGGGAATCTTCTTGTAGCATGTTTATTATATCAATGAGAGCCAGGACAGCCCCCTAATCCACCTGGGATTAACGCTGAGCGAGGCACAGGATTCCTTAACAAGGGCAGGCAGAGGATTTCGCATTTCCAGAGCACGTGGCACCCGCCCCTCTCAGGAGTGGAATCCACCTCCCTCCTCCACTTCAGCTCCATTTAGTCAAGGAGTTCACTGAAAAGAACATGAACTCAGTGCCAGAAAGCTGCACAGGAGTGGGAATGTTGATCACAGAGGGGTGAATTAACCCCAGTTTGGTTCCATCAATGCCATCCAACCATCCTTCCTCCAACCAGAGCAACACTCGAGAGGCAATGGGGTGATACTGAAACTGCCCCTCCTGCAATTTTTTTTGTTACAATCCTAAGTAAAGTTCATCAGGACAAATTGGGAAATCAAAGAGGCTCCATCTCCCCGTTTCCCAACGGGATCAAAGCTCCCAAGGCTGTGCGAAGGCCAGAAGGTCATCCAAGGTCAGAGGCACCACATTCCAAACACTTCCAAGTTCACGTGGAAGGCAACCAGCTCCAAGCCCAACATAAACTCACACTATCCTTGCACAGGTGGTGACTGTGCCAGAAGGCCAGAAATATGGACATAAACCCAGCAAAAAAATAACAGAAAACCAGGTCACAGTTCTGTGACATATCAAATTAATCTGCTGCAATATTTGCGCGTTCACAGTGTTGACCCAGAGGTGCTCTGGACGCAGATAAAACAAAACTGCTTATTGCAGGCAAAGAGTGGTTTCTCCAAAAGCTGACAAACTGGGAAATGATCTTTTCCCCATCAGCTGTAACAGGAGGGAACTTCATTTATATTGGACACTGCTGGAAAAAGTCAGCAGGCATGGCGAGAAAGCCGGGAGGCCCGGGAGAATTTCTGCATTCCATGATTTGCTGCCAGCTCTGAGTTAGTTCAGCTCAGGCTTGACTGACAAAACCTTATCTAAAATTTAACGTACACGACGAGGAAACACTCAGCTCCCCTCTGCAGACTGCAGAAACAATTCTCTCCATCCCTTTGGTCCAGGAGCAGGAGTAAGTAGGCAGATATGAAAGGGCAGTGCCAGTGCCTGGGCTATGAAGTTCCAGGTATATTTTCATTTGACAGAGGAGAACATTCCTCCAGAATTTCTGGCACATTCTCCCCAGCCCTCAAGTCTGACAGGAGGCAGCTCCTCACACCTTACTCAGGGAAGGGGGACTCTGCAGATTCCCTCACATCAGCCACCCCCAGCCTTGCCCTTTATCTCAGCTCTGGTGGGTCATTCCAGGTGTATTTACGTAGATATTCCAGCTTCCACTACTGCTATCCATGGGCTCGCTCCCTGAAGGTGGAACACCCCCACGGGCTCATCACAGAGATGGGTTTGTGGGCACCTGTCCCAGTTTGTGATGGAGATGCCCAGACTGGGAACAGAGCTGAGCCCAGCTGGACTCTGCCAGTGTCTCCTGCTGCTCCCAGTCCGGGACAGTGGGTTCTCGGGACAGTGGGTTCTCGGGACAGTGGGTTCTCGGGACAGTGGACCTTCTACTGGATGCAGCAGAGTGGGTTTAGTGCAGCAGCACTTCAAGCTTCCAGCCAAGGACGATGGAGTTACTGCCCAGGGCACAGAGCCCTTCTCCAAAGGGATCACCATCCAAAGTGGAGGGGAAAAAACACAACCCAAGGAATCACTTCAGGTTGCAAAAGACCTCCAAGATCATCAAGCCCAACCTTTAAGGAAACCCACACACGAGGCTTTGCAGAGAAACATCCTGATCTGGGACATGGCCCCTTTTCAACGATAATTCACTGATGATCATTCATTTCTTCAGGGATTTTTTTTTTGCCAGTTGGCTTAACCAGTCTCCACTCCCAATTGCAAACCCCTCCAGCTTTGTTCTGGGTGTTGATCAGCCTCCTGCCACGAAACAGGAAGGAAGGGGTGGCAGGAGGAACATCCTTGTACTCCACACCCCAGACTTCTCTGGACAGGACCAGCTACAGCACTGGAGGCAGCACATTCCCGGCAACAGAATTTCATCATTTCCCCCAAATAAGCCACACTTACACCCGGGAGGAGCTGCCCTGGCTGCTGCAACCCACCCCGGCCCCCCTCAGAGCCCCTGCTGGGTTTCACCACACGATGTAAAAATTTCTGCAGCTCCAGACTCAGCCGAACTCGCGCGTTCAAATTGTGTCACTACAAATCTTCCAGTTGTCAGAAGGTAAACAACAAACAAAGGCACTGCCTGACGCCACAAGTGCAAAGGAATTGAGTACAAAAAAGCGTCTTCCACCTACTTTCAACTCCCTAAACTTCCCGGGCCAGATCCGGGGTGGTGTAAAGCGAGGGAGGATTTTAACTGTGTGGATTCACACCACGTTAATATCGAAGGAGGCAACACTTGAGAGAGAGGGAAACTGAATTTATCTCTGAAGTGCTTTGAAAATATAAGTTGATGCACTTTGTTCCTCAGCAGAAATGAAATCTAATTTGGCAAATGCTGATGCATGGTCACTGCACAATTCAGGAGGAACAAATACCACATCACACACACTGGCTTGCTCTCAGCAGTGCAATTTATTGAGGATACAGGGCTGTCTCCTCCCTAATGCAGCAGAGTTCTGGGTATTGCCATTTTCTTTACTTATTGGGGCTTAGGCAGAAACATTGTTATTTCGTGTTGTTCTCGCCTGTTCTACGAAACAGATGAACGTAAAAAACCTTTCCCCGAGACAACTGCAATCCATATCCTGCAGCCACGCAAACACGACTCCATCCTGGCCTGAAGTACCAGGAAACACCAGCAAATTCTCCATTTTCTGTCCCCACCCCACTGGCCAGAGCTGTTCCCCTTCACTGCATCGAGCTCCCCAAACCCAGACACTCCAATTTTTGAAACGCTGTTTGACCTGCCATCTAAATGTTCCTTTCCCTGATATTTACTGGCTTGAATCATTTATCAGCCACTAATTAGGCTTCCTTACATGGTGGTTTACAGGCTCGTTACAGCCAACCCCAAACAGTGAGTGGTTTACTCACAGCCCAGCTCTGACTCCTGCTCGCATGATTTAAGTGAGCAAACAGGGAAAGCACCTCCACAGTGGAGAAATCTAACCCTTGTTTCCCTAAATATTCACCTGCTCAGAGTCTGAACTTAACCTCCAGCCTCCCATCAAAGCCTTGTGGGTAATAAATAATGCAGAGTCATTCCATTAACTACGACTTCATCAAAGGCCAGTGCACCCGAGAACATCAGCAAGGGGATGATTTACATCTCACACAGCCTGGGCCTGCTCCTCTCTCAGCACAGGGTGCAGAATGTAAGGGCAAAAAAAGGGCATTTTATCTGAATTCAGCTCAAGCCACCAGTGCCAAGGCAGGAAGAGTTATAAGCCCAGCTCAGCAGTCTGGGAGTTTTCAGCAGGATGGCAAAATACTGCAAATCAAACACATCCTTCCTGAAACCAGCCCAGTCCTCTGGAGACAGACATCCCTTCCCTGCCATCCAAAAGTCTTTCACTCCCACTCTGTCATCACTTTGTCCCTGTTAGTGCTGCCCAGGCTTTCAGACTTATTGCAGAGCTCTCTTACTCTCAGGCTTTGGTCCAGCCTTAGCTAAACAATTCCATCTGAAGGGCTTCCCAAGTAGGAGGAAGAGAGGAACAAAAGATGCTCTAAGACTGCCTTTAGCTTTTCCCATGTGTCCTCCCTCCCTTTCCCAACCACAAATGTTTTATTGGAGACTTATGCTGATTTCCTACACGTGTTTGGGATTCCTGGTGGCGCTGCTCACTTCGGAGCATCCCAGTAAGAGCTGCAACCAGGCCACCTCCCAGCTGGGAACCACAAATACCTGCACAGAAAAGGGGAGCTTGGACATTCCTCACACATCACCACCCTGCTCTGTCACCACTAAACGTTTCCAGTGCGTCTTAGAAATGGCACTTCTGTATTTCAGACTAGGAAAAACCTGGGCAGAAGCATCGGATGCCAGATCCATCCTGCCATTACTTCAGACCCCGGGATCTTCTCCTCCCTACACTTCCTCCTCCCCAGCCTCTCCTGGGACAGCTGGTTGCCACCCCGCAGCTCACAGCGCCTGTGGGCACCTGTGAGAGGCAGGAGAGGGAAACAGGCTTGTCTGTTCCTTCTCAATTCCCTAGGAATGCCGTGAGCACCTACCCCAGGAATAAAGGCATCTGACGCCGGGAATGCTGAGCTCCACACATCCAAAAAGGCTGGAAAGCACCGGTTTGAGTGAGCGAACCCAATGTGTTCAGTGCTTCCCCTTTCAGTGACATTTCTGAACTCCTGGTGGGGCTTTGGACTCTCCCCAGCTGTTCCACATCTGTCCTGAAGTGCCAAGCCCAAAACTGGCCAGTGCTGCAGTCCAGCCCAAGCCCAGCTGGACTCTGCCTCATCCACACGGTTCTGATGCCACCCACAGCAGGACATCCCCTGCTCTGCTCCGAGCTCACCTTCTGCTCCGAACAAAGCCCTTTGCTGCTCTAACATCCCCTGGGTTTGCACTCCCACAGCTGAGCCTTCAAGGCGCTCCTCCCGCCCCCGGCTCCGAGGAGCTCTGACAGGCGGCGGGAGAGAGGAAACGGCCAATTCCAGGTGACATCCAAAGCCGTTAAAGGACAGAACGTGAACCACAGCAACATGACAGGGCACACATGTCCTGTCTCTCAGCTGCACCGCCGTCCCCTGACGCGTGGAGAGGCCTCTCCAGCTGCTGGGAAGGAACGTCTCACTGGGTTATGCTGGGAACCACCGGTCCTAATACCAGCTGCCAGATCTTCCCCGGAGGCTGAAATCCTCCCTTCTTGGTAGAGGGACAGTGGCAGGGCCTGCTGACCTGGCACAGGCCGTGCCATCCCCACCTGGCACGACCTGGGAGCAGGGGGCACTCCAGCCTCCACAGCCCTCAGCACCCCGGCTCCCAAGCGAGGCTGCTGTCAAAGGGACGCTGCCACCACAGAGCCACGCCGGTGTCACGCTGCCCTCCTGCCCCAGGTGCTCCCTGGATCCCTCCCAGCCACTCCTGCAGGTCTCTGTAACCATCTGCACAGCTCACAGTCGGAACAGAACCAGAGCCAGACAACAGGACGCGCGTTCAGGAGTAAAGACTCGCACGTGGTGAGAAGAAAGGGAGATGGATTCCCTCCTATTTCACTGTCAGAAGTGGAGGCAGGAGGGCTCAAGGACTAATAATAGGAGATATTAAAAAATTACTTTGGAGTTGTTATAAAAAGCATCTAGGAAATCCCTGGTAACACATTATTTTTAATATAAGCAGTACCGAAGTATTAGAGAAGTCTGTGTTCATCAGGACACATTAATGACACATTTTCCTGACTATTTATAGTCCGTGATCTTCCAAAATAGTGCATTTTATTTGCAGTAACTCAAGCTGGAGAGACACAGGCATATAAACTGCTCCCCACAGCACGTGATCCAACATCCAGGGGATGGCAAGGGATTCAGCACCAGAAAACCTTTCCAATGTGCACAGCAAAGAAAACTTTGCTTGGCCAATACCGATGAAGAATTTAAACCACTAACTACTCCCCAGCCCAGAATGCCTCGGGATCTTTCCCCAGATCTCACTTTCATGGTGACAAGGTGACAAACACTGCTTGCTCATCTGGAAGGTTCCCCAAACACACGAGGGTCCAAAGCAGGGACATGGGCTCCGACTGCTCCACCTGCATCCCAAAGGAGAGACTGTTTCCAGCTCTGGGGAGCCATGGAGGGTGTGTTTGCTGATGCAAGGAGCACACACAGGAATGAAGGGACCCCTGAGCCTCCCAGGAAAGCCCCAGGCACGGAGTGCCGTGAGCAGGGCCCAGCACATCACACCCACCCTGCTCTAAGCAGGTTGAGCTTCACCTGCAGAGTCACCAGGGAAGATTTGCCACACTGGCACCTCTTTGGACGTGCCTGAAAGCAGAGTACAGCAGCCAAGAACAAGACTCCTTGTGCAAACTGAGGATCCAGGTCTCTTCCCACTCCGTCCCATACAATGAACACCACGGGAATCCCAAGGCTGTGGTTCAGCCACACCAGGTATTTGCATATCCCACACCCCCAACACCTCCAGGCTCTGCCCTCTCTGCCCAAGGGTGATGATATTCCCCTCTCTCCTCCTGAAGGCAATTTCCACAAAGCTGAAACACCTGGAAAAGGACCTGCACTGATCTCGTGGAACACACCAAGCTCAGTGCTGAGCTCCACTGAGGCCTTGACAGTGAATACTGGAGGATGTGGAGTCACACTGAGGAGCCCAGCCTGTCCTTCCTGCCAGGATACTTCACCCCCAGTCCTGGAATCAGAGCAGGATGCACAGCCAGAGCTGCAGAGCCTGCAAAGGCTCAACCCCTGCCAGCAGCAGGGGAGAGTCAGCCTGGCAGTGGTACCCAGAGCAGCATCCCTGAGCATCCCTGGGCACACACACCACGGTGCTAACACAGCTCTTCCCTCCTGGGATCCAAGCTGACCTCTCCAGAGCACTGGGACACGTGGGAACAGCAGCCCTGGCAGTGCCAGGAGGAGGATCTCTCACTCCATGGTGTGAATGTGCCGAGGCAAACCCGGGCCGGGGCCAGCAGGGGGACTGACAGCTCTCCTTGTCCCTCCCATCACAATCCCTCAGCACGGTTTTCTGACTGCCCTCGGATTTCACAAGTTCACACCCTGTGACCTTCAAATCCCAAAACAAGCCTTAACAAACGGGCTTCCAACAATTCCGGGGTCACTCATTAACAACCCCAAGAGCGGCAATTATCCACCAGAAGGCCCTGGCTGCACAGTTCCTGAGGAAACCAGGAATCCTGTGCCCACCATCCAGCGCTTGAAATCATTTGCTCAGCTCCAAGAAGTACCACAGTTATCCCAATATTCAGCCAGAATGGCCTCTTCTCAAGGGATATAATTTCCTTCCTTCAAAACTTTCTCGTTCAAAATTGTCTCTTAATCAATTTTGACTGTTCCCTCAGCGCCAGGACTCCTCTACACAGCCATTGTCAGCATAATAATGACACCAGGCACTCACAGAGCTATTTCCATCTTCAAAGCACTTCACAGGCATTAACCAATTAATGCATATTCTCCCCGTTCTGCCTCTGGTGTGAGGAACAGCCTCGCTGGGTATTCCTGTGACTTCCCTTTGTGGCCTCTCAGTGCCTCCAATTTCCTTTCATTCAGCCAAGGAATCAGACTGGTTTGGGCTGGAAGGGACCTTAAAGACACCTCCCACTAGCCCAGGTTGCTCCTTGGGCACTTCCAGGGGTGGGGCAGCCACAGCTTCTCTGGGAAAATCCCACCGTGAGCCTCGAGTGCTCCCGGACCCCGTTCCTACGGGAGCCAGGGGAGTGCTGCATCCTGCTCTGGGAACGGGACAAGGGCTTCACACCACACACTGCTGCACTTGTCCCCTGAGCCCTCAGAAATGGTGGCTCAGCACATGGCTAAGGCACGAAGCTGGAACCTGGAACGACCCCGGACTCGTGGGAAGGGGTCAAAGAGACCTTTGTGACACATTTCACCAAACCAAGACGAGTTCACTCGAGTTCACAAGTCCCTTTTCAAATAGAACTTCAGTCAACCAGGTTTATAAATATTTTTTATAACCTACAGATAGGTGTATATATATAAATATATACAGTTTTTATAACTACAGATAGATGTCTTGGAGCCCTCATAAACACACCTGAGCTGTGCAGTGAACAGATCCCCTTACAACCCCCACTGGGCAACTCTGCACTTATTTAGGCATCTAAATATCCTTGAAAATCTTGCCCTGGGAGTCCAAGCCTCAGTGAAAATGTTCAGGATGATTCAAAACCTTCTTCAAATTTCACTCTCATTTTTTCTGTGCGTCTGTAAGATGAACACGGTGGAGATTTCATTTTTCCTCACCCCCAGCCCAGATATCTCTAAAAAATGCTCCCATTTTTGTGGCACAGTTCATCTCAACTCACAATTGAAATTAAACTCAGGAAGCAGAAGCTGATTTGATGAAAAACTTTTTTACCATTATCTCTAAAGGGGGGTTCTTTTCCCCCTGCCCACCAAGTTTCAGGTTCTAGTCTGTATTTTTACACATCAGTGGATGAATCGGGGTGGATTTTCAGGCATTTTGCACTCCATGGAAAGCCCAGAAGTTACACAAGTCTCCTTGTAGGAGCTGCAGGGAGATCCCTTTTTAGCACCCAGAGCTCGGAGCAGGGACACACAGAAGTTCTGTATAAAATGACACAGAAGAAACTGCTTCAGCTAATTGCCATCACCAGGATCTTACACCTCCAGATATAAAATAAATTAAAAATACCACTCAGAACAAGCAGAGAATCCACTTACTAAAAGCTCTTCACTCCTGCACCACAACTCTCATTTCCCCACCAAGTGAAATGTTCCGTGTGTGTTTACAAGTGCTTTGAGATCTTCCAACAAAACCCTCTGCCAGGCATTTGTATTACAACAGCTCACACTTGTATTATTGTATTTGAATTACAAAAAGAGCCCGGCAGAAAGCAACCTCTCCTGGGAATTTTTGTTAGGGTATAAATCCAATTTTTACTTGATTCCGCTAACAGCACTTTCATATTCACTTCCTTTAAGTGCTGCGGCACTTGATATTTATTACCTAATGCCTCCCTGTCACCTTGAGCAATCAGGGAAAGTCACCTGAAGTTGAGAGTGCACAGGAAAGTTAACGGCTGCTGCAAAAAACACACTCACTGGGGCAGTGGAATCACAGAATCAGACGGGTTGGAAAGGACCTCTCAGATCATCAAGTCCAACCCTCGATCTGACACCACCGCGGTTACCAGGCTATGGCACTCAGTGCCACGTCCAGCCTCGTCTTGAAAACCTCCAGGGACGGAGAATCCACCACTTCCCTGGTCCTGTTCTGATCCAGCTCAGCACCAAGCACAAGAATTTGTCCCCATCTTTAGCGACCTGCACAGAAATACTCCCGCTCCCCTCAGAGGGTCAGCGTGCAAAGTCCAACTCATTTCCACACAGTTTCTGTATCCTGTGACCTCCACCTACACATAACTAGCAAAGAAACTCACAACTCATTTCTATCGACGCTAATTTATACTATTTTTTCCTTCACCTCCCCCATTCATTTAAAAAGCTCGTTCCCACCCATAGACATATTCCACTTAATCTTAGTTTTCAATTCCCAAAGCAGATCAATACCTTTCTTCTCCAATCTACATAGCCCTCAATCAAGGAGTTAACAGGGGGTGAATGGAATCGACTTCGAGGTTCAAATTGGGTATTTTTTGTCAAAAGTCTCATTTGTTCACTGCACTCGTGGAAAAGAAGGGGAAAATTCTCGGTTAAGAGCCCTCAAATCAAGATTTCTGGGCAAAAGAAGGGGGAGGCAGGGGGTTTAAAGCATTTTTTATTAAACCAACCAACCAAAGCACAGAAATTCCAGTACGGGGTTTTTTCCAGACCTCGAGGAACCACAGGATTTGCAGGACAGGCCATCAGAGCCTGAGGAAAGGGAACTGGAGCCTCAGAGGGGGCAACAACCCTCAGAGGGGTCAGATCGTCCCTCTGACCAGTTGTGTTAAACCCACACTGGGAACAAAGTCCCCACCGCTCTCAGGGACAAACTCCCCATCCTTCCAACACCTCATTATTTCAGCTGGTGAACCTCATTTTAACATTAACAGACCAAGTCCTTCTCCAAGTGGTGCTTAACTTTAATGGAACATCTTGGGATGGCTCCTGACAGATGTCCAGTGTCAGGAGCAGTGCCTGACCTTCCCCTAATGGAGACAAAACAACAATAGAGGCACATAAACAATATGCTGCACGACGCAAGAACCACCTTTAAAAACAGCCTCGGCTTTGGAAAAGCACCAGCTCCGTTAGCCTTTGGAAGGAGAGCTCCCTTCTGGGAGCAAGGAACTGTTCCTTGGTGTTATTACTTGGAGGCTCAAAGGGAAAAGGAATGTTGAGCAGTGCCTTTGTCAGAGCAGAAATGAGCTGCCATCTCCTGCCCCTCCAACTGGAGCTGCTCATCCCTGACGAGCCTCCGAAGGGTCCAGCTCCTGCCCTGCCCTGCAGCAAGGAGAGGGGAGAATCCTGCTGCCAGAAATGGCTTTGAAGACATGGAGGAGAGGCAGGACTGGGGAACAGGACGAGGCCCAGGACATCCTGTGCAAGCCACTGCACCACATGATTTTTTTATTATTTACAGCACATCATTCCCTGTTGTAAAGCTCCTCAGGAAACTTTCTGGGAGTAAAATCCAAGTCAGATATTGAGGAAACCCAACTCATCCTGCTCTCTTAGGCAACAGGCTCCACCTCAGGCCATCTGACTCCAACAGCAGTGACATAAATGCCATAAAAAAAAACCCCTATTTCCAACTCTGCTTTCACTGCTTTAACTAAAACAAAACATATTGATAAACTGCTGATAAATAACAGGAACCATAATAAGCAAACAAGTTCTCTGTTTGATCTCTGCCATCCTGGAGACATTCATCTTCATAATTAGCTAGATAATACTATTAGGACAGTACTATTTTTCCCCTCTATAGACAAGAAGCTGAAGTTCACAGAATTTAAACAACTGCTTCGAAGGCAGAGTCTGGGGCAGGTTAAACTCAAAAGGTCCAGACCATCCTTCCTGCCACCAGCCTGATTTTCTAAAGACCAGCATCCAATCCCCTGGTGCTTCTGGCAAGTTCTCAGTATCCATCTCCTCTCTTCCCACCTCCACTGAGTACCTCATGCTTTAAAATCTGCAGGCTTGGCTGAAACGTGGATATAAACACATAAAAACTGTAAAGGCAATTCCGGATGAATTGCAAGAGGAGCAGAGCAACCCGTGCAAATCCTGCACTTGATTTTATTCCTGACTTTTTTTTTTGACAAGGGCACTTCTTGAAGTTCAGCAGCAGACAGACAACTTTCAGCTCAAAATGCCACTCACAATTAATCCCAAATTGTACCCGAAATGGTTGAATTCACTTCATGCAATCAAGGGAGAGAACCAGGAGCAGGAAACCTGTGCAGCTCATCAACGTGGTGCAATTTGTATCTGCTGAAAGCTCCTCACAAACACCCCCAAGATCTCTCTCTCTCTGCAGAATAAATCTGTAAATCATTCGAGGATTCTGCAAATTCTACTTGTCCCTGTTCTACAGGTGGGGAAGGGAAACAGGGACTGAGGCTCCCACCCTGAGGGATTTCCAAGGGCCAACAGCCACGGGGAGCAGCAAGAACTGGGCTCAAATGACTTCTGCAAGCCCAGGGAGTGTGCAAATAACAGGAGAGCACTGAACCAGAAAATCCCCAGTTGTGGTTAATTCTCCAGCTGTGATTAACTCATCTTTCTTGGCTATTCCAGTCCCCCCTGCTCCTCCCAGTGCAGCAGGCTCTGGGATTATCAGGCTGTGACCGTGGGTGGGTGAAAGTCTCTTGGTCTACACTGAACTGGCAGCTAGAAACAGGTGAAATCTCTACACTGAAAGAAATTTAGGAGGCACTGAGCAACCCAAATAAAGCCGTTTGATCAGGACGGAGCAGACTTCACGTTCCAGGGAGCTCACGCAAGTCAGAGGCCAAAAGAACAAATCCTCTCCTCCTTTGGTTTTCAAACGTTCCAGATAAAGACACCTCTATTTGATATTCATTGTTGTTTTATCTGCCTTGAAATGGGAACCGCAGACATTTTGATGAATGGATTGAGAGATTGTCCTGTTTCAGGGTAACCACTGTCAAACACCTCGGCAGCCGTTCGCACAGACAGAGTTCAAACCTCGTCCCAGCTAGACAGCATCTCCAAAACCACCTCAGGACCAGCACTGGGGCGTTTCTGAGCTGATCTTCGGGGTGTCACGGCTCACAGGGGTGAGATCTGCTCTGTTCCTGGCTCTGCTGGGTGTTCCTGGCCGAGCCTTTCCGTACCTGGCTCTGCCTCCCACCTTCCCTCCCTTCCAGCACATCATCTTTGGGCACAAGCTGCTGCTGCCCAGTAATGCAGCAGGAGGAGAAATGCCTTCCAACGTGAAGGGAAGGGCAAAACAACTTCCAGCAGGATCTAGGACGCTGTAGAATTCCTTCTGGTTTGCTGGAGAGAAAGACCTGCCTCCCGAGGACACCAGGAGCTGCAGAGCCCAAATGGCAGCGAGGGGTGAGAACTTCTCCGGGGAGATCTCGGCTGCAGCTCCAGCCTACGAGTCCTGCAGGGCTGATGAAGGTACAAAGCTGTGTCCTGGTGACACTGGTGGCCTTTCCTGTGCGTTGTCCTTGGCCAAATTCCAGCTGTGTGGGCAGAAAGTCCCTCTGGGTTGTGGCTTCCACCCACCTTCAGTCCTCCAGCACTCAAGAATTATATCCAATACTTAGACTGTTCACTCTGCCAGGCAAGGGCTGACTCCAGGTGTATCCAGGAGGAATTTCTTGATGGAAAGGGTGGTCAGGCACTGGCAGGGGCTGCCCAGGGAGGTTTGGAGTCCCCAGCCCTGGAGGTGTCCAGGGAAAGACTGGCCATGGCACTCAGTGCTCTGAGCTGGGGGACGAGGTGGGGGTCGGGCACAGGGTGGACTCCATGGTTTTGGAGGTCTTTTCCAACCTCAGTGATCCTGGGATTCTGTGTGTTTACCCCTCACTGCACAGGTCAGAAGCTGCTGACTGCACCATTCCATCGACACACTGATGCCACTTCTTGCACGGGCGTTTCTGCAAGTCATGTTCCACTTCCTCCAGCTCCCCCAAATGTAGGCCACCGGTTCATTTTCCAGCAGATTTTTGCAGTCAATAATGGGGAAGGATTTAATTTTTTAATTACTCCCCTCTCACACATCTCCCTGGCAACCACAGCTGCTCCAGCCCTCACGGTTACGAGATCCTTCTCCTCCGGTGAAAGTCACAGAGCATCTGACTCTCCCCACTCCAGGATTGTTTTGACCTCTCAGAAATCCCCAGCAGGACTCTCGACACAGCCACCAGCTCCCTGTTCATCCAGCAAACACTGGCGTGCACAAAAAACCAGGTAGTTCATTACTACAGGGTGATGCCTGGACCTTGTGAGGACAGAAAATCCCTGCAAGGAGCTGAATGAGGGAATGAACCTGACACTGGGAAGAAAGGAGAGACACCACACTGTGCACTGGGAAGTCCCATTTAGAAAAAGAAGGAAAACAGCCCAAAAAGTCTTCCACTTTCCTGCAGGGGAGGTACAATTCCCTTACAAGCTCCCTGCAGTCTCCATTCCCGCCGGCTGCGTCCAGGGCAGCAAAGACACTGAAACGGAGTTAATTTGGTTCCTTTAATCAATGGGGTTTTCCCAATTACACATGAACCACCACCAGGCCCTGCCTGGCACTGCAGAGCACGGCAGCAGCACGGGCAGTGTGGGGGTTACTGCACTGCATCGAGTTCATGGCAAGCAAAGTGCTCTGATCTCCATCTCTGTGCCGAGCTCCCTCCTCCCGGAGCGCCGGGCGAACACAGCCCGTATCTGAAAGCCCATTCCTGAGTCCATGGAGAGCCAAGGAAGAGCCCCCTCCTCAGGCAGGCACTCACAGCCCACGGGAGGCCTCACAAATAACCTCCCAGTCCCACGGAAAGCACCTCCCAACGAGTTCCTGTGCGGACAATCAAGGAACAAAGCGAGAAGAGCAGTGTTGTGTCCAAGGCCGAGCTGTGTCTGCTGCTCTGCCACAAACCCCTCAAATGACCAGTGCAAGGCACCCAGAAAAGTTGTTTTCCAGATGAGAGGCAGCTCCTTGGGCATCCCCTGGTCGGGGGGAGAGCACAGGGTGACAGAACCATGGGATCACTGAGGCTGGAAAAGACTTCCAAGATCATCAAGTCCACCCTGTGCCCGTCTTGTCCCCCAGCCCAGAGCACTGAGTGCCACGGCCAGGCCTTCCCTGGACACCTCCAGGGCTGGGGACTCCCCCACCTCTCTGGGCAGCCCCTTCCAATACCCCACCACCCTTTCCATGAGGAAATTCCTCCTGGTGTCCAACCTGAGCCTCCCCTGGCACAGCTGGAGGCCCTTTGAACGTGCTCTGTTTTCTCTTGGGGAAAAGGCTAATTTAAACATAGGCCCATTCACAGCATTCCTGAACCTTCCAATGCCTGAAAACATGGAGGAGAGCAGAGAAATATTATTTAAAATCCACTCAGCTAAGCACAGCTCTGTTAGAATTTCACTGAAGCCTAGGAAAAATTACTGCAGCCCTGTGTCTCAGGATACTCCCGATAAAAAATGGAGTTAGGAGGAATTTTTTTTCAATGCTATGGACACAAAGAGAGTTAAAGGCTGCCTGACCTTGCCCTCAAACTAATCCTCCACGTTATCATCATTTCCTCTGGTCAAGATCCAGGCCAAATCCAAGCAGGGGTTGGGGGGGCACCAGCAGGAACATAAGCACAGCTGTGAAATTTGGCATTTCCCAAACAAGTGGCCTCTCAGGAGCCAGAGCAAGGCAACAAGCAGCACACAGTAATTCCATGGCTGGAAATCCTTGGAGCTCTGGTGGGAGTGGCTACCAGCAAACAGGGGGCCAAGAATTAATCTGCTTTCGGGGACGAGCGAAGAACGAGGCACAGTCACTGCTGCCCAGAAACTGCCCTCTCTGGGGCACTGAGCACCAGTTCAACCACACCCCGAGCCCTAAACCACCCTGGCAAAGGGCAAATCCACGGGGATTCAGGGCAGATCCTCTGGATCACACGCCCCACACCCACTGTGACAGGCAGAACCTCCTGCCAAGTGCAAGGCAGCGCCGAGGACCGGAGGAGCTCCGGGTGCCACTGCAGGGATCCATCAGCAGCTGGAGACAGAATTCCCCTGCGAGGGACAGAGTGACAGAGCCAGCTCAGGGTGAGAAAAGCTGGAGCTCAGATATTCCTCAGCAGCTCTGAGCAGCCGTGGCAATCAGAGGCAGGCAGTGACAGGCAAGGGACACAGCAAAGGGAGGTCTCTGCCCTGAACGGTGATCCCAGCTAACCCAAGGAATGAGGAGAAGGGAAATCATCTGCAGGGTGGACCTGGCAGTGCTGGGTTAATGGCTGGACTGGGTGATCTTAAAGTTACTGGACTTTTGGAGTAAAACCCCTCTGACTCGCAGCTGGGATTGATGCCCACGTGCTCTCTGGTGTACCTGTGCCTCACCCCCGAGGCTCTGCAGCACAACCACAACCAGCACCTTTCACGAGCCAGAACAGGCCATCAAAGAGGAGAACTACAACCAACAGCTTCCATCCTTACAGGGAAAGGGAACATCATTTTCACCGGATGCCCCACTGAGAACCACAGAATGAGCAGCTTTACACAGGGCTGTAACTACGGTAAAGAACAGACAACAAGCCTGTTGATTTAAACTTGAATTCTGGTTTTACTGTATCCCATTCAGGATTCATAATGTGTCTTTGGACAGACCCCAACTCTCGTGCCAGCTCAGCTCTTTAATTGAAGTTTGATGTAAACCCATCATATTTACCGACTCCACCTCCTACTGAACTGTCTCCTCTCAGTTATCCCACTGGTCCTGCATAATTAAAACCACAGGACAACAGTGAGTGTTACTGAACCCCTCGTGGTCCCTCAGGTGACCCTGCATTATCAGGTCCCTCACTGAATTATCAGTGCAGGTTAAATCTCTGCACCTAAACCCACCTGCCCACTGGTCCTGACCTCATCTTAGAGTCCAAACCAAAACCTCACCAACAGCTTCCTGCTCCCCCACTCCTCAGGGTCTGCCAAAAACTCCTTTTTCATCAAGAAAAAGGAGACTTACGACGGGTTTAAACTGAGGAGATGATGTTTCAGGTTGGTGCCTCCTTTCTTAACCCAGTACAAACCCAGGTGCTGACCAGTAAAGCACGGCATGTAAATAATGGTATCGAGCCCCTTTTATACAAGGCCTTCCAAAGACCCTTTATCTGAGCACATCCACACACAGCCAACACATCCCCCAAACGCACCTTCTGCTGCTGATGCTCTGCTGACCACCCAGCAGGGACAGGAGGTATTCCTGTGCCCACCTGACTGCCAGTCAATAGGGGGAATTTCAGGATCCTCACACACGCTGTATTTCCGAGAGGCCACGCGCGGATCGCCAGCAACTGGCGGCCAAAGGTAAATCCAGTGCCCTGGGCACATCCCAGCAGTGTGAAATGATCACTGCACCCTTCCTGTGAGAGGGGAGCTGCACAGACCACCTCCTCTCCCCCCACCTACCCCGGGCACAACGAACTCCCCGTCCCCAGGCACCACATTCCTTCCAACTCGGGCATCTTTGCCCGAACAGCCCCGTTGTTATCCTGCCTTGGCACAGCAGCCCCTGAGAGGAGCACACGCTTTGTGCTGATTTTCAGGACGTTTTTGGGCAGCAGGACTTGCCCCACGGCACAGCTGATGTGATGGTAGTAGGATCTCTTCCCCTTTTTATCTTTAAGACGGCCAGAACTACTAATTGACCGTTCCACACACACAGCTCTGCTGCCACGCTATGGAAATCTCGGTTATTGCTTCCCACACAAACCCGGGGAACGGGAGAGGCTGGAGATGAAGCCCCTTGGAACTTTGTTCTACAGAGGTTCAGCATTTGCTCAGCGAAGGTGCTGGAAGTCCCAGCCCAGGCTGAGCTGATTTTTGGTGATTACACCCCAAAACCCACCAGAGACCTGCACAGGGCGGGTGCCTTCACTCCAGGTACATCCAGCACCAAGCCACTGATTTCAAAGTTGGCATCTTGCTCAGGCAAAAAGGTCATTGCTGGGATGCCAGAATCGGAGAGGGAGAGCTATTGATCAGTGCCTCTGGCTCTGATGCAGAGAAACAAAAACATCTGAGGTCTAAAAAGCTGTTGCAGATCTTCTGCTAACAGAGAAAAACAACACAGAGCGTCAACCTCTGGGTGAAGGATCCAGAACAGAGAGCTCTAAACGCACAGAGAAGGGACCAGGGGCCTGAGAAGAAAGGAGGACATACTCTGCAAGGCACAGAGTGGAAGACCCAGTATGAATAACCTCCAGACAGCTCAGAAGAAAGGGAGCTCCAAACCCCTAAGAGAGTAAATCAGGTATTTCAGTATCTCCACAATCAGTTCACTTGTCTGAGAAAAGCACAGCAGAAGCTGCTGGAATGCTTTGCCTCCCTGTACAGGCTGAATGTTCGTGGTGAAGACAGGAAAAACATTCACCACAATAGATATTCATCCTTAATTAGGACTTGCAGGTTGTTTGGGTGCGTTTATACCCATCCCTGACATACTTCCAGTCAGCAAAACTGTTCAGCTCCGCTGCAAGAGTGCTCAGGAGGAGCAGTTAATCCTCATTCTCCATCCCCTTAAAGGAGATCTGCCTTACATAATAAAAATCAGTGTTGCATTCCACGTAAAGTTTTCCCCCAAAAAAAAAAAAAAAACCACACACACACCCCCCCCCCAAAAACGCAGGGAGCTTTCAAACACATCACCAGCAGCCACACATTCCTCCAGCCTCGGATACAGCAGACAAGACAACGCTCCTTGGAAACTCTTGGAAATCGGGGCACTGCACAGTGTGGAGAGAAGCCACTGCCAAACACTCGGCTCTCCCACTCTTCCCCCTCCTACACACACAGAAGGACAGTCCCTAAATATTTGCTGTTTACACCAGAAATAAACTTCAGTCCCTGCATATGCTTTTGCTACAGGGGCAGTCGCGGAAAGGAGACGGGAGACAGCAGCAAACTGCCCCCGAATTCAAGTCTCCTCCTGCTCTGCCTCAAGTCAATAGGTGCATGTTTCCTAAAAACCACCGTGCTGAGGCCAGAAAGCTCCTCTGCAAGAGAGATTCAACTTGGAAGGCAGGAGGAAGAGGAGGAAAGTGCTTCCATCTTCATGCAAGGCATCCAAAACCTATTTTGTTAGCAAACCCCAGGGTAGGGAAATCCTGAATTAAGATGCAAGGGAAAGGCAGAGGGGAAAACCGTGCTGGCGTTTCTCACAGTCATCTTGCCCATCACACACAGCAACTGTGCCCAAATGTGACCCACCGGAGAAAGGCGATGAGATCACACAAAGCCACCTTTTATCGCCCCATCGCTTGAATCCCAAAGGATGCTCAAGGGAACTACATCGTCCAAAGGGCTGAGGAAAATCTCCTCGCTGTTGAACGCGCCAGGGAAGCATGTGCCGACACAGCAGTGTGTGCAGGCAGTGCCACACACCCCAAACCCCCCCTGCCCCCAAAACAGCGCTCCTTTCATTCCAGGAGCCGGGGGGGGAGGGTGGAAAAAACGCTCCTGAAGTTGCCGGGTTTCTCCGTGGCACTTACCCGACACGGATCCAGCCAGGAGCCCCACGGAGAGCAGCAGCACCCGGCTCCAGGCGCTCACCTCCACCGGCATCAGAGCCACGATTCCCAGTTTCCCCCAGTGCCTCCCGAAGCTGCAGCTGCATCCCGGCTGCTCCCATCCCAAGGAAGGTTGCATGTCAAAGGGCAGCAGGAATGGGGCGTGCTGGGGGGTTGGTGGTTCTTGCCGGGTTTTCCCCCCTTTTCCTTCCCCTTGGCGATTGGGATAGTCCTCGGCTCGGCTGGATGAAGAGGAGAAAGGAAAGAGTGGGGGTGAGGGGGGAAGGAGGGGAGGAAAAAAAAAAAAAAAAAAGCAGGTCAGGCTTGTGATTTCTTCTTTTTTTTTTTTTCCCCCTCAATTTTTTCAGCCCAGGAAAAAAAAAAATCCCACCGCATGGAAGGCTCTGAGCTTCTGCAGCTGGAATGAACCAAGTGTGGCAGCAGCTCGGGGAGAGGAGAGGCGAGGAAAGGAGAGGAGAGGAGAGAGGAGGGCTGGGGCTGGCGCGTCCCTCCCGGTGGCTGTCTCAGAGCCAGCTCCTCGGCAGCAGCACCACACGCTCCTCGGGGATTTATACTTCTTTATTAGCCACTTGATTAATCGTTCCCATGGCTTTGTCCTCTTCTAAATGCTGGGGAGGGGAGGGAGGGGGGTGGTCGTGGTGAGGGGCCACCAAAGGGATCTGCCTCGGCTGTGCTACCCCCTCCCTGCCCCCCCAACCCAGCCCCATCCTCCCAGCAGAACCAGAGCCCACAAATTCGGCTTTGGCAGCGGGGGAT
>VXAY01003078.1:1368253-1458629 GCA_013399855.1 Oxyruncus cristatus | reverse complement strand
TATCGTGCTAATGATGCTCGCATCGAGGGACGAGGCAAATGACTCGAACGCGACACCAGAGCCTTCCCTCCCCCCCCAAAAAAAAAATAAATAACAAAGAAAAAGACACTCTGGAACACTCGAGCACCCTCCCCCCTCCTTGGCAGCGCCGGCTCTACGGCTCCCTGTGTGCCAGGCTCGGAGCTGCCCCTCTCCCAAACCCTAGCAGGGGGTGTTTACCAGCCCCTCTCCGGCCCTGCAGTCCCCGTTTTCCCCCCTCTCTCCCCCGGGATGCGGGGCCGGGCCGGTGCCCGCGCCGGGCTCGGTCCGTTCTCCCCCCCTCCCCGGTTCTCCCCTGGTCAAACCGGGGGCTCCACTCGCCACCCATCCCCCTGGCTCCGGCTTTTGCATTTGCTGCAGTTTCTTGCTGCAAAACCCCCTTCTTCGCTCTTGTTCCGGCTGCCTTGAATGAGCTTATTTGACAGCTAAAAAACAAATTATATCGAGGGTTTGCAAATCTGTCCCTCCACCCTCGGATCAATCCTCCTTCTCTCTCCCCCTTTCCCTCCGTCCCCTCTGCATTTCAATCCCTCCACTGCCTACATTGTGAGCCGCTGCCAAGAGCCAAGGCAACCAGGGCTGGCACATGAAAGAGTCGCTTTATGTCTGTTTGAGCTGCAGCTTCTATTCCAGCGGCCCTGATCGTGCGAAGGCACAGCTCGGCGGAGGGAAGGCTCCGGGGCAGGGCACCGCACCCCGCGGCTCCACACCCGGGCTGTCCCGCACCCAGCCAGCCCCCCGGGGACCCCCCAGCCCAATATCGGGGGCAGTCGAAGATGTGCCTCGGCTGCTGCACACCCGCAGGGCAGGGGCTGAGCCAAAGGCAGCCCCGCACCGGGAACAATCCACAGGCATAATAAAGGCACTGAGGAGACACAGTCCCACTTTATTCCCCGGGAATCAAATCGTATCCATTTCAAAATCCGGGGGTTCCTCGCTAATAAGTTTCCTTCGCTAAACCACTGAGGTTTCAGACGGAACTCTCCCCCCAAGAAAAAAAAAAAAAATCCTGCCTTTATTCACCAAACAGGCAATTCTGAAGAGAGCACAAACCATCCCCGTGCCACCGGTTACAGCATCCCTAAAGGAAGGTTCTGGTCCTGGTTCCCAGCCCGTTTCTAACCCCGAGCACTCACTCCGCGTCCCACCTTGCACAAAAATCACCTCTTGCTAAAGAGAATTCCTGTCTCCCGTGCAAACACCCACCGGGACACAAATCCTGCTCTGCAGTGCCACCCGCAGCCAGAGCCGGGCTGGGATGACTCTGCTGCCTCCAGCCCTGGCTGCCTGACACGTTCCTGCGGGGATGATCCCACTTTTTCATCCTCAGCCCCCACCAAAAGTCTGAGCTGTTCGCGATTCCTCCGAGCAACAACAGCACATCCCCTGGTTCCAGCTGCTGCACATCTCTGGATATTGGGAAGGAATTCCTCCCTGGGAGGGCGGGGAGGCCCTGGCACAGGTTGCCCAGAGAAGCTGTGGCTGCCCCTGGATCCCTGGAAGTGTCCAAGGTCAGGTTGGAGCACTCTGGGACAGTGGAAGGTGTCCCTGCCCATGGAATTAAATGATCTTTGACGTCCCTTCCAAGCCCAGCCCCTGTGGGATTCCGTGATCACCTTTCCGAGGTGTAACCTGTCGGAACAAAGCCCGAGGGCACGTCGACTGCTGAGTGTCCCAACCAGGTAAATCATTCCCGCTTTTCCCATTAAAACCAATTTTCTCTGGAGAAAAAAAAAGTGTGTCCCGTGAAATCCGACTGCTTCAAATTCTGAAGCACCATAAGCAGCTGCTGCATTCACTTCCCCACAACATTTAAAGGAAAAACAACCAATACACATCAAAATATTTACAGGAAGAAGCGAAAGCAGCATCAAAGGAGCAAAATTGAAAATTAAAGTGTTATAAGGAAGCTACTGTAAACAGCTGATCCGCACAAAGAGGAGCTGGATTTAGCACAGGAAAAAAAATGATGCCAAATCATGTTTCGCAGGACAAATAATGGGAAGAGAGGGAAGCTCTTCAGATTAATGGGATCATATTGATTGGGTGCTCCTGAAATAGAAAATTTCTAAATCCAGCTCCCAAACTGGGTCCGGTTCTGAAAGTCCAAACAAACCATCGCACGATCCTGGCCCATCCTGCTTGGGACGTGAAAGTGTAAAACAGGGGTTTCAACCTCAAAAAGTAACTTCCCAGCTGAGGGAACAGACAATTCTCCAGATGAACCCATGGAGGAACCAGGGGGGGAAGGCACAGCCTGTGAAGCCACCAGAGACAGGAATCCCACTGAAAAACAGGGCAGAAAGTTGTTCCTGCACTCAGAAATACCCTGACAATGCTCTATTTTCACATCCATGGTATAAATCCGTCGAGGTTCTATTAAAGAGAGTATCTCTCTTCTCTAAAAAGAGGGGGGAAGCAGCATCCTACTAATTATAGTGATCCTATGATCAGAGATAATGAGAGACATTTACAATTTAGAGTTTCCTAATTTTAGCTGTTTATGAACCACACATGTATCCATAGTGTGTGCACAGAGCACCAGCCATTCCCTCCAGCTAAGAAGAGTAAATTGATAATACATTAAATCATTGAACATGGAAGGAGCAAACTGGAATTTAAATGGGAGCTTGCAGCAGGGAAGCACAATAGGCACTAATTGGGATTTGGAGCAGGTAACCATTACAGGCACTTGGGTTTGCCCTAAAGGAACACCAAATGGGGCAGCTTGGACAGCAACCCCGCTGGAAGGTCCCAGAGGCATTTGGGGAGTTTAGAGGTGCATCCCTGCAACATTTGCTCTGGGGTGACTCCCTGCCCAAGCTCTGGGGGAAAGTGAGAACTGCTGAAATGATCTTTTCCACCCCAGGGCTGTCGAGTTGCACGGCAGGGTGTGGGTGTCCCACTCCCCTGCAAGCAGCTCCTCATCCAGTGTCCTTCTCGGGCTGAAATGGAGGAGACACAGGATGGTCCTGGCTGTGGAGAGTTGGGATTGTTCAGCCTGGACAAGAGAAGCTTTGGGGTGACCTGATTGTGGCCTTCCAGGACCTGAAGACTGAAGGAAAGATGGAGAGAGACTATTTGTGAGGGTCTGGAGTGCCAGGACAAGGGGGAATGGCTTCCCACTGCCAGAGGGCAGGGATAGATGGATACTGGGGAGAAATCCTTCCCTGGGAGGGTGGGGAGGCCCTGGCACAGGTTGCCCAGAGAAGCTGTGGCTGCCCCAGCCCTGGAAGTGTCCAAGACCAGCTTGGAGCAACCTGGGCTAGGGAAAGGTGTCCCTATCCAGGGCAGGGGGTGGAACTGGGTGATCTTCAACTTCCCTTCCAACCCAAAGCATTCCAGGATTCCACAACTGACACCAACATCCCTTGAAGCATCTGGGAACAGCCAAAACCAATGGAGCACATCCAGAGCTCCTGTTTAGATTTCTGGACCATATTTTTCCATCTGCAGATGTCAAACACAGCCAACCTATCCTCCTTTGCAATAATCTTATCCCAGGGAGTTCTGAACTTTGGGCAAAGGTTCTTGTTTCATTCTTACAGTTTTACTCATTCTTATAGCCCAGGTAATTCCAGGTCCTGGGGGTCAGAGTTTAATGGCCCTACCAGGGAATTTAACTCTCACTGGCCAAGCTTGGGGCGCTGCAGAACCACAGCCTGGAGGAGGAACAGGGATCTTAAACAGATTCTGCTTACAGGCAAAGCATGTCCTTGGGACTGCAACCATCCCACAGATTAAGGAAGAAATTCCTTGTTTATTAATATCTTTAACCTCCCTTTGTTTAACAGGAACTACTGCAACACTGAATTAAAAAAACCAGTTGAAGATAATGCAGGTACTTCAGATTTCCTACTACATCAAGTGGCCAAGTCTGAGCTTCCCACCACCTTCCATTTTTTAACAACCATTCCAACTTTCCACAGTTTCAGGGAACGAAACAGACCCAAATTTTGTGAGAAGAGAGTAGAACACCCCCAGGCCTGCGCTGAGGGCACAACCTGTTAATATTCTGACAACTGACTTCTGATCTGTAGGGGAGAGGAAGAAACCACATCACTGTCCTGCCACATCAAGTTCAGTTGAGTGGCTCCTGGGACGGAGAGAGATAAATATTTCTCCCTGGATCTCCTTCCCAGAACCCATAATGTGGAAAAACCACCCAGAAATGGCTAAAGGCTCCTAAGAGCTCCATTAGCAGGAAGGAGGAGTAATAATCTGGCAGTTCGATGTAATCCCCTGAAGCCTGACTGAATTCCTGGCTTGGAGCTGCAGTGACAAACCTCAACTCCCTCCCCACTGAGAGCCAGGTAAAATTTTAAGTGAACCCAGTTTTCCTCTCCTGGCATTCAGAGAAAAAAACCCTGCTATTTATCTCAGTCCTGGAAGTCCTACAAGGATTTCATGTTTTCCCCTAAGTGAACATTTCCATCTCGAACAATCCCCTATGATTTATGGGGTAGGAAACAGCTGGATGACAACTCCTCTGAAATAATTTTTTTTTTTAGGATGACAGAACAAGAAGGGTCTTTTTTTTTTTTCGTATTGGAAGATGGAGACAAATAATAAAATGTTTTATTTATAACAAATGGTTGAGCTGTTTAGAATTGAGTGTTGGGGCAATAAAGCTGGTTGACAGAAGAGCGTCTTGGCCACAGATTTCAGAGACAGGAGCTTTGTTTGGGTGTTCAAAGTGAGATTAACACAAATACATTTGAGAGCTGGGAGGTGCAGCTCCATGTGTGACACGTTCCTGCCCTTATTACCTCAAACTCATGTTAATCCAGATGGCAAATCTGACTTTTACTATCAAAGATCGAGCCATAAAGCTTGGGTGAGGAACCCTGCTGAACTACACTCCCCGGGGTGTTGAACTGGGGGGATTTCAAGGCTCTGACTTTGCCAAGGAGCCTTTGGCCCCGGGGAGCAGCTCGTGCCTCCTGCAGACCCGGCTGGGGCCTCCTGGCTGCTCCTTCCCAGCCCCTGGAGGAGCTGATGGGACCAACAGTGCTTCCCCTCCGCAGGCAAAGTGCTTTCCAAGAGGACAGACTTCAGTAATGGCTCAGAACTCAGCGTCCTTCAGGCTGGGCAGGGCTCGGGGAGGGTGTCCCTGCCCGTCATGGAGGTGGAATAAGGTGACTTCAAGGTCCCTCCCAACCCAAACCATCCCCTGATTCACGGAGTTTTAGACTCAGCCCCTGATACACAAACACCGGATTTTTTTTTTTCTCTCCTCCCTCTTACAACTTTAAAAGAAACCCAATCCCTTCCCTTTTAATGTAAATGAAACAACTTAGTTGTGCAGACCCAGCTGAAGGCAGGAAAAAACCCACAGAGTCTGTTTACTCTTGTAAGGCTGATAAACACTCCCACCACGACCCTCCAGGTGACATTTTGCACCTTGTAACTCCTTTACTACTCCCTGTCCCTCTTTCCACGCTGCATCAACATCTATTTTGGGTTACCCAGATGGCTGAGGTGCTCTAGGACGATTTATAAGGAGGAATTCGTGCTTTGGCAAGACGTGCCCAGCAGCCTTTTTCTAATCCCCACACCTCTGCAAGCCAAAACTCCAACCAAGATAAATTAGACAAGCAATTAGGAACCTCTAGTGTTCCCACAAAGCATCAGCATCCTTCACTCCCCTCGCCTCGTGGGGAGGGGTGAGGGGTTGGTAACATCACACAGGCTGGAAGGCTGGTAAAGCTACACCAAGGCAGGCAGGAGAAATCAAACCACGGCCCAAATATCACCCTTGAACTCCCACCACCCTCAGCAACAACGACCTCACCGCCTCAGCTCCACTGCCAGATCCTTATTTCTTTCCTAAGTCACTCCTGAGGTTTTTCCCAAGTTCCTCCTGAACACCCTCCATTAAGTCTGTTACAGCCTTCCTTTCAAAAAGGAGTTTTACAGAACAAAATAATTCCTGACTTATGTTTCTCAACCCCCAAACTTGGAGCAGAATTCCCTTTGCCTCACGTCAGGTCCGTTCTGCCCCGGCAAATTCCCATTCTCTCTAAGTAGAAGCTTGGATTTTTCTCCTGTTCAGCCCAGTGGCTGTTTTTCTCCAATATTCCTAATGCAATTAGCATAACAAGATAAAGGAATCATCAAGTCCTTTCCCATTTTTCTTCCTTTATAAAAGGACTGATGACAAACTGGGAATCAGAACCTGTATTGAATTACATTTGCCACAAAAGAGTTCATTAAGTAATAGTACATAATAAAAATCGTCTGTCAGCTTGAAGGATGGACCAAATCCACTTAAGGAAACAGCTGGTTATTTTCTGGAGCACTCCATGGCTCCCATGGTCAATCCGTGCGAGGAGGAAGACTGGGACACAGGGAAACCAGGAGCAGGTGAGATGCTGGAATGCTGAGCCCATTCCTGGGCTCTTCTGCACAGTTTTACTGTGAGTGTAGGAAAGGCTTGGCCCAGGGCAGCCCAGTTTCAACCTCACTGTAGTGGTGGAACAGCAGGAAAAGGAATTGTGGCAACCAGGGCGTGACAGACCAGGAGATGCTTCAACAGCTGGAGCACCACAAAGTCAGGGCAGAGAATCCCAGGATCACCGAGGTTGGAAAAGCCCTCCCAGCCCATGGAGTCCACCCTGAGCCTGACCACCCTTTCCAGGGAGAATTTATTCCTATTATCCGGTCTAAACCTGCCCTGGCACAACTTGAGGCTGTTTTCTCTTGTCAGCACCAGGGGATCCGAGTTTGCCTCCCTCCCACACACCGAGGGCTCCGGGGGGACAGTGGGAGCATTTCCCGCCCCCAATTTCCACACACGAAGTGGAAGCTGTGCCACCACATCCCGGCAGAGACCCAGCACTGCTTTCATCAGGAAACCCAAATCCAAAGGTGCTTCTGACCTGCCAAGTGTTTGCAGCAAATCTGGGAAGAGAATGAAGAAGGATCTCCCCCTGGAGACATTCCAAACCCACCTGGGACACATCCCCGTGTCACCTGCTCAAGGTGACCCTGGCAGGGGCTTGGACTGGGTGATGTCCAGAGGTCCCTTCCAGCCCAAACTGCTCGTGATTCTGGCATCAGTGGTGCTCCTTTGCTCTGAAAAGCCACATCGGCTCCTGACACAAAATTCCCCTCCCTTTCCACACTCTGCTCACTCACTGCATAATCCAAAGCCGTGCTTTGGCCCCAGGGATTTGTCCCAAGGTCCTTGAGGTCCCATAACAAGCCACTTACAGTGAGGGCACTCCAGGTAACCCTCGGAGCCCCAGAGGCAGCGTGTTGGGAAGGAAGGTCACCCGTGACGCGGCGTCGCTCCGAAACCTCCGTGCCCTCCCGGCCCCCGGGTACCACACCAGGGCTCACCAGAGCAGCCCTGCTTCCAAGGGGTCACTTCCATTTCCATCTTGTTGGCTTCACCAGCTACAGATTTACTACCAGGCACATTCCTGCTGGGGCTGTTCTCCCCCACATCCACGAAAGCTTCAGGCTTAACCCAGCGCTTCGGTGCAGGCTCGGAGGAGGAGGGATGGAGAGCCCGTGGTGGCCTGAGCTTGGCTGCACAGCACATCCTTCTCAGGCAGCCAACCAACCAAAACTAAACCCAGAGCTAGTTCTGAATGTTAGAAACAATCTGCTGTGCTGCCTTTGAGTCTCCCACTGCAGCACAGCCCAGGATGGAACCCGCTGCAGTTTCTGGCTTTACAGAACTGCTCCCCTTTCACAGTCGCCCTGCAGACAGACCTGCACCACTGCCTGAGCAACCACAAACCCTGCTGGAGGTGTCCCCTCTCCTGGGTCAAACCCCTTCCCCTGCTGCTCCAGTAAAGCCAGAACGAACTGGAGGGTGCAGCAGACCTTTGTAGGAGCTGCAGCCACCCAGAGCTGCAATATTTTGGAGACAGAAACACCTTCGCCCACAGCCGAGGAACAGTGTTCCTCCCCCTCTCCTCAAAACCCTCCCACAGCTGGTGTTGCCACCTCTGCAGCTGTCCCAAAGTCATTTAGTCCTGTTGCCCAAACCAAACTTACACGGAATTACCTTCCATGGTTCCCGAGTGCATTAAACTTCAGTTAATGTGGGGAGGGGGGATTGATTGAACAGCTATTAATCAAAGGATGGGGTTTATTCTTGTGATGTCATAAACTGCAGAAGTAGAGCTCAAACAGTTTATTAAATTACAGGAATGCCAAGAAAAATAGATAGCTTTAATAATACATTTTTGCCTATCTGTTATATTTTAGATGCAGCTTGCGGAAGAGAATTAAAAAGTTTGCTACCATATAAAATTGCCACTTAAACGAGGGGGTAAAAAAAACCAAAACAGATTCTGTTGCTGATAGAGAATACAATTATTCCAGGCTAAAAAGTTGATTCTTTTGCTAACATGTGAGATTACCACAGCTCAGAGCCCATGGGAGAGGAGGAGGGTCAGGCCAAGATGAGAAATGGTCTCTGAGCTCAAAAGCAGAAGAACATCAGCTAAGAAAGAACAGCAAACACACCAGGTCTCACCCAGACAGGCCTGCCTGAGGGACAAAGCTCTGATGATGCTCCACCATCACCCTCAGGAGCTGGGCCCACCGTGGTGCCCAAATCCAGAGGATGCCACAGGAGTCGGGGCTGCAGGAGCAAGTCCCAGGTCAGCAGAGGGACTAAAGGAGGAGGGGATCTGGCCAGAAACCTCTGCTCTTCACCAAGATCCAGCCTGGCCCAAAACCCAGGGGATGTGTTATCAAGGGTTGGGAATGAGGGGGAATAGCTCCAAACTGCCAGAGGGCAGGATTAGGTGGGATATTGGGAAGGAATTCTCCCCTGGGAGGGTGGGGAGGCCCTGGCACAGGTTGCCCAGAGAAGCTGTGGCTGCCCCATCCCTGGAAGTTTCCCAGGCCAGGTTGGAGCAACCTGGGCTAGTGGAAGGTGTCCCTGCCCGTGGCAGGGGGTGGGACTGGATGAGCTTTAATGTCCCTTCCCACCCAGGTCATTCCATGATTCTGTGAATCATCCTCTTCTCCAGTCCCAGACCCACCACAATCCAACACTATCTCATTTTTCATCACCCTCCCACCATCCTCCTGCCTCTGCATCTCCAGGTCTCCTCTGTGATTCGTGAGCAACCCGTCCCAGCTCCTGCTGGCTGCAAACTGAGTCACATCATCTGGATGGAAGCCTTTCAAAGAAACCACCCAAACAGTGCCGAGGAACTGGATTTCTTTCCTCTGGGAACGACACTCACGCGAGCAGCACCAGGGGACTGTGCTGTGATTCAGGATGTGCCACGTCTGGCATAGCAAGTAAACATGAAATTCTGAACCCATACCCTTCCGAACTGACACTCCAAAATGCCACGAGCAGTCAGTCTTACATGTTCTGAGATGGCTCATTTATGTTGATGAGCCGGGAGCCAGTTTCTGCATCTTAAATTCCTCCAGTCTCTCGACTGTGCTTTAAATATTGCCCTGCAAACACTGTCGTGCAGAGACAGACACGGGTAAGTACATTGTACTGCCAGGATCTCCTAGTAGGGAGCAGACTATATGAAGTCCGTATTTATCAATCCAACTGCAGTTGCAAGGAGGGGGGTGTCAGTGCAGTTTAACAGGTAAATCCATCTGACAGAACACCGGGGTTGGGGATAGCCCAAGGTTAGGAGCCCCACGCTCAGGAACACATCCAGCCTGCTGGGCTGTGGATTTAATCTCCCTTTCACATTCACCTCTCAGAAAGTTGCCCCCGTTAATCTTTCAGAGATGCTTCAGCAGAAGCAGCTCATCAGAGCTGAAGTGTCTCACTGAACGCGCGCTCCCTGCTCAGCCCCCGCAGCGGCCTCTGTGCCCTGGGATGAGGGAAGGGATCCGGCCCAGGGGCCGAGCAGCAGGAAGCATGGAACAGCAGAGCAGATCCATTTTAATGCCCCACACACCAGAGGTCGCTCAGTCCTCCCCCACCTTCCTTCAGGCAGATCAACATTCCCCCAAACATCTGCCCAGCTGGCACGGGGCTGCCGGGGGAGAGCGGCTCCTGCCCTGGGCACACACCAAATGGCTCAGTGCACATCAGGTTATTCCCGTTCCCACGCCATGCCCTAACGAGAAAAAAAAGGAGAGCAAACATCCCTTTCCAGATGTTCTCTGCCAACAAGCCTTGTCCCCGCACAGGGACTGACAAACCAACCTCGGCCTCACCTGGGCACCCCCCCCCCCACCACCAGGTCCTGTTTGGGGACAGACCTTCTCCCACAAGAGCACTCGCCAAAAACTGCACTTAATTGGCAGACACTGGCTGGGTTTGGTGGGGTTTTGAGGTTTGGGGGTTTTTTTGTTTGTTTGGGTTTTTATCTGTTTGCTTTTTGGTTTTGTTGTTGGGCTTTTTTTGATGGTTTTGTTTCGGGTTTGGGTTTTTTTCGTTGATCTTTAAGGTCCCTTCTAACCCAAACCATTCTGGGATTTCGTGAGTGGAAAAAAAAAAGCCCCACAAGGCCATAAGAGCTCCCTGTAGGCCACAGAATGGGGAGCTCAGAAAAACAGCTCAGCTGCTCTTACCCCTGCAGCTCTTCGTTCTAAACATTCCGTCCCATTTGTTATCCACTCATTCTTTTCCAAAGGACTGAAAAAAGGCACCATGGGCTGGGGGTGTAGTTATTCCTCCACATTACTAAGATATCTGGCCTGATACAGGTCCCTGGTAAATGCCCACTTGCTGCTGGGGCTGCACTTCCCCATTTGTACACTCCTGAATTAATCTTATTAGGAAGTATAACATTGGGAGCATTTGTTCCTCACTTCCTTTCATTTGTATAAATATGTTGCTCTGCCATGTTCTCTAATTGCTTAACATCTGTTGGAAGGAAGGGAAAATAAACACATTATGGCAAGAGCAAACTGTAATACCCTTCTCCAAAGCGCCTGTGTGGAAATGTTTCAGAGTGGACTGAGAAATCCAGGAAACCCGAAGCCAAAGAGTGGAAACCCTCCAGCCCCTGCAGGGAGCAGAAGTCTTTGGGATCGAGATTCCTGCACTAAGACAGATCAGCTCGCTCAGCTCAAGTGTAGGTTTGATTACAGTACAAACGAGTTGGATTTTGATGGACCTTTTCCAACCCAGGATATTCGGTGATCCCAGTTTCCTGGAAGCGCTATTTGGCCAAACCCTTGTACAAGTGAACCCAGGAAAGCCTGAAAGAAATGTTTTCTCCTCAGCCACTGTTATTAAACGAGTGTTTCAAGGGTGTGCTGCCAATCTGGGGCCAACTGGTGACACTGCTTCCTGTACAGCCACTCAAGTCCAACTCATGGTGACTTTTGAGTGCCATAATGCCACAAAAACGAGGGACAAACAGGAGCTCCAAACCCCCAAGTGTATCCTACAGCGTTAGGACACATCAGAATTCCAGGTCTGAGGCAGGTTTGGTCTCCAGTTTACTGAAAAACAACTTATTAGTGAACCTGCCCAACAGAGACACGGCTGACACCAGTAAAATAAACCCTAACTGGGGGAGACCCTTCTGCTGGAAGGATCACAATGATTGAGAGTCTTAATTAATTTGATTTTTCCAGCTCAGAAAAAAATACTGCCCCAGTCTCTCCTTTGCTCCAGCCTGTGTTTTCTCTCCTCCTTGAAAGAGGAAAACAAAGCCTAATTTTAGCTGAAATATGAAGTCACAGGGTGTAACGTGAACCTGCTGTACATTACCTGGGCACTTCAATGTCATTCTGACAGAGCTGACAGTGCAGCTAAGATTTTACTGTGTGATTTCATGAATGACTATTAACCACTGCAGAGCCCTGTAAAGAGCATCTCATTTTTGAAAGGGTTATGGTTTGGGTTTGTTTTGGTTTTTTTTTAATGACTTTTTGCTACTGCCATTCTCTGTCTCACTCTCAGAAGATGCCACTTATCAACTGGGGGCTAAATTGTGTGCAAATGAAGAACTGATTGACTTGAGGATTTTCCCCCCCTCTGTGTTTTGTAAGCTGAAGTCAAACCACTCCCCGAGAGAAAACCATCTTGTAAAAAAAGGGGGGGAAAAAAGATACCAATTCCAAAAAATAATTTTATCCAAAATACTACCTATGGAGTCTGGTGCTCCCAGAGAAAGGCAGGAAGGGAACAGAAAAGAAATGGCTGTGGTATAATGGCAGAAGTTGGCTCACATGCTGGTGATTTTGGACCCTGCACCTGCCCAGATGTTCCATGTATGAAACTCTTCTTGTTCCCTTCAGAGGATTCTCCCTCTCCAAGGCCCCTCTGACTGGGCCAGCCAATGGCAGCAAAATTCAATACAGATAATACCATTTTATCCATAAATAGGCCTTCAAACACCAGAAACACGAGCAGATAAAGCATAAATGCCAAGGCAGGAGTATCCTTAATTGCCCAGCTCTGGCAGGGAGAGGAAAACCTGAGTGCACCCAAGTTTTGTGCACTGGGTTAATGCTCAGCCTGTGCTGCACAGCCCAGCTGAGGGAAGGGAGGCAGCACTGCCTTCAAATGGGGGGTTTTAATGAGCCAAAATTATTCTGCCTCTGCTTTGCAGGCGCAGCCACAGCGTAAAACCCTGTGCTGGCTGTCTGGGAAATGGCTTTTTGTCAGGACAAGTTAATCCTTTCCAAGAACACCGTGTCAGCACAGCAGCTTGGGATGGCACAGCCTTGGGAATCCCTAACAAGGGGCTGCTCAGGCTCGTGGTGGGTGAAGGGGAACGACCCCAGGCCCCAGCCCAGCTCCACCAGCACCTCCTGCAGCATTTCCAGGCTGGAACCCCCCGGGATCCCTGGAGGGCACTGCCCCTCCCTGCTCTCCCCACACAGGCTGGCACTTAGCAGCTCTGCCCTTGCCAGGGCACAAACTCATTCCCAGTGGACTCAGGGCTGCAAAGAGCCCCCTCTGAAAGCCCCTTTCCAGCCCTCGCTGTGGGCACACGAGGACCATCTACTGCCCGGGGAACATCACGGATGGGAACAACTGACACGGAAATAACCCTCACCCCCCTCTCCAAAAACAGACTTCTTGCTCTTCAGAGTGGAGGCACCACTTCAGCTTAACTTGAGGAAGTACTTCCCGAGATCCAGCTCACTTTGTAACAGACCTCTGAGAAAAGAGGGGGAACAGAGGCTTGAACACGAGTCTTTAAATCCATAATGAATGGAAAACACTCACCAGAACGTGTGAAAAGTGAAAACAGTTTACACATTAAAACCTGGTTGATTTAAAGCACTTCCCTAACATGAAAGTCCCTTTTTTAATAGTTAAATATTGATGAGGATTATTACACTACCCTACTCCAAGTCAGCTGGAGAGGTACGTGGTGCCTCAGAAGCTGCTACTGAAGAAAAAGGCAAACATTTACTCAAAAAAAAAAAACCAGGCAGATTTTCAAACTGAGAGAGGGACACAGGGAGCAGGTCCCCAAACTCGACTCCAAGAGGTGTCAGAGCTTGAGCTGTGAAAGCCACTCAAACATCACCAACACATCAAAGAGGAGAAAGAGGCTTGCAGAGCATCCTCGGCACTCAAGCTCTTTGCATGCCTGGCAGGAACATCATGTAATTCACCTTCAGTTTACAAATGGCCACACAACAGGGAAGAAAAAATAATGAAGCATGAAATACAAACCCTGCATTTGAAGTGAACCGTTAAAGAGGAAAGGCAGCACAGCTGGATCCAGAGAAATGCTCCCACCCAGATTCAAAGCACAGGAGCCCAATTCGGGGAAAATCAGGGCCAGAGCACTCCCCCCACCCCCAAAAACGACCCTTCAGAAAGGGAAAAGGGTTTGGTGTAATAAATCACTCCAGTCAAATTCCAGTTTGGGTAGAAAAAGCTGTGCTGAAGGCACGAGGTGGGAAGCACTTGAACAGCAACAACCTGCACCAGATCCAGAGTTAACTCTTGGCAAGAGCTGAGGAGCAATTACAGGCAGGAATGTGGAGCCAGCTTTAGCTCTCATTTGTTCCTGTGGAAGTACAGAGCAACTTCAGGGAAATTACTGGGCTAATGCTGAGGAAAAACATGAACAGCAGCCTGCAGAGTTCACTGAGCCCAGCCCAGCCACCCTCATTTCTCAGGGCTGCTCTTCTCCAGGGATTTGCTGCCTGGCACAGGCTCCCAGGAACCACTGAAACTGCTCTGGGGAAGATCTGCACCTTGGTGTCCTTCATGTGCCTACAACAAACAGGAGTGAGGGCGTTTTCAGTCCTAGAATGGTTTGGGTTGGAAGGGACCTCAATCAGTCCCCCCCCTGCCCTGGGCAGGGATACCTCCCACTGTCCCAGGGTGCTCCAACCTGGCCTTGGACACTCCCAGGGATGGGGCAGCCACAGCTTCTCTGAGCAACCTGTGCCAGGGCCTCCCCACCCTCAGGGGGAAGGATTTCATCCTAAAATTTAATCTAACCCTGCCCTCCTTCAGCTGAAGGCTGTTCCCCTTGTCCTGTCTGTCCATGCCCTCGTGCCAGCCAGGCAGCTTTGCTGTGCCAGCAGCAGAGCTTCCCTGGGCTGAAGGTTTTTTGGTCTGAACCCAAAACACCCTGCACAGAAGCCCAGGAGAGGGTCAGAGGCCTTTGGACAATTGTGCTCTAGCCAGAGAACATGACTGAGCAACCACAGCTTCAGGGCAGCCTTGCTGGTGTTAGAAAAAAGGGAAATCATGGAATCACAGACTGGTTTGGAATGGAAGGGACCTCAAAGATCACCTCATTCCCTCCCCCCCTCCCAAAGCTGGGCCAGCCCAGCTCCAGAGTCCCAGGGAGCTCCCTCCCTGAGCCCTAGAGGCTTGTTCAGCTGCTGAGGAGTGGGGAGGGCTGGGAAGAGCAGGTGTTCCCTCAGAGCCGCTTCCACTGAGTGCAGCAGACACTGATTGAGTGTGAAGGGAGGCCGGGAGGCTGCCTGGATCCAACCTGGGAAGGCACTTGGCTCAGCCACCCGGCACCTGGGAACAGGAGCCATCTGTGGCCAACAGCCAAGGCCAGCAGCACGACAGGGTTTGCTGGGATTTTACTGCCAGCACGGATGGGACCGGGGTGACAAATGGGGACAGCCAGGCTGACACAGGTCCCTGACCCACAGCCAGGGACAGCAGCGCTCCGCGGGGATTTTGGGTTGCTCGGCACTTCATCTGCATCACTCCCCGTGCTTCAGGCACAGAACCATCCCTGCACCTGGGCTGGAGCTGCACAGCCTCCTCATTGCTCCCAAAATCCCTCGCTTGGGATAGAATTCCTTCCATCCAGCAGCTGCCTGGAAACAGCCGTTCCCTGCCACCAGCGTCCCCTATTCCCGGGGCTTGGAGCACCCCTGGCCCTAAACCATCCTGATGGGAAAAGCAACCCCGAGGTGAGGCAACCCTGGAGAGCTCCTGAAGCACCTCCCAGGGCTGCAGATGCATCAAACGGGCTGTAACGACCTCAAGCAGCAGGTGCACGTTCTCTCAAAGGCTCCACCGAAAGGGATTCAACTCTCCAAGCACTCAGTATTTCCAAACGCAGCTGCCCAGCCCTGCAGTCAGCTCCTGCCTTCCCCAACTGCCTGCTCCTGGAGGAGATCAGCTATCAGCTATCAATTGCAGTAGCAAGCATCTCATTTGACTTTGGCAGCAAGATGACAGTGTCTTGAATGCTAAATTACATCTGCAAAAAGGTCAAACCCCGTGGATACCTGAGCATTTACATAATTCAAGCAGCTCATCATCAGTTGCCTCCTCTTTTTCTTTTTTTTTTTTAAGCTACTCCAAGGCAATGAATTTTGACATGACTTTCGGGAAAGTGACTTTTAGTGGGTAATGTTCTTGGGTTTGACCTTGTTTCTACAGTGTTAATTACTGTCATTATCAACTGCTTGCATCTTCAGAAAGAAAAAAAAAAGGCAATTAGTTGTAGGAATCAGCCCTCCCCTACAATCACGGTAATAAACCCGAGACCCTTGCCCTGGGAGGAACAGTGTTGTGTAGCTTCCCATCACCTCCAGACCCTCCTCCCTTCATAAAACCACCCAGAGCTGTTCACCAGACTGGAGACAGAGTCATTTCTCAGCAATGCCACTGATTTCCTGTGCAACTTCGAAAAATTCTGATGCAGGAAACACTCAAGATAATGAAAACGTGTCTCTGTGTCCCCCTTGTCATGGCAAGGAGCAGAGCCAGGGCTTCCAGGCCCCGTTCCCACCTGATTTTCTGGATAACAAGCACCAGTGACATCCCTCTCCGTGCCTCAGTTTCCTTCTCCCCACAAGCTCAGCTTGTGCAGCAGCACAGCCCAAATTCCTTGGGGCCCCCTCACCGCTGGGAACCTACTCGAGCTTTCCTCCTGGTTTATATTTTGCAGATGAATTACAGCTTTGTAATTAATCTTCCTTTTTCTTTTTTTATTTTTTTTAAAGAACTCTGTATGTTAATCACCATGATTATTTCTGGTAATTCCATTTTATAAATGCTCCTGAAAGTGTGAAGCACTGGCTGCACTATCTGAAATGAAATCTCTGCTCAGGGAAGGCAGCGAGAGAGCAAAGAGCGCAGGGCAGAGGCTTCGGAAACTGAGATGAAGCTGCATCGGGTGCCCAGCACTTGGTTCTTCAATGGGCTCAGTCACAGAGTGGCCGAGGTTGGAAAAGCCCTCCCAGCCCATGGATCCCCCCTGTGCCCCATCCCCACCCTGTCCCCCAGCCCAGAGCACTGAGTGCCACGGCCAGGCCTTCCCTGGGCACCTCCAGGGCTGGGCACTCCAAACCTCCCTGGGCAGCCCCTGCCAATGTTTAACAACCCTTTCCATGGAGAAATTCCTCCTGGTGTCCATCCTGTCCCTCCCCTGGCACAGACTGAGGCCGTTCCCTCTCCTCCTGTCCCTGTTCCCTGGGAGCAGAGTCCGACCCTCCCCAGCTCCCCCCTCCTGTCAGGGAGTTGCAGAGCCAGAAGGTCCCCCCTGAGCCTCCTTTGCTCCAGGCTGAGCCCCCCCAGCTCCCTCAGCTGCTCCAGCCCCTTCCCAGTTCTGTTCCCTTCCCTGGACACGCTCCCCCTGGGTCTCTTCCATGAGGGGCCCCGAGCTGGACACAGCCCTGGAGGTGCCTCAGCAGTGCTGGACAGAGGGACAGTCCCTGCCCGTGGCCACACCGTTGCTGACTCTCCCCCTGCCCTGTGGCTCCCAAACAGCACCAGCATCACTCAGGGCAGCAGCACTTAATCTTCCTCCCAAGGCACAAATCACTCACTCGCTGACTCTTCCCTCCCTCTCCTGCCTTCGGCAAAAAAAAAACCCCACCAAGTTTGCTCTGAGCAACTCCGTTCACTGCCCGCTCCGTTCAAACACACCCCCCAAATTCTAAACACGCTGAGCACCTGTGCCAGGACAAAACCCCATCACCAGCTGCCTCCCTCCCTCAGCACCACTGCCTGTCACATCGCACAGCACTTGTGCCAGTGCCATCCACCCAACTCCAGCGATCAGCCCTTAAATGGGACCATAAACCAGCTCGTTGCTCCCCTCCCCGCCCATTTCTCCACTTGAATTCTGCCTCTCCCCCTCTGAATTCCCCTTTTTGTTTCCCCCCCCCCTGTTTGAGGCCTGAAAAAGCGATGGAAAGACACGTTTAGGGTTAATAAGTATCTCTATCAATAGAATATTCAATCAGTATGAATAACCATCACATCTCTCCCCACCCTTCTGACTGATGATAGCTAAATTACTTCTAAATATAGCCCTTAAAATCTGCATTAATCCTGTCTGCTCAAACACGTTGGGTTTATTGACAGCGTGAAGATATAAGCCAAGCACCTGCATGGAACACGAGCTTGGAAAACGGGAAATAAGAGAATCCAGATGAAATGCAACTTCCATTCGCCTTGGCTTTTTGTTTTCACTTCTCTGAAAGCCCAAACTACCACCAAATAATTATTTTGTTGAGGACACCTCTGGACCTCAGCCCTACTGGGGAACTCTACACCAGAACCACTTCCAGCCAGATTATCTCACTCTCCAGCTTGGAGAAACATAACCTGAGCGAGAACCTGCTCTTAGAGAACAGCAAGAGGTCGAGAGGAACAGTGGGTGGAGGGACTGGCAGTGTCTGTTTGCCATCGAAAGCTCTGTTAGTGAAACCAGGGTATCCAAACAGCAAAGCAATCACAAACAATTCACACCCCACTGGAAAACAATGCTACTCAAAAGCTCTGAGATCTTGGGAGGGCAAAAGAAATCAGTTTTTAACGACCACATCTGTCTGTGTTTGCCTCCACCCAAGGAAGGCAGCCCCCGATGAAGCCACAGTTCTCTTCACGTGTGTAGAGTGAAAAACCATGGAATGGTTTGGGTTGGAAAGGACCTTAAAGCTCATCCAGTCCCACCCCCTGCCATGGGCAGGGACACCTCCCACTAGCCCAGGTTGCTCCAAGCCCCGTCCAACCTGCCCTTGGACACTGCCAGGGATAGAAAGCCCACAACCTCTCACCGAACAGCTACAGGAATTCCTTCTCTCTGTGACTTACAGAGCAGCAAAACCCAAGGAATCTCCCATGGCAAACTGACTAGTCTGGAGCAAGACTTCCAGCTGGACAACTGCAGGAGCAGGGAGGCCTGGAGCCCTCGAGCACCAATCTCAGCCCCACTAAGCTGATCCAAGTCCACAACGATCCCATGGACGCACATCTGGAGTCAGCTCTGGTGTGAATTACAACTAACTCCATTAACTCCTGGAGTTACATCAAAGCCAGAGGTAAATCAGCCCCGCTCCTGTTCCCCAGGAGAGCAGCCTGTCCATCAGGGCTGGGTTAATGCACTTTGCTGCAGGTCTGGGCTGGTCGCCATCAGGAGTAATTGGATTGCAAGGAAGGCAGAGCTCTGGCTCCAGATGACATTTTTATCAATATCTGTCTGTTTACAGGTGTCTGTCATAACCTTCAAGCACACTTAAAGAACTCATTCCTCCAAGCTTTGAACATGGGCTGGGGAGATCCATCACGCAAATGCACAAGCACTGCACAAGTTTGTGCCTCCTGAAGAAATGTTAATAAAAGAATCCTTCCTTGCCTGGAAAGGCCCTGGAGTTTCCTGCCTGGAGTGGCAGCGTGGGTTGCACGGTCAAGGTCACACAACAGAGTGAGTGAGGCTGATGAAACAAATATTCACCCCAAAACCAGTTCACTGTTTCTTCCCCAGACCGTGTTTTCGATTCTCTGCTGCTGCTGCCCTGTGAAGAGCTCAGTTCCACCACATTCTCACTGCAGCTTGAGCTGAAGAATGACCTCTAGTCAACATAAAACCTCCCTGTTTCATCTCTTCTGGATTCTGACATGGACAGACGAACCTTTCAAAATGCAGAATCAAATCTTCCAGCCTCTCCTGAGCCATCAGAATTAAACCCTCTGGTCCCCAGCCCGTTTAAAGTTCTGCTGAACCCAGGTCACTGCAACTGAGCTCCTGCTCCAAAATGTCCCCCAGGCCAGCACAACCCCAGCAAGAGTTGATTTTTTAAATTAAGCCTGAAGTGAGTTGTTTGCAATTCCTTAGAACTGTTCTGACTGCAGGGATGCTGCACATCCCCTTAAAACAGAGGGCACCTTCAGTTATTTTGGTCTAATATACAAGGTAACTGGAATGACATAGATCAAATCAAGTAATACCAGGCATTAAGAGCATCAGCACCTTTCCAGACAACACCTAGAGTGGCTTATACGAGAGTTAAATGTTACAGAATGGTTGGGGTTGGAAGGGACCTTAAAGATCATGTTACACCTGTAAAACACGGGATAAACCTTCCCACGTGCACCCAAACCTTCCAGGAACCGAACAGATCGTGCCGTGGTACTCAGCCGGTCCATGACTTCAGGCAGGAATTCATCCCTCCCTCCCTGAGCCAGACAGACCGTCACACCCACCCCGCTCACCCCGCCAGCTGCCCGGGATGGGCCATTTGTCCAAGGCTTGGGGAGTCGTGGCAGGGTCTGAGGTCCCCCCACTCCCCCAGAGTCTCTCCCTGCCCCTGAAGTGCAGAGAAAATACGTGGAATGAACACAATCTACAAGTGTTTCACTTTGTGACACAGTGACTGCCCAGAAGCAGGACAGAGACACCTTCTCTGTGCACGGCTGACAGAGCTCCCTGTGCTTCGTGGCAGCCCCAGCCTCTGGAATCACACGATCCCCGCTCTCACTGAGCAAAACAAGACACGACAATCAGTCCTCCTAATGCAGGGGTGCCAAGAGGCTCAGAAAACTACAGCTCAGCTTCCAACACACTCGAAGGAAGCGTCCTGATGCAGGAAGGAGAGGGGATCCCGTTCTTGGGCTGGCACTGCAAACCTCCAGAGCTCACACGGGTCCAAGTGCCTCGTCTGGCAGCACTTGGTGATGCTGTTCAGTGCCAGGTTTACACAGCCCAGGGCTGCCAAGCCCACTCAGCACGTGCTCACCTAAAAAAACCACGAGCCCCATTCTGAAAAAGCTGATTCCTCCACCCTTGCAGCCTCCACACTCTCATTTCTATTTATTTTGCCTTGCTAATGACCTGACAAATTGGGAAGAGGCTCGTGTGTGGCAGATGAAAGCTCTGTGATAATGTCTTTAATGTTTTACTTTAATATTAAATTTAATTAGGACGGCAAGGAGGTGGTGAGGCTGGGGGGGGGGTAGAGGACTGAAACCTGGGAAGTGTCACCAGCAGCTCCTTTTCAACATCTGAATTGGAATGGATTGGAGCCAGATGAGCAATTACTCCAACAACACACAGGGCCAACCCATGCATGCGAGGCCCATATGCTCCTGCCCGGCCCCAGCAAGCGGCTCTGCGAAGTCCTGCCACTTCCCACTGCTCTCCAAGAGGCACAGGGAGCTCGGGAATACAGCCCCCCCAGCCCTTCCCAGCTTTCCAAAGCCCCCACCAGCAGGCAGCGGGGACAGGACGCTCCAGGTCTGTGGGGTCTCTCCGTGCTGGGGGGGAGGATCCACTGGGAGTTGGGCACAGGATGCTCAGAGCCAGCTGCCCTCAAAGCCAGGCAGCAGCACAGCCAGGCTGAGCTGGGACAAACCCCCACGCTGGGGAGCAGTGACAGGATTTGATACCCCCCAGTGAAGAGGAGGACGAAGAGCAGCCCGTGGGCTGTGCAGTGTGGGCTCAGGCAGGGCACTGGTGCTCCTGCCGGTGCTGTTAGAGAAGAGCTCCTCTCCAGAGGGGTCCTGAGCCCCTGGGTTGGTCACACCAGCACTGACAGGCACGTCCTGGTGACCCAAATCACCCTGCACGAGGACAAAGCAGCTCCTCAGTCACGTCCTTCCCTCTGGCTCAACACGAGGTCACACAGCTCCGAGTGTCCAGGACATCCTCGCTGTCCTGAGTCCTGCAAGGCCCTGTCCTGGGAGCTCCTCCAGCCACACAAGGGCTCCTCCAACTCCAGCCCCAGCCCTGTCACCAGCGCAGCAGATGACAAAGCTGCATGAGGACAATCAGGGATGAGGAGCTGCCTGATCAGCTGAATTTCACTGCACGTGCTGCTCTGGGGCAGCAAAGCTGCTCTCGGGGATTAAAGTGATCCCACTCAGTGGCTGCTGCACAGCAGGCAGCTGGCAGGGGACCAGGGGCTGTGGGCCAGGACTGCTTCACAGCCACACACACCGACAGCTGGAGGAGCCTGAGCTCGCCAGGCAACCGGGAAGAGTCACAAAAGCCCAAAATTTCTAACACACCTCGGGAGACAGAGACCTTCAAGTCTTCTTCTTGACCACATCATGAGCCTTTTTAAAGAATCATGGAATGATTTTGGTTGAAAGGGACCTTAAAGATTATCCAGTCCCACCCCTGCCATGGGCAGGGACACCTTCCACTAGCCCAGGTTGCTCCAAGCCCCGTCCAACCTGGCCTGGGACACCTCAGTGATTCTCTTTTAAAAGCACCTCATGTCCCCAGCCCACATGAAACTAGAGCAGTTTGCAGTAATAGCTGTTGCATATTACATTTACAGAGCCCTTTGTCCAAGGATTACAGACTTTCCAAAACTTAATTAATTAGTCTGTAGCCCCCCCTGCCCTCCAGAAGGTACACCCAATTCTCCGTCAGCGTTTTTAGACTAAAGCACTATTTTATAGCAGTTATTAATTGGCTGCAGGTTTCAAGTTCCTCACCCAGGGAAAGATTCAGTTCCTGCCTTCTAAGCACAAAGCTTGAGTCAGGATTCTTGGGGCTTCCACTTTCAGGTTCTGGCAGCGTTTTGCCTCCCTGCCATCAGACACGTCCAAACACACAGGTCAAAACCTCCCCATTTCCCAGTGCTCCGACCTGCTGGCACAGGAGCACAGAGAAATCCAGCTCATTAGAGCAGTGGCCATTTCACCCCACAGGGAAAATCCTGTATCCTGGGCACAGCTGTGCCCGTGGCCTCCCATCCCCAGCGGAATCCAGAGGGATTTGCACAGCTGAGAGAGCTCGTGCACCTCAGTCCCCGACTCCATCTACGGATTACACTGACCAACCCTGCGGGGTATTGCCAGCTCTGGAGATCCAACAGGGTTGTGTGACCTCTGTCACAGAGTATTCCTCGTCCTCCAGAGAGAGCTGGGGGGCTTTCACAGGGTTAGCTATGGCAGACACACCCCTCCAGTTCTGCTTTTACTGCAAGCAGATCACTTCATTTCCAGGCCTGATATCGGGAAGTCAAGTGAAGTGGAATTTACTGATCTGTCTATGCTAAAGTGATCATAAAAGAGCTGTGAACACAGAGAGCACATTTATTGGTACCTGAACATAATCTGGACTGGGAAAAAGACTATCAAAGATCTGGAAAAGAGACTGGGTGGAGAAAAAGAACAACACACAACCGAGTTAAAGGGCACGGAGAGCAGAACAAACCTCCCTCGCCCTCAGTGAGGTTCCACACCGGGCTCAGCACAAGGGAAAGGGGCTGATGGGCCAAAGTGGGGTCCCTGCTCTGCCCTGGCCCAGTCAAGCCCCCACTCCCTGCACAACCTCAGCTCTCACTCCCTCCCTGCCACGATGAGAAGATGCTCCAGCACTGGGGAGAAAAGGGTGCCGAGGACAAGGCTGGGAAATAAATCAACTTCGGAGTTGTTTTGGAAATAATCTATGAAAAAGATTTGGTTGTAAAAGGCATGGGATAAATGGAGGCACTATTATTGTTTGACAATAAAAAACCCAAACAGTTTTCTTATATTTGCTTGGAATAAACCCATTTTGCAGATGTCTTCAGACAGGCTTTTCAAGTGCTTCCCGCATCTTAATTTTCCCTTTTAGGTTTTTATTACATTTCAATTAAAATGGTGCCTGTAAGCAGTCAAGGGCAAGTTTTAACAAGTCTGGCACTGCTGAACTTTTCGGTGCTCAGCTCCATCCCCTTTGCTCTGGAGCCTTCCAACAAGGCTCACCCCTTCTCTCCTCTGCTGAGGCAGGAATGCTTCTCCCACTGTTGTGCTTCCAAAGAAACTCCTTCCCATGACATTCCCTGCTCTAATTCCTCATCACACACAGGAGCCAAAGGCCCTTTTGCACCTTCATCCAGAATTCTGCTCTTTAGGAAGGAAAGTCTACCCCGAGAGCTAAAATGTAAGGAATAACCTGCAACAGAGAATTAAAGGGAACTTTTCCACTGACCAGCTTAGATAATGGGCATTGCCAGGAAAAGGAAAGCCAAAAACCACCAACTCCTCTTCCCACTGCAAAAGTGTGGTTAAACAGATCACCTTGGAGCAGGAAGTGTTTTCCTAAAGCATATCTTAAAGTAAATTCTCTGGGTTTATTTTGGCCAGTAGCTCTGGTTACTGCCAGAGGAGAAGAGACCATTCTCCAGCATATCTGGTTCTTCCCGCAAGCGCCACCGGCCCCGATTCCCTCCCCGGCAGCACTGGAGGATTTTGGCAGTTCTGTACTGATTTACGCTTCCTGAGCAGCAGATTTGGGCACTGCAGCGTTGGGCTGTGCCCCCTCCGAGCCAGTTCATGCCCCAAAGGAGGGGTCGCGGGGTTTGCTGAGCCGAGTTCGCTCAGACCCTCCAAACACTGACTCCAAACCCTGCTGCGTCACACAGGGCTGGCAAGGGCAGCCACAGCACACAGCGAGCTGCAGCTCCTGCTCCTCCTGCCCATCCCTCCCCACGGACACAAAAAAGGCACCTTCCTTCCCCTGGCACTGCTTTGGAGCAGCCTGAGTAACACTGCTTTGTGACCCCTTTAAAAAAAAAAACACGAAAGCTGCATCTAAATAACCAAACACCTTCCTGCTCCTGCACCTCTGTGCTTCCAAGGCTCCCTGCTCTGGCAGCTGCGGTCGCTGCAGGCCAAATTAATGTGGCGTGGCAAAGAGGAGCCCAGCACACCTGCTCCTGAGAAGGATTTGACTTCTGCTGCTATGTTTGTTCTCGTTTCACTCCAAAGTAAATGCTGGGCAGGCTCAAAGCTGCTCTCTGCTGATGGGGGAGCAGCCAGAGCCCTCAGGTACACCCGCCGCAAAGAATTAGGTAAATAATTAAGTTACCTCGGATCCTCTCAGTTCATTCCCAGGCCTGGGTTTAGTTTCTGTTTCCTGGGTTGGCTACGTCTCGTTACATCAGCTGGAACTATTCCATTACAGGAATCTTCAGACTGATTGGGGGTTCTCTGGATTGGGGAAGCTTCCTGGCCTGGATTCTCCCAGGAAGAAGAGATGCTTCAGTGTATTTAGCGTCATCTGTGAGCCACAGACACCTCAATCCCAAGGACAGACTCCACCCAACAACAAGTCCCAACAGCTAAAGGAAGCAGATTTTCCTCAGCAGAGCCTTGTCACCCAAAGATTTAGGAAAAACACTTCCCAATAAATGCAGGCTGCCAAACACCTCCAGTCTGAAGCACAAACAGAACCTTTCTGCCACCACTGGGAGCACACTGGGTGTTTTTGGGGCTCAGCTGCACAGGTAAGTTAACCAAACCACTCCCCAGCTGTTCTGCCCAAGTGCCCACACAGAGCTCAGCCCGAACCCACAAAGTCTCCTGCTCTGGAAGACCGACAGGAAACTATTTCCCTGCTCACACAGATCCTGGCACATGGAAAATGATGGCAGAGGGAGCTCCAAGTGCAGCAGCAGCATAAGTAAAACTCAGAGTTCCTGTCCCAAAGACTCAGGGCCAGGCAGGACCCAGCTGCCCCTGCATGGCACCACTCCACAAGCCCAGACAACTCCTCCCAGCCACCAGCTTTGTGTCAGGGACCACCTCAGGATGAGCCTTGTCCCTCCTCACCCTCCTTAACCCTCCCCTGAGGTGCCTCTGCAGCGCTCACAGGGCCTGGGCCGCCCCCAGCCCTGATTTCTGTTCACAACTGACTCCAACATTCAAGCTGCCCACGAAAATGCCCCCAGGATCTTTATGGGAACGTGGTTCTACATCACACCCCTTTCTTGGAATACTTCTGTGTTAGTCTCTAAACCACAGACGCTCCCGGAATAAAAACAGCAGCACAACCACCCGTACCCAGAGCAGCACAATTTCAGAACACGCCGAAAAAACACAATGCTGGTGATTTCAGGCAGCACAGGTAACCAGCAGATGCCAAGGTGCAGCTGGAACAAAGGGAAATTCTCCATATGGCTTCAAAACCCATCTTATTTACATGCTCCTCTGCAAACAAAGGCTCATCAGGGATTCTTTCAGGCGCTCGCACCTTTCCTTCCCCCAAGTCTCCACCACCAGATTAAGCCAGACTGCACTGTTTTATTTCCCATTTAAAGAGGAAAAACTCTCTCTTCCAGCTCTCCAGTCTAAAGTGGAATTCAGGCAAGCAACATCTTAATGCAGAAAATGATAAAGCCAGACTCAGCACTAGGCAGTTGTTTCAAAGCCAATCCCAGTTTAAAGGTCATAATAAAATAAGAACATTGAAAAAATTAAATTAAAGGGAAAGATAAATAAAAATGAGAGAAAATAGCATTAAGAGGAAGAAAAAAGTAACATTAAGAGAGAAAGTAAGTTGCATCAAGGGAAAAAGTAAGTATTAAGAAAAATGTAAATAATACCAAGAGGAAAAAAAATAAATAACAATAAGAAAATGCCAACTCTCCAGGGATAGGTGCCAGTGAACAGCTACTATTCCAGGGATGTGTGCCTGGTAAACAGGTACCTCCAGGGACGCCCACCTGGAGGACAGGGACCTGCACACCCAAAGCTTGAAGATTTGACTGCAAAGCTGGAGGGGAGAAGGGCAGTTTCCATCCTTGAGCGACTGTGCCTCCGAGGAAAACCCCCCACACCCCCCAAAAACCTTCCCAAAACATCCACCTACCTGGAACCGGGGCAGACGAGGCTCCTCCAAGGGGAAGACCAAGCTCCCAAAGCAAAACCAGAACATAAATGTGACCTCCAGGCTGCCAAGGGGTTACTGAGCTCCCACCAGAGCTTAAGACCTCCTAAACCCACCCTGCCAGCAGGGGCAATGAGGGCCCCTCCCCTTCCCCTGCCTGTCCCACCCCACCCTGGCCCAGCTGGAGCCCATTAGGGCCATCACACAGCTCAGGTGGTCCCCAGGGACCCTCAGGAGGCTCCTCCAGGGATTTGCTGCAGCCTCCGTTGCACAGTCTCAAATCTTTGCTTTGTTTTTCCCTAAAAAGAAAAGCTTTTCTTTCTTCCTTTTTTCTTTCTTTCTTTGTTTCTTTCCTTGCTCCAGATTGTGGAGTGTAAGTCGGAAGATAAATGAGGAGTGGTCACAAGTTCTGAGTCCCTCCTCAGCTGCCCTCTGCTCCCACCCCTCCCTGATTACAAACCAGGGGCACCTGAATCCCACCCCAACTGCACCACACCCACACCTGTGTGGCATCATCCTGGTGGCCCCAGAGCCTTTATCTGGGGCTGTGGAGGGCCCACAGGAAGGGGTGGGGTGTCCTGCAGTTTTGGGGGCTGCTCTCTGTTCTCCCTCCACAGCGGCTGAGCCTCCCTCGAGAAGAAGGTGAAAGCAAAGGTAAGTCCCTGCACCTCTCTTGGGGGTTCTGCTGGTGTTGTGCATAGTCCACGTGGAGAACTGGTCCTAGAGGAGGCCTCGTACGTTCTTTAGGCTGTGGAAACCCTCGTTCATAAGCAGGTGGTTCCAGCCCACGCCGGGGATCCGGGAATCACAGCTGCATTCCCAGGGCAGAGCTGGATGGAGAGCCCGGCTGAGCTTTGCTCCCCTGCTTCTCCCCTCGGTTTTTATGAGGTGTGCAGTGTTCAGGTATTTCGAAACTCCCACCTAATTTATGGTTTTCTGCTGGGCTGCCCTGCTCAGAGCAGGTCCCTGGTGTCACCAGCAGTTGGCTGGTTTTGGGGTGTTTTGGGGTGTCCCCTGGATGTCCCGGGGAGCAAACACAGCACGAATGGTCCACAGTGTTTATGTCTGTGCAAGGGGAAAGAGAGCAGAGGGGTTTTCCAGCAATGCCAGTGTTGTGTGGAGGTTGTGCCGTGTTCTGTTGGTGCTGAGGGGCCGAGCTGGGCTCAGTGGCCATTTCAGTGCCCACCAAGCCGTTGGGTCTGAGCTGTGGAACGGGGGGGTCCCAGCCCCAGCTGGAGCAGTTTGTGGTGTTGTCCCTGCAGGTTCTTGCCCAGGCAGTGACCAGTTGAAGGTGTTCAAGTTCAGCCAGTGTTGTGCAGGTGAACAATTCTGAATTATCAGCCCCTGCCCGTGAGCAGGAGCAGTGGCCTGGAGCAGCAATGCAACACGAGCAAGTCTTGAGCAGTTTCCAGACACCTCCCCTGGCTCTGCCCTTTCTTGTTGTATTTCCAGCCTGATTTCCCCATTCTAGGAGAGCCCATTTCCACCTGCTCCAGCCCTGACCCACGTGGGACCTGCTGCCCTGAGTTTCCCCCCTGTTATTCAGAATTTCTGTAACTTCCTCCCTGAGTTTAACATGAATGAAAGCCCTCCTGTTCTGGTGCTGCTGCACAGAGGATTTTAGCACTCTGCAGCAGGGATTAGATGCACAACTCCTGTTGCCATAGCTTTCATCCCTCTGAGACTCCAGCCTGTCACATAAACTGAATGAGGTGCCCAACCAAAGCGGGGAGGGGGGTGCAACAAAGGAGGGAGCCACAAACAAAGCAGGAATCCTTCCTTTCAATTCCAGCCCCGTGATTCAACACTTATGGTGACAATAATTTTAAGCTGTAAACAGCGAGCGAACAAAAGCCCTGTGTGGGAGGGAGGGAGGGGGGGAAGGCTGAGCTCGGGATCTCTGGCAATCCTGGAGCTCACTCAGGGCCTGGCTCAGAGACCTGGGGCTTCCTTGTGGGCTCTGGGGGCACTGACAGCCTTCCCAAAGGAGATGCCATCCCCAGAACAGACCAACAGTCCCATTTAGGGACTCAGAGCCTGAGTCTGGGTGGCAAAGGTAGGAAATCCTTCCTAATTCGTGGAATTATTCCCAGCACGCTGCTAGAGGAGGTGGCAATAAGTGGGAAGGTGCCTGCAGGAGCTGGTTTGGTTTGTTCTCCTTCTCTGTGAGTCCCGTTTCAGCCCCACAGGCTTCCCTGGGAACCTCTGAACTGATAATTCCGTGACAGTGCCCGGGGTGCCAATCCACCCCTGGGCTGGGAAGGGACCCAGCAGCTCTTCAGTGCTGCTCTCCTGGGTGCCTTTGCTTTGCTTGGAATGAGGAGTAAGCCACGGGAAAGGGCAAAAAATGAGCTGAGGTGGGACCTGAAGGAGAACTCCTGGTTATTGTGGGTAGGTAGAATAGCTGTGGCAGAAGGAAAGGGTGGAATTCATTGGTCACCTGCTGTTTGTGTCAGTCTCCCAGGATTTAAAAGAAGCCAGAAGTCCTTCAGTTCTGTTTTGGAGGTTGGTGCAAGGTGGGAAGCTGGCAGGAATGGTGGGATTCAGCCAGGGAACAGCCAGGAAGCTTCTCTGAGGTGTGTAGGAAGGACAGGGGGACTGAGGCTGTGACAAAAACACGGCAGGGAACCCAAGGGTCAGAAGAGCTAAACATGGAGATGTCTTGGGGGGAAAGATAACAATGGAAGTGCTGAGGCTCAACTGCCTTCAATCTATTTACCTTTTAATTCCATGATTGTGGACACCAATCACCATAAGGAAACACCGAGCTTTGAAATATTTATTGGGATGCTGGAAAATTGGCTTCGTCTTTGGGGGAGGAATCCGAAAGAAAGGGTTGTGATGGTTTTTTTGAACTTCAAAGGAAAGGAGAGGTGGATTTTAGTGTCATGTTTCCACTGTTCCAAATATATTTCTCCTGACTGTTTCTTCTGAAATCAGTGTCATGTTTTGTGGCTTCTGCTTCCCTTCCAGAATGGCTCCATCCCAAGGCAGAGTATCCCAGTTTATTGGCAGAGTGGGTGTGGAGTTTGGTGCTTTATTTATCTGATTTGATGCTCCAGAAATGTGGAACAGAGAGGAGGAAAACTGATGATTGCTGAGTTTTAGGAGGCTGGTTGCCTGGACTCCCCAGTGAGCTGGTCATGCCCAGTGGTTGTGTTGGCCAGGCAGCAGAGACCTTCTAGTCCAGTCCATTTTTAGTCTCTAAAATTAATAATCTCCTGGGACAATATCCATGCCAAAGCCTTTCTTCTCCTGGCCCTGTGGGACCCATCACTTTGCTCTTGCAGACAACTTGGACGCTCTTCTCCTCGAAGAGCAGTGACTTGAATTCAGGTCTCTTCTACAGCCCCAGACAAACCTGCCGGGGTCGAGGGATGGTGGAGCCCCGGGGTCTGTTCCTCCCCAGCCAAGGTCGTGGCTGGCCCTGGTGGCAGCAGGAAATGTCCCTGTGAGAGCGTCTGGCTCTGAGGACAGGCTGCCTCATTCCTTAAGAACAGAGAGCTGCCCAGAGGACCAGCCAGCTGAGCTCCTGTGAACATCCCCTGAATGAATCCCATGCGTTTTACTTGTATTTCCCATGCAGGTTACTAATTTGGCTCCCTGTACCCTGGGGCTGGTCTCCCTGTTACAGCATTTAATTGAAATAAAGTGTGTGCAACACCTGTCATGTCTGGACTCTCACCTGGGGGGTCTGTGCACAGTGTAAATAATAATGGCTTCAAATGATGCTTTGGAGTGATTTGCTTTGCACCTCTGCGAGGCTGCACAGCAGAGCAGGGCTGGAGGGGTTGTTCCTGTGGAAGGAGGTGGTGCAGTAGTTTGGGTTTGATCAGCTGGTGTAGCTGCACGAGGGCAGTGTCAGGGTGTCAAACCCACACGCTCAGCACTTGTGGGGCTTGAGCAAACGGGCTTCCCTGTGCTGCTGTGGCTCTGAGTCGGGTTTTGAGCAGGGAGATCCGGAGGGAATGTCAGGACCCCTGTGCTGTGACTCCTCGAGCCGTCTCCGACTGTGATGTTTGATGAGCTGTGGGCTGGACAGCCACCCCTAAAGAGAGATTTTTAATGCTTCAAGCTCTCAGGATCAGGGTGCAGGGCTGAGGCTCAGCCCTCCTTTGGAGTTACCACTCCTGAACTTCTCATAAGGGCCTGGACTGACAGGACAGGTGGGAATGGCTTTGACCTGAAAGAGAGGGGAGGATTTGGTTGGATACTGGGGAGAAATCCTTCCCTGTGAGGGTGGGGAGGCCCTGGCAGAGGCTGCCCAGAGAAACTGTGGCTGCCCCATCCCTGGAATGGGGATGTTCAAGGCTAGGTTGGAGCAGCCTGGGATAGAGGAAGGTGGGATGGGATGATCCCAAAGTCCCTTGCAACCTGAACAATTCCACGTTTCTGAACAGAGGTGCCCCTGGCACATCCCTCTTCCCTGCTGCTCCCGCCTTTGGAGATGAAGCTCTGGCTGCCAGTTTGTGCCCTGGGGAGGAGGAACGGGGACCTCACGGCAGCCCTGCCTCCCCAGAGCACAGCCCGGCTCAGGCACAGGCACTGTCCACGGAGCGCTTTGTTCTCCCTTCACTGCAGCTTCATTTTCAGGCACGGGTGACAAACGAGCCCGCAGCACGTGTGTATTTGCGCCTTGTCCTCATTTCAGCTTCTCCTGCCCAAGGTAAACGCAGGCAGGGAAGGTGATAATGGAGCTCCTGATTACCCAGCCCTGGGTGATTGACTGAGGGAGGGCTGGGGGAGAACAGCGGTGCTGGGAGAAGCTTCCCCCCCTTTCCCCCCTCTTCCAAATCATATGTTTTTTTTCAAGTTCACATCAATTACTTCTGTTTCCAACTGGATAAACTTGAATGAGACGGATTTCTGTAATCTGCTGACAAGACAGTGAAGCACTTTTTGTTAGCACCTCCTGATACCATCTAAATTGGGTGTTTGCGGGGAAGAAATCTAGCGTGGAGTTAGGGAAGATGAAAAAGCAGGGAAGGAAAAGGGGAGGAAAGATATCCTTTGGAGCCAGTGGGAAGGTTGGAGAGCTGGTCTCTTGTGCAGAGGTTACAACAGAATGAGGTGTGAATGTGCTTGGGAAACAAAAGGGGATTGTGGGGCTACTTCGGGTGAAATTCCCCTGAAGACTGGAAGTACCAAAAGGAATCTTCTCGGCAACAGGGCCTTGGACAGGTACCAGGGAGCAGGTTCTGCCAGGACCCTGTGTTTGGGTACCAGGAACTGAGCAATCACCACAGATGTGGGAACAGTCCAAATACACCTGGATTTAGGCAGGTGGCCAGGAATAGTTTGCTTCTGAAGCTAAATTAATCGTGGATAAGGAAAAGCAGGCTTGCTCCAAAGACTGCATCCTAACTTCGTGCCAGGGAGAGAGATGTGCCACAGCCTGCGGGGCTGCTTTGGCACTGGGCTTGTTTGTAACATGTTTTCAGTTCTTCTTCGAGTAAGATGCAAAACTGCCTGGGATGAATCCATAATTCTGGGCGGAGGGGGGGAGCAGGCTGGGAGTCTGAGGAGAGCAGGGAGGGAGGTGGGACGTGGCTGGTGACCTTGGCAGGGATCTCCTGCCTCTGACATCTCACCGAGCACCCCCGTGGTGTGGGAGGTGACACGTCTGGAGGCAGGAGGATGTAGAAGTGAAGTGAAAAGCTTGGCAAACGGTTGCCACAACAACTTCCCTTTGCAGCAGGGGTTTGCCACAACAGTAAATAAACTTTACCAGGTGGGATTCGGTGTGTTCCTGGTAAATCCTCTCTCCCTGGCTGGTCGCTGCCAGGGCCCTGGGCAGTGGGAGCTGGAGGAGGTCTCATGGAACAACTGGAGAGACCAGGAGGAGACTTAAAAAGCCCTAATTCAGGCTGTTTGACTCCTGCAGTTAACACTGAGTAAAGTCAACTTTGGGGACAAGACTCAGTGTAATTCCTGCCATCCAAGCTCCTCATCAGATTCCACTTTGCTTTTTCCTTCATAATATCCCTTGTGTTCAGAGCCTTCAACACAAGGAGAGCACGAGCCCTCACCCCAACCCTGCTCCAGGTACTGGGAGCTGCCAGAAATCCTTCTGTGTGCTCTTTTTGGGGGGTTTAAGGGTTGCTATTGGTGACTGGCAAATTGGTGGCAGCCTGTTGAGTCACCCAGCCCGGGCAGCCAAAAAATCTGAGCTGGGAAACGGCATCTCAATAGGTGTTTAACCAAGACCTGCACAGAACTGAAAAGCTTCTCAGTGGAACTAATGATGCTTGTTAGGCCTGACAAAGGCACTTCTACAGTGCTGAGCAAATAGCAGAGATGTTTTAATTTTCTCCCCCAATTATGATTATGGTACTAGAAAACTTAATCCAGGTTTGTTTGTCCCGAAGGAGCTCAAGTATAGCGAGGACATGAGCAGCAATCAGACAATCAGCAGCAGGCTGAGCTGGGAGAGCTTCGCTCTGATTTCCTTCAGGCTTTGTGGGGGTGAGATGCAAACACTTTGGGAGATGATTTCTTTGCAGTAGGATTTTCTCACTCCTGTTTCTTCAGGGTTTTTCCCAGTGTCTTGATTTACTATGTGAGTTGCAAGCTGGAAACCCAAATCGATTAACGGATTGAAACTGTTGCTGATAGGACTATTCCTGAAGAGTTTAGAACAGTTTTTCTCTTTCTTTGAAGCTACCCAAGGCCCTAGAAGGGCATCTGTTGCCTGAAAGGAGTGTTTTCTGTCTTACCCATCTCAACAACCTCCTATCAAGCTTCTCTTTTGCGATTTCAAGCTGCAGAGAGCTGAGAAACTTTGCAGTGGTTCCATGCAAATGCATCCTCCACTCCTCTCCCAGGGCTTATGGAAATAGCAGAGGAATTGTCACACATCCCAGAGTGGCAGAGATGCATCAGCATCGACGTGCTGAGGGAGAAACGTGAAGTGGGAATTCAGGAAGCCCTTGAAAAAAAGTTGTGATGGCTGTTGGTGTTGCTTTTTCCTTCAGTCTCCCCGCTCAGAACTTCCCACCTTTCCTGCATATTTAATTTGGAAAATCGGCAGTTTCTGGGAGGAGCAGAGGGAAGGGAGCCGAGAGGGGCCTGTGGAAAGGGCTCATTTCACAGCTGGCAACATCAGCCACAGCTGTGCAGGGTGAGAGGGGAAGGTGGACGTGGGGGTCCCCCCCTGGCTGCAGGGGCAGGAGGGGACGTGCAGACAGCAGTTCTTCTTCCTCTCTGCCTTGCACGAGCTGTGCTGCTCCCAAGTGCAGGGGGTGACTGTGGGATTCACAGCCCAGCTGGCTCCTGCAACCAGCTTCCTTTGCTCCCTCCCACGCTCGTGGTGCACCGGGAAAACTCGGGGGTTTTTTAACCAATGATCGTTGTAACCAGTCCCCGTATGTTTATTGTTAGGAGAAGCAAGGAGTTGCACCAGCTCCAAGGCTGAGGGAAAGGTGGGGCTGGGGGGGGTTCTGTGGCAGATTTTGGAGTCCCTCTGCAGAGCAGTGCTGGGGTACCAGGGGAGGGGAGGGGGGAGGCAATGGCTGAGAGAGCTGGGGCTCCACACCCTGGGCATCTTGGGGGGTGAGGAACAGCCCCTGCCTGGGGTCTCTGCCCTCTGAGCTCCTGCCAAAACCTGCTCTGAGGGGGTGGACTGGCCCCCAGGGTGAGATATAGAGATGTGCCCCCTGAGTAACAGCCCTTTCCCCCTCCCATCAAGCCTAGTTCTCTGCTGCTCTTCTGATCCAAGGACAAAGGTTTTAGCCCTTCCTCCATGTTGCTGGACCAGTTTGGACCCGGCATAGACAAGTGATCCCCTGCTGCAGGTAACCAGTGTCAGGTGGAGTTGTAGGGGCTGACAGGAATTTGGGCCCCCAGAGTCGTCAGTGCCATCAGACCTGTGCTTTCCCTGTGGGCTCCAAGGCTGGGGGGGTTGGTTCCTTGCGTAGCTGGGCCTTTGAATCCCGCTCTCATTTCTCCCCTTTGTAACAGAAATGTGAGGCTGAGGCGGAGACAAGGGAACACCTCGCTCCCAGTGTCACTGCTGCTTGTGCTGAGCAGCTGTGCCAAAGGCAAAGCCCGGGCTGGGGCTGCCTGAAATAGTGTCCTGCCCGATAGAAAGCAGAGTGATGTGTCACTGGGGCTCCTGCTGGGAAGGGCTGCGACTGCGAGGGGAGCACAGCACCGGGGAGGTGCCTGAGAGCCTCCCCTGCCGACACCGCCGTGCTTCTTGCCCTGCCATACAAAACGAGCATTCACCTCCCCAGAACCTGCCCTGCCCCGCCCGGGGCGGGGGGGAGATTTCTGTGCTAATTCGTGTGAGATGAGGGGGGTCAGAGCACCCTGAAACGGAGTGATGGGCGAAGATTTCCACAGAATCCCCAGGAGCTCCTTTGCCTCAGCGTGGGAATCGATGTTCTGCGAGGAGCCAGATCCCTGCTTGTAAATCAGTTCAGCCTGTAATATCTGTCAAGTGTTTGGGGACACCTGGATATCTGATGCTGTATAAATGTCAGTTGTTATTACAGTTTCTTGCTCAGGTTATTGATTTCCCCCCTGCTGTTCTCACTGGGATGGAGCGACTGGAGGGGTTTGGTAGATCCGCTCTTCCTCCTCCAGCTTGTCCTGCATACTTTGAACACCCTTCCCCTGAACTGCAGGGGAGTTGCCAGGTCTCAAAATTCCCCATCCTGGAAGTGTCCAAGGCCAGGTTGGACGGGGCTTGCAGCAACCTGGGCTAGTGGAAGGTGTCCCTGGGGTGGAACTGGGTGGGTTTTAAGGTCCCTCCACCCCAAACCACTTTATTCCATGATAACCAATTCCACTCTTCCCTGCTGTAGCTTTTTGGAGCCCAGCAGGTTAAGCAGGGGCAGAGAATATCTCCTGTGATCCTCCCAGTGGTGTTCTGTGGACTTCGTGTTCTGCTTCTCTTCCAGCACACACGTCCACTCCCATTTACCCTTTATCCTCGAAATTCTGCTCTTGTTTCAATGGAAATATGTTCAGCCTTGTTGTTTCAGCCTGAAGGACAAAGTTATCATTCCATCTCCCAGCCAATGCTGCCCTCACCTTTCAAAGATCAGCCATGAAATGCAAACCTCTGACAGGATCTGGTTCCCTGGAGCCCCTGCAGTGTTTCAGCTTTGCACTAAAACTGCCTTAGTTAAGGGGGAAAAACACAGATTTTTTTTTTCTTTTTTCTTTTCTCCTCCTAACTGCCAAAAGTCTCCCCTGCCCCCTTTTCCCTCCCACCATCATATCAAGAAACTTTCTCCTCTACCGTAGAAAATGCTCAGCTTTTAAGGGCATAAGGGTCCAGCTGTGACTTGGTCAGAATTTACTGGAAGTGCTGATGTACAAATCCTTAAATCAGCTGCACCGAAGGCAGAGGGACGATGGACTTGCTGGGTGGGGATGAAGGTGCCCCAGTCAGCAGGGCTGTGTTTGGGAGATGTGCTCTCCCCTTTCACGTTGTTCCTGAGCTTCCCGAGTTTCAGGGGTGTTTGCCAAGTGCCACTGATGTGCCGCTGGCCCAGGGAGAGCTCACTCTGTTCCCCAGCAGCTGTGCTAACAAAACGTGGTTTAACTGGGGCAGTGGCTGGTTTCTGGGGTCTGTTTTTCAGGTGTTACAGGTGGCACTTCCCACGGTAAGGAGCAGCTCCTCAGTCGGTGTGGATTGACTGTGTGTTCGTAGCAGGGGATGGTGATTTATAGACTGCGGGTCTGGCTGGCTCATCTTTTTAATTAGTGTCAGATACTGGCCTGGAAGCCCTGCTTGGCTCAAACCCCTGTGCTCCCCTCCTGCCTGGACCTTGGTGTGACTGTGTGACCTGACCAGGGCGAAGGGCACAAATAACATCTCCCAGCCCTCAGGTTGCAGCTCCTGCTGCGTCTGGGCTTCGTCTGTGCTCCTGGAGAGCACAGAGCACGTGGTCCCTCCGTGCCTGGCAGCGAGCTGGGGATGGACCGACACGGGCAGGGCAGGGAAGAGGAGCTGTGTCACCCGAATGTGAGTGACACATTCCCACCCTTGCGGGTTTCGTTGCACCGGGAGCAGGGGGGCAACAAACAGGTGGATTTTTGTATCTCGTGCAAAAGCTGACATGGCTAAAATATCCCATTATCACAAGCTGCTGTAAATGAGCTCCTGGGCAGACACAGCTGGACCCTGAGAGGGTGGAAGTGCAGTGATTACCGGGAACCATCAGCTGCTGCTGCAGGAACTGTAGGAAAGTCAATAACTTATTAGCACTGGTTTCTGGATTATCTGGCTTCCTAAAGAGATTCCTCCCCCCACTGCTCGAGTAAACGGTGGTTCTTGTTATGCAGAGCCGCTGATTGTCATCCCCCCGTCACAAGAGCTGGTGTTTAACACTGAGAGCAGGGCTGAGAAATGCCAAAGGCAACGGGGTCACCGCTCAGGGTTTGGTTAAAAGATGCTGCTGTTTGTCCTCTCTGTGTTTCTCGGTGGGGAGAAGCCCCTGCAGTCAATCACGTTGGTCACGAAAAGGGAGAAAAAACCATTAGACCGTTCAGACTTGAGGGAGAAGAGGTTCTGTCCCATCCTTCCCAGAACCTTCTGAACACTCTGTGTAGATGTTTTGGCCACTCTAGGAAATTCTTGGAAGCTGTACAGAGGTAGTGGGTAAGGAAAGAGGAGCTTGGTGCTTGGGTACTGAGCTTCACAAGGGGAATTCTCCTTTGCTTCTGTCTTCCTTCCCTCTCACTAAATTAATTTACTTACTTGATGGGCCATAATCTCTGTCACCAGCAAAGCAGAATGTCTACAGCTTTTTATATACTTATTTCTTGCCCCATTAAACTATTCTGCCTCTGGCAGCCCCATGAGTAAGTTCCAAGGGGTCGGTAACATCAAACGTTTCAGGGCATAGTAAATGTGTACCTGCAGTTGGGAACTCTTTGGGATGCACCAGATTAAAAAGGGNNNGGGGGGGGGAGAACAGGGGCAGGAGATTGGGGGGGAAAAACCTATTAAGAAAATTTGTTGAAACATTTAGCCCCTCTGCTGCTGTTCCTCCGTACTGAGTACACATGGCAGGGTAATTTATGTCCTGAAATTACAATCCATATGAATTAGCCTGGCACAAATACATCATTTCCTAATAATATAGACAAGATGCTTCAAGGAATTATGATGAGAACAGCCCTTTCCTATATGTTCTGCTTTACTGCTGAGCAATTATCTAATCATTTTCTTGCAGCAATGTAGAAGGATTTTTATTTCCCCCCTATAATGCAACAAGTGCTGTTTGGAGGCTGTGGTGGAAACAAGGCCCAGAAATAAGGATAATAGACTCAATTCTGTGCTGGCACAAATGTGCCCTCCAGGGCCAGTGCCCTGTCCAAGGCTGGGCTGGAAGGGAATGTCCATGTGTGGAAGTCAGAAGTGTCGGATGGGTGGGTTGGGGTCACTTCTCTTTCATTTCAGGAGTGAGAAACTTGGATTTTATCGCAAGATGTGATCACAGAGTCATGGTATGGTTTGGGTTGGAAGGGACCTTAAAGACCATCTCATTCCACCCCCTTCTTGAACTCCCTTTAGGTCCTGGGAGGCCACAATTAGGACCCCCCTGAAGCTTCTCTTCTCCAGGCTGAGCACTCCCAGCTCTCTCAGCCTTTTGGTTTGCAATCCCAGCTGCCTTCCCTCCCCTGGGGGTTGTACAGAGCCAGGCCCAGCGGTTCAGTGGAACACTGGCCTTCCAGGTGGCTCTGCAATATTAATTGTTGAGTTGCTAATTAATTGGGAAAACCCTGGGCTAGATCTTCTCTCTGTTCTCCCTCCCTGACTTACTGACTTGCCTGTTGAGCTCTGGGGTGCTCAGTGGCAGGAGATGTCTCCCTCACCCATGGGCAGGACCTTGAATAATTCTCTTTGACTGCCTGGTGTTACCATAGTAATCAGGAATGATTAAGAAACGTTCTTTGAATTCTTGTTTAATACTGTGGACTCCTCGCAGAGCTGGTGATCAGAAGGGTCTGGTGAGCACACCAGTGCTTGGATTATTTTCTTTGCTCACAGCACAGCAGGTGCCCAAAATCCAGCCAGAATCCTGGCTGTGGCTCTGCTGCTCCAGCCCAGCTGTCCCTGCTGTTTGCTTCCCCTGGAGGGGGAGGCAAACAGCAATCCTGGAGTTTGCAGGCTGGTTGGGATGGAGATCCTGCCTGCTGTGTGCCTGCAGGGCACAGGGCACTCCTGGAACTGTTGGTGTTCCTGTGGGGTTACTCTGCTGTGGATACCAGTGGTACCTGAATGGGCCAAAAGGTCTGTGAGGTGTTGCTTGGATGTTCTGTGCGTTTCTGAAGTGCTTCAGAGGTGCTTGGTGGGAGACACCACAGTTTTCCCTCTTGTCCTGGGGTGGGACTCGCTCCAGTGCCTTTGGGAGCAGCAGCTGTGGAGGTTACAGCAGTACCTAAGTTTTCTTCCCAGCACTGGAGCCTCCCCGTGCTGGAATGGAGTTAAAGTGCAGTGTGATTTCACCCAAACCCTGCTGTCTTTGCTTCGTGACTGTTACAGATACACTTCCAGCAGCTTTCTTACCCCTGGTCCCCCCCTTCCGTCACTTGACAACGAGCTGCCTTCACGCTGACACCAATTTATTGCCTCCCCAAGGTGTAGCAAGCCCCGTCCAAACACAGCCCACAGGTCCACGAGGCTCTGCAGGGGAAAACCAGGAGGAAAAGAGCTCCCAGGGGGGGTTGCATCACTTGTTTAACCCCGTGGCCTGGTAGCAGCAGCAGAGGGAGGAAAGGCTTCTCCTGCTGCACTGACCTTGCTGGGTAATTACCTGGAGGTTCCTGTTGAGTGCAGAGAGAGGGAAGAAAACCTGCTGCTGAGGTGTCACTGTGCTGGGAGACACAGCACAGCACTGAAATCCTGCCCAAACAGCCTGTTGACACCATTAATAAAACCTCCTAAATAAGCAGAACCAGTTGCACTCTTGGCTCTGTCCTTGCCCAGGGAAAACTGCCCTTTATTTGTGGAATTTGTAGTTTCTGTGAAGAGCTCGTTGCTGTCCTTGGCTGGGAGTGCCCTCTGTGCACAGCCCTGAGTGCATTGCCCGTCACACAGGCCATGAGGAAGAGCCCTGCAGGCAAAAAAAAAAAGGGAAAAACAGGGAAAACTGAGGGCTGGAGGCACAAGGGGATTTTTCCAAAGGTGTAGAGAAGCTGCAAAGCAGAGCTGGGAACTTTAGGATAAGAACCAGAATCATTCAGTTGGAAAAGACCTCTAAGATAGAGTCCAACTTTTGACTGATCTCCACCGTGTCAGGCAGCCCATAAAACACGATGATGGGATGGCAGGGGATGTGAGTTTGTTCAGGCAGTAATTAATTCCCATTTAGCCCATTCTCTGCTGCTCTGGCCCAGGACTGGCTCGATGAATTCCATTTCCCATGGCAGGTTTGCAGGGCTCGTTCCATCCCAAGTGATGGTGAAGAAAAGCCTGTTGGAGAGGTGTTGATGGACCAACATTATTTAATTTTCCTTGATTTTTTTTTGTAAATTAAAAAGGCCCTACTACAGGGGCCCTGGGCAACTTTGTGTGATTGAAATATAAAATCCATAACAGTAAAAAGCAGTGAACGTATCCAGGAACGTGCATTAACTTAACCAACCACCATGAAGCCTTTGAATGACACCAAATTAATAATACTAAAATACAGTGCCATGTGATGAGTTGCCCTTCATTGTGAGTCTGAGTACGTTGCCACATTTACAACCTCACAATGAATTGTGCATCTCTTGGCTGTGTGGGCTCCTAATTGAGATTTGAACTCCTAGATAACTATTAGCATGCAAATCAGAAATAGTGGGAATAATAATAATAAAAAGGAATAATAATAAAAATGTTCTTAACCTACTCAAGTGCAGTAACAAGACTGTAGGCAGAGAGGGAAGATCATGGAAGGGATGTGGCAGTGCAGCTTGCAGATGTGGAAATTAGCAGAGAGCAGAAAAATACCCTTGGCCTGCCTGGGTTGCTTGTATTTTATTGTAATTTTTTTTTTTACATATCATATATGTATAAATAATGTATCTTACAAGCTAAGTGAGCTGCTCTTGTTGCTGTACCCTGCGGATATTCTGTGCAGATGCCTCAGGACAAGCGTGGAAGGAAATGATCCTGAATTCTGGGACTGGTTTAACCCTGTGCTGTCAGAAAGCTTTGGTTCTAATGACAAGGCTAAGTTGGGCTTCCCTGCAGTACTTTTTATTTCTATGATATTATTTGCTGTTGTAATTAGAAGGGGAAAAAAAAAAAGGCCAGTCCAGACTCCTGGAGGTGTCCAAGGAAGGACTGGATGTGGCACTCTGGGCTGGGGGACAGGGTGGGGATGGGCCACAGGGGGGACTCCATGGGCTGGGAGGGCTTTTCCAACCTCAGGAGTTCTGTGAAGTGAAGTAAGAGGTGCTCCATGTTGCATATTCAGGGGTTGAGAGCTGCTAAGGACTCGCTGTGCTTCTCTGTTGCTTTGGAACGCTGCTGCCAGACTGCCCTGGCTCCAGCCAGGATCTTCCCATCCACCTTAGGCCATTAGCTTGGGTTTCTGATGATGTGTCCTTTCCTTTGCTCCTGATGGTTCGCTTTAGGCAGGGAGCAGGATTATCATTCTTATTTTATTACTGATGGCAGCAGGAGATGTTTTTCAACCCCCTGTTTGGCTGATCCCTTTGTAAGTTATTGGGTTAGTGTGAATTATGGAGTTCTTTCCCTCTACTCCCAGCAGATAAAAATACATTTCCTTGAAGCTAATCTGGGTGTAAAAATCAAATGCTGTCTCCATCTGTAACGTGTGATGTAACCTGAGCACGGGCTCACACACGAGATGAGGCTTGATGAGAACAACCGGCACGAGCGGCGGGTTCTGGGGCTCGTTCCTTTCTCTCTGGGGGCCTGAGCTGAACACAGGCAAAAATGGGATTTGGGGCCAGTTATAGAGGCCCTGACAGAGGAGCTGAATTCCTGGAGTCACTCCTGGAATGCTGCTTCGCCCCCCTCAATGGCAGCAGCTCCAACAGAGTCAGCCCCGCGTGAGAGCCCAGCAGAGATTCTGCTCCTGCATGTCCTTGTCCATAATCCTCCTGTGCAGGGCTGAGCTACAATTACCCATAATTACGTGCAAGGGTACAAACCCCCCCTGCAGTGCACGTGGTGCTTAATGGCAGTGTGCTGCGAATTCCTCAAATACCTGGGCAGTCACCCCTTGCTTTGCTTTCTTATCACCAGTGTTTAATATCAGGACTGGCGAATGAGCAACTTGCTCTCTCCTCTTCCCCTGATTTGTTGTCACGCTTGGATTAAAGGGGATGGTTTTTTTGTTTGGGGTTTTTTTTTCCTAAATAAATAAAAATTTAAATTGCATTTTATTTTCTTACCAGCTGCTAACTCTCTGAGACAGATTGGGAGATCAATTATCACAGCGGTGAATAAATCTAATTTTTCAATATAATTTACGGTAATTCCATATCCTCCGCCCGAGAAGCAAACAGCGCTGGCCGTTTGCCAAAGCAGGAGCTTAGAAAGAGCAATAAAAGAACCCTCACAGAACCAGCAACTCCAACCACAGCGAGGGCTCCTGCTCCGCCAGCGATCCCAGCGCTGTGCCAGAAGGGTGGGCTTTGCTCGGAGGAAACTCCCGGGGCAAATTCTGGCACGGCCTTTGGGGAGGGAGAGAACAGCAGCTGAGTTCTGAGGGTTTGTCCTGGGTTTGTGGAGGATGAAGGCTTTTGGGGTGTGAGGGCTCTTGTTTGCACTTGAACTACCCGTTCCAACCGTGTCTCACTGCTGTGGCTCCGTGGGCTGAGTCAGGGGGGTGCAGCTCCCCAGCACTGATGGCGTTTTTGGGGGACTCTGCGCAGGGGCACTTGAACTGTGCTTAATAAGTCAAATAAATGGCATGCACAAGTTAGGCAGCATGTGGGGGAAACCAAGGGAGGCTGCAACGCTTCCCTTCGCTTCAAAACTCGCTTTAGACCTACCAGGGGTAGAAATGGTGCAGTGGATTGGCAGGAGTTTGGAAGTCTTTCATTTTGGAAACCTCAGGACAGAGTGGGAACAACGAATCCCTGAATGTCACCAGTGGTCCTGCACAGGGCTGAGAGGCAAACAAGTGGAGGAAGGATTTTCCTTGCTTATCCCATGTTATTTATGGCTTCTGTTCACCCAGTGACAGCATATTATTGTACGTTGCATTAAAAATTCAGCCCAAAGCTGATTGGATTGATTTCTGCCCTTACCACTTAATGCACAAACAAAGAAATTATTGTAATTTTTCAGTGCAAAGTGGACCCCGAATGCAGGAACTATTTAGGCTGTAGCACAAACACTTTGAGCTCTCGGAGAACACAACAGCCTGAAGGAGGGCACCTGCCAGGTCACAGATTTCCTTCTTTTCAGCTTGTTCCCCGAACAACTGCAATTTCTGCCTTGTTTTCCCTTGTGCAATCACCCTTGTCCTTTGCAGCGTCTACGATTTTCCATGTTGGGTTTGAGACCTCTGTTCTCCCAGTGACAAGTTCCAGTACAGCAAAGACCACACCCCGCGTTTTGGGGCAGTTTTGGGGACGTGCTGTTGCACTGCTGAGGTGGATGGAAGGAGCAGAACCTCTGACTCCACAGTTCCTTCTGCAGAGGCAGAACACACAGGGACTGCAGAACAGCAGACACAGAACAATATTCCAGTAGGCAGAATTCCACGACAGAGGTGTTGGTTGGTGTGTTATCAGACGTCTTTAAATGGGAGTTGGTATGTGAAATGCTGTTACTGAGCCAGGGCACAGGGCTCTGTAATTTTGGGCAGGTCGTGTGCCTTACTGGCAAAATGGAGCAGTGCCCCCCTTTCTGATCCTGGAGTTTGCAGGCTGGTTGGGATGGAGATCCTGCCTGCTGTGTGCCTGCAGGGCACAGGGGCGGCCTGGAATTGTTTGTTGGTGTTCCTGTGGGGTTACTCTGCTGTGGATACCAGTGGTACCTGAATGGGCCAAAAGGTCTGTGAGGTGTTGCTTTGATGTTTGGAGTGGGAGTTGGTCTGTGCAAGATGCTCCCCTGGAGCCTGTGGAAGTCACTGCAGAGTCATTGTGGAGTGGGTTGGATTGGAAGGGACACTAAATATCATCCAGTTCCAATCCCTGCCATGGGCAGGGACACTTCCCCCTATCCCAGGTTGCTCCAAGCCCCATCCAGCCTTGGGCACTTCCATCCTCTCATCCCCAGCACTCCCAAGTCCTGGTCCGGGCTGCTCCCGGTCTGTCAGTGCAGTTCATGTTCCTTCTCTGTGTTGGCAGAGCCGGGAGCTGCCCCCGCTGCTGGGCCAGAGCCAGGGATCTGCACACCCTCCACCCCAGCTCTGAGACACTTGCAAAACACTTCATTGTTTGCACCTCGGAGCATTTAGGGCCATAAATGTTCATTAACCTCCTCTCAGCCCTGGGGGAAGGCAGAGGTGACCTCCCCTGGGGCTGGGACTGGGAGAGAGGGGCAACCCCTTCCCTGGAACTGCTGTAAAGGCTCAGGAGTCACAGCTCTGAGCCTCCAGCAGCACAGTGGGACAGAGAAGAGCCCCGGGGAGCAGCAAGGGCCAGAAACTGGTGATGCTGAGAGCAGGAGCAGTTGTGAGCTCGCTGCCAGCACAGCCAGGCTGGAACCCAGAGCTCTGCCACCTCAGGGCTGCGTGGGCTTGGAATTGCTTTCAGCGCCTCTTCATTAAGGTGGATTGTCTTTGCAGCCTTCAGAGAGCAGGAGGAACTGTTCACCCTTGTAAGAACTGTGTGTGTTAGCTGTTGGTACTAACTAATATAATTGTTTCTTTAGCTTCAGCTCTGTGGTTTTAACACTGAAAAATCCTGATTTTAAACCTCCTGGTTTAAAATCAGCAAGGGGCTGTTTCCTTCGCCTGAAGTAGGAAGTTACTGACAGCAAAATGTGGTGTTGGTGGGTGCTTGCTGGTGGGACACAGGGGTCTCAAGACGGGGGAGATGCAGGTGCTGTGTAAAGCACTTGCCTTAAAATCCCTGTGTAAATCCACGGGGGACATGTCCTGGCCCCCCATGGCACTGAGGGGATGTAGCTGTGTCTGAACCTGACCTGAGGGGACCGAACTGACTCAGTGGCTGGACCAGGGGAAGTGTAGAACAGGGCAGGAGAAACGTTCTTAATTTGCAGAGAACAGAGAAATTAAGGTGGGTGTCTGGAGGGGAACGTTTATTAACTTCTCAGCATCGCAGTCGACACCCTCCCGTCTGCTGTGCCCCCAGTTAAAGCATCCCACATGCCAAACCAGACTAAAAGGAGTGTCTTCCTCTGCCCGGGGGCACAAGGATAGTGCAGGATGAGATGCAGAGAGGAAACAGGAACCCTCCGCACAAGATGACTATTGATTCTCTAATGAGCTGATAAATAACAGGCTGTGGGATAATTGCAGGCTGGAACTGGGCTGGGCTGGGCTGGCTGCTCCTAAGGCAGGGCCGGGACTGCATGGACAGGCTGGGTGCCATCCCCAGTCACCTGCTCAGGAGAGCCCCTCTGTGTCAGCCACAGCAGGTCACCAGCCCCAGGGAATGCAGATCAAGCCCCCAGCGAGCTGTTGTCTCCAACAAGCTGCAGGAGAATCAGCTGTTTCCCGACCCTCTCCCGGCCCATGGCACGTTGTTCTGGGGCTCCACAGTGATTTATTACTCTCCTCTCCGTGCTCTGGCTGTTACCTGGACCATGCCCGGTGTCCCAGGGTGGTGGCCAGTGATCCTGTATAACCCAGGGTGAGTTTGTGCTGCTTGGGGTGACTCCCTTGGACAGTTTTCCTGCTGTTCCCAGAATCTCAGGATGGTTTGGGCTGGAAGGGACCTTAAAGCTCATCTTGTCCCACCCTCTGCCACGGGCAGGGACACCTTCCACTACACCATGTTGCTCCAAGCCCTGCCCAACCTGCCTTTGGTTGTTTGGACCTTGGACTTTAGTTGAGGGGTGGGAATTGGAAGAGAATTGAAAAAAAAACCCCATCCTTAGGATTGTAGAAAGCCAGAGAGCCCCGAGCTCCTGGAGCTGCAGAAACATTCGGATGTTCAGATGCTAATTGCATCCCTCTGCCTCACAAACTGCAATCACTCCATTGTTTTTGTGCTGTGTGGCTTTGAAAGGATTTCATTGAAGCTCCCTAATGAGGCAGAGGGAGAGTAGAAGAGGTGTGTTATGGATGGAAATCTCTCCTGAACCCTCCGTGGGAACTCACCTTGGATTTCCTCTTAGCAGACGTGTTGGGTGTACAGGCAGGACCCAGGATGGCTTTGAGGGACAGGCCAGTTCCAGAGAGGCGTCCTGGGAACGAGCTGTGTTCCCTCTGTGAGCCTGGATCGAGGGACTGGGCAGGGGAAACGTGTGGGAGTTGCTGTGTTCCCAAACTGTTCTCCCACGTGGGATGTGGGGAGGGTGTTGTTCTCCCAGAGAAGGGCTCCAGGGAGATGCCCTGGCAAACCCTGGGAGACTGGGCCTGACACCATGGAATTGTTAAGGGTGGAAAAGACCTCTGAGTTCACTGAGTCCAACCATCAGCCAGCACCATCCCCACGTTCATCTCTAAAGCACATCCTCAAGTGCCACGTCTGGGTGGTTTCTGTGCACCTTGAGGGATGGTGACTCCACCACTGCCCTGGGCAGCCCCTTCCAATGCTTTACGACCCTTTCTGGGAAAAATTTTTTCCCTAATACCCAATCTCATCCAGGCTTGTGGTTTATTGGCATAATCCTTCTGTTCTTGGGTTCTGTGGAGCCCAGAGAGCTGCAAGAACTGGTGGGACCCCCTGTGTGCTGGGGGGAGTCCTTGGTGCCCTCAGCTCTGATGTCTGCAGGCTCCTTCTCAATTCTTTTGCATGTGGAGCCCTGTGGGCAGCAGCAGAACTCAGCAGCAACATAAAAAGCTTTTTTATTTTCCCTTCTAAATGTACTGCTGCAATTAAAAAAAAAAAAAAATTATAAATGAGAGAAGAAGGAAATGAGGCTGTTGCCAGGGAAGGGTGCTCGTCATTGAGGTGACTTCTATTTTGTGTCTCTCTTGGGTTTATTTATTTCTCTTGCTCTCATTAGGAGACACAATTCCAGTGAACTGTGGAATGCCTAAGTGTAGCTTGGTAGGGCTGAAATAGGAGCAGGCCTAAACCTCTAGCAGGGGAATGCTGAGAACCCCAAGACTTCCAAAATTGCAGCGGAGCTGGAACTGCCTCCCTGCCAACAGCTCTCACTGTTCTCCATCATGTTTAACACGAGCTGATAAAATGGAAAGGACAACTCTGTATTTCTTGCCCATTCAGCAACAAAATGTATAAGACATTTGGAATCTCATCAGATTTCCAGCCCAAAATGTTTTCGTAGTAAATAGCTACAGGTTGTGAAATCAGCCTGCCTGGAGGGTGAATTCCTGTCAGAGCACCTTTTTTGCCTTATTTTAGCACATGCATTTTGGGAAATGATGCCACAGAACCTGTGGGGGTCTGAGATTTATTTTTTTTTTTAGGGCCAGAATGAGCTGCAGGATCACCCATCTCATCTGCCTGGGGGCTTCAGCAATTCCCACACCAGGATGGGCCTGGTGCCCCATCCAGGGCAGTGGGTGGGAGACTCCATATGGAGACAAGGCAGCCACGGTCCTGGCCGAGTTCTTCTCACAGTTAATCCCTCCTCACTCTTTTCCCAGACCTTTGGGATGCAGTTTGCTGGTGGTGGACAGGCAGGAAAGTGTCAGCAAGTCCAGAGGAAATTCCTGTGGCCACCTGAGGAGTTCACTGGCAGCTCCTGGTCCAGAATGACAGTTCAGTGGTGAATCTTCATCCTCTTCACCCTCGAAACATTCTGTTGTTCCCATACAAAAGCAACGCTTTGGAGGATGACAAATCCCATCCCACTCAGCCGAGTCAAAGCCTCCACATTCATTAGTTTCCTGCTTGTTTTCCCTCCTCTTGATGCACCTGGTTCCCACCTCCACTCCTGCTCTGAGAGTTCCCTGTTGAACCACGTTTCTCAGAGGCATCAAAGACAGGCATTGCCTTGTTTAAAGAACATAACCTTCTCCTTTGATGGCATTATGATCAGCTGAAGGCAGGTTCCTTTTGTTCCATGTTTCTTTGCTTAGACACGTGCCAAGACAAATTGAAATGTAAAAATAACTGTCCTTGTTTAAGCAGTTACACTCACCGAGGCTGGAAGTGCGTTCTAGGAAACGGGGCTGGAGGACTCGTGTGACTTTTGTCCTGGCCTTGTGACTGATTTGTCACTCGGCTCCGAGTCGAGTCGCGACAGCAGCCCCAGGAGTTTGTCACTGCCCCGGGGGTGTGTGCTCACACCCTGTGTACGAGCCCCTCCGGCCCAGGGGAGGCCTTAAGGATGGCCTGACACCCTCTTAGTGACTTTGCCACTGTGTGAGCACACGTGGAGGAGAGCTGGACTGTTGGCTTGGAAAGAAATGATTTATTGAGTTGCAGAGGCAACAACTCTCACTTGGAACAGGCCTGGCCCAGTTGTGCTTGGGTGGAAGAAGTGGCAGGTTGGGATGCTTTGGTTCTGCAGCTGCTGGAGGTGGGGACCTGAGGCCCTTCCCACCCTGCTCCCGTGTGTTGAGATTCTCACGCCCTGTGGGCAGGGGGTGCTGTGGGAGCCTGTAGGACCCACATCAGGACCTGATCTCAGCTGCAGTTACTGTAAAACACACGGGAGGGGGTCTGGAGCCACATGAGAGGGAACTCTGGGGACAGAGGAGAGGGGGACTCAGGTCTTGGCTGGGGCTTTAAGAACCCCTTGGATCAGGAACATCCTATGAAATAAATAAAAGCCTCATTCCTTGTGGTCCTCAGCAGTGTTTCAGAGCATGGAATCCCAGGATGGCTTGGGTTGGGAGGGACCTTAAAGCTCACTCAGTTCCACCTTCCGCTATCCCAGGGTGCTCCAACCTGGCCTTGGACACTTCCAGGGATGGGGCAGCCACAGCTTCTCTGGGCAACCTGTGCCAGGGCCTCCCCACCCTCCCAGGGAAGGACTCCTTCCCAATATTCCACCTAACCCTGCTCCCTGGAAGTTTGAAACTGTTCCCCCTTGTCCTGTCCCTCCAGCCACTTCCACTGTGGAAACGGATCAATGGGAATTGATTCCTGCAGAACAACAGCAAATAACCCCCCCATTTCTGGGCTCTCAGCACAAAGCTCGTTGTAGTGGCATGTGAAATATTTACACTACGGTGCTAAGCTGTGACTTACATCATCCATAAGTGAGTTCAAGGAAACCTTCTCAAAAGGCATTTTGCCTTTAGCCTGGAAGTGCTTTGTGATCTCTGGCATTCCGGGATTTGAATCCACACCCCCTCCCTTATTTCACCTGTCCAGGAACAATTTGCATTTCAGGGAATGGCGGGGAAATTTTTGGTTTCTTGTCTGTTTGGGAAGTCTCTGTCCTTTTGGTGGTTTTGTTTCCTCTGTGTTCCTTCAGTTTGGTAAATGTGTATTTTTCTCTCTTTTTTTAAAAAAAATGAGAGGTAAACTAATATTCTGTTTGAGGTCTGGAACTGGGGAATCAGCTTTGAATTTCCGGCTGCTCTGCCCTGGACTCCTGGGTTTCCTCGGGCAGATTTAGCAGTTTATTGAAACTCAGCCGAACTTAATTATCAGCAGATGTGAACACCTTTTAGAGTTGGATTAAATGACACTGACTGTGCCTCTTGTAGATGGAAGCTACTGTTAACTTCATTTTAGAGTTAGAGGAACCAAGAGGCTTAAGGGCCACCTACACAAGGATGGGGAAGGATCCTTAGAGCAAAGATGAGGATTCCTGTGTGATCTCCAGTCTTGCTGACACAGGTGGTCTCTGTGCTGGGGGGGTTTGGGCTGGATTTATTGAATCACAGAATGTCCTGAGCTGGAAGGGACCCACCAGGACCATCCAGTGCAACCCCTGGCCCTGCACAGACACCCCAACAATCCCACCCTGTCCCTCAGAGCGTTGTCCAAACCCTCCTGGAGCTCTGGCAGCCTTGGGGCTGTGCCCACTGCCCTGGGGAGCCTGGTCAGTGCCAACCACCCTCTGGGGGAGGAACCTTTCCCTGACATCCATCCCGGCCCTCCCTGGCACGGCTCCAGCTGTTCCTTGTGTCCTGTCCCTGCTCACCCAGAGGTCGGAGCTGCCCCTCTGAGGAGCTGCAGCCCCCGATGGGCTCTGCCCTCAGTCCCCTCTGCTCCAGCTGATTCCAAGTGCCCTCAGTGCTCCTCACGAGGCCCCTGCAGCCCCTCCACCACCTCCACAACCTCCTTTGGGCACTTTCTGCTGATTCTTAAATGACTTCATGTTGCCTTTTCTTGTCTTGCCTCCCCCCCGTGGTGTGTAGCCGAGTCGGAGTGGCCGTGGGGGGACACCAGTGACTGTCCAGCTCTGCCCCAGCCTGGCCACAGCCCTGGTGCTGCTTCCTTCGGTGTCACAGGGAGTTGCACCCCACAGCGAGCTCTGATTCACTGGAGCAATTTCTTTCCTTTCACTGAAAGGACTCACCTTCATCAAATTAGGCTGCACCTAAAATGGCCCTTTGCATCCCCAAAAACATCCTTGGGGCGAGAGGATGCTGCTGCAGTGATAAATGTGCTACTTTCATGACTTTAATAATTAAAAATGCACTTTAAAAAAAAAAAAATCCTTCTGCACACACTTATAGAAAGGTCTGGTGCATTTATTGTAGCCTCTCACGGATCCTTAAGGTTTTATGGGCACTTTAAAGCAGAAATAAAGATCTTTTTTTACATCCAAAAACCAGATGTCTTTCGAATTGCCATCCTGTTCTGCACAGCTCTATTTCCTCTTTAAGATGTTGCATCTGGACCACAAGTTTTTCACCTTCCTTTTTTCTGGACATGAGCAGAAGAACTCTCAGGACCTGAGAGGCTCCTCAGCTGGCCCTGGCTCTTGTTGTCACTGTTGGGTTCTGCACTGCAGGACACCCTGAGTGTGACAGTGGTGGCTCTGTCCCCCTGCCCAAAATGCTCAGACCTGGATGGCTCCAGCCTTGAAAGTCTCATGGCATTTATTGCCTCCCCATACTTGAGATATGTCAGAGCATCCATGGGATTCTTTCATCTTTCATTCTTGTGGACTCCCAACTGGAAGCAGAATCCTTCAGGCACACCCACCTCCATCTTCCTCCTCATGTCCAGCACAGAAAGGACCTCACTGAGGTGTCTTGATAGTCCAGCCCAAAGCAGGTTCAATTCTAATGTACTTCTGAATTTATGATTTGGATGTGGCAAATACCCCTTTGGAAGTATCCCATTTTCCACCTGTAAAACGAGGCTAAGACTCTTCTGTTCCCTAAAGGAGGCTCCTGATGAACCTCCACGGGTCCTGCAAAGGTTTTGGATTGGGGTGGGTTTGTCTCTGAAGCTCTGCTGGCGCTGCAGGGAGAGGAGGGAACTCGGAGTTCTGGAGCAGCAGCCATGGCACAGCCCTGCCTTTGACTGCAGAATATCAAAGGATGAGAAAATGCAGTGAACTGAAAGGGGAGCTCTGTTTGCAGAGTCACTGCAGCAGGGTAATGGCTACAGGGTTGTTTAGTTTTGAGAATCTCCCAAGAAACCTCCCAGAGGACTAGAACTGATGTATATTCATTGATTTGACTTGCTTTCATTTTTACTTTTTGGCCTGAAATGTTGGTTGGGGGGTCCCTCCTCCAGGGGTTGCCCCCCAAAGCAAGTGACCCTGGCACAGCCCCATGCCCTGTCCCCTCAACAGCTCCCCAGATGCTGGAGAGCATCCCCAGCCCTTCCCAAGCCTTAGAAGCCCTCCAGCCTCCATTCTTACCTTAGTGGTGATGGATCTATTGAAAATACCCCTAAAGATCTCCCAAAACGTGTGACTGATGAGGGCATCCTCTGGGAGGAAGAGCTCTGCACCTCAGTTCCCTGCCCCATCCCTGTGCTGGATGTGTGGAGGAAAACAGCAACGTAGCCAAAAGCTCCAGTCATTTTCTGCAGAGATTTCCTCTTTCTTTCACTTCTGATATATCAGATTACCTTATCAGAGCCACTGGTTGAATTAGAATATCGTTTATTACAGCCTATCAATCAGATTCCATCGTGTGCAATCCCTGTTACTGATAACATGCCTTTCCTCCAGCAAATGCCATCAAAGAGGAGGGGGAGAGAAACAGAAGGGAGAATTGGTTGAGGTGGGGGGTGTTAATCAAGAGGTTTGTCCAAAACTTGACAGAAACAACAGAGTACTTTGCAGTCTGTGGGAACTGCCGAGATATTTGAGGGAGGGGGAAAAAAAAAGACAACTTCAAAAAAATTGGCTCTTCAAAAGCCAGATGATGAAATTATTTCATGTCCCTGCGCCGCTTTGATAAATAGTCACCTCTGAGAGTCAGAAGGAAATGTAAAAATAGGATGTGTGGTGTCAGGGCTGTGGGACTGGAGAGGAACATCCTGCTGCACCTCCAGGAGGGGTCGTGGCACTGGCACATCAAAGGCAGGAGGTTGGAACTGGGCAGTTCTGGGGGCAGGAGGTGCCCCTGGATGGGTCTGTGGGTGCTGGGGGGGGGAAGCAGATCCAGGGTGGGGTTGGGGATCTGCACACCAGGGGTGGGGAATGTGCCTGGGCTGAGCTCAGTGAACAAATCCTGTGTCAGCTGAAGTCCGAGGTTCAAACAACCACAGACAGGCTGGGCAGGACTTGGAGCAACCTGGTCTGGGGGAAGGTGGCCCTGCCCATGGCAGGGGGTGGAATTAGATGATCCTTAAGGTGCCTTTCCAACCCAAGCCACTCTGGGATTCTGTTATTCCATGGAAATAGTCTTGCAAAGAAAAAAAAAGTCAACCAAATCTGAGCTAAAGGGGGGAAATATTTCAATCTCCCCAGTCTCATAGCAATGATAGTCCTTGCTGAGAGCCCTTTTAGTGCCCAGGCCTTGCAGCTCTGCCAAGCAGGAAAATGTTGGCCAAAATGCAGCCTGGAATTGAAACCATCTGGCCCTGGGAGTCCAAGGCCAATGTCCCAGGTGGGATGTGCTCACTGGACCTGCACTGGTTATGGACCTGTCTGTCTAGGTCTGGTCTAAACATAGATCTGGGCACTTCAGGGAGTTCTGCTCTTCATTAACCTGAAATCCTCTGAAGGGTTTCTCTGCAGCCTGAGGGGCTGTTCAGGCAGCTGGAATGTGTTATGGTGGTGATAAAACCTCCTGCTAAGCACCCAGTTTGTGTGGTTGGTTTGGGGATGCAAAGGAAGAGTGAGTGTTCTGGGTGTTATGGGTGAGTGTTCAAGCAATTAAGAGAAAAATGAGGCTTTTCTTCCTTCTTTTTGAGCCCCTGAAGGAATATTGTGAGTAGGTCAGATCCAGCTCTGAAAAGACAAGGTGGACTGGTAGTTGAGTGGTTAAGCATAACTTAATAATAACAACATTACATATTAATAATACATAATAATTATGATTAATAATAATGGCTGAAAGTTGCTGGCTGAACTATTTCCTCAGTGTTTGTCCAAAGCAAAATGCAGAGTGGGGTCAGGGGAAGAGACAAAACACAGCTCAGCAACCGAATGACTGCTGCAGGGAAGGGAAAAATCTGCCTTTATTAAATGATGCTGGCACAAACAAAAACAATTTTCTTCCCCTCTTGACTTAATTTTTCTCTGCTTGCCTCTTGCATAATGAGCCTGTGGATCACTGCTGTTCTGGGCCAAACTGGGGGGGCCCTTTCTCCTTCTCCTGCTGTTGTGTCTCAGGAGGGCTGTTGAAGCCGATGCAGACGGGCCTGGGTATGACCTGGGGGGCTCAGCCAGCACGTCTTGGCTGCAGGAGCTGCTGGGCTTTGAGTGCTGCTTGGCAGGGCTGGTTATGGATGGTGTCTGGGGCCAGTTCTCTGGCTCTGCACTCTGCAAACACACATTTGTTCCCTATCCCTGGGCTGGGAAAAGCTCTTTCGGGCTGCTCTCCGAGCAGAAGGCAGCAGTTTGCAAACCCTCCCCTTGCACTGTGCCTTCCTTGGGTGGGTGGGGTTGAATCCTGTTGAACTCTCTTTCTTTGGGGTGGGGGGAGGAGTGCTGGGAGCGCTTCGAAATATTGTCGAGATTCCTTAAAATCATCCAGTCACACCCCTGCCCTGGGCAGGGACACCTTCCACCGTCCCAGGTTGCTCCAACCTGGCCTTGGACACTTCCAGGGATCCAGGGGCAGCCACAGCTTCTCTGGGCAACCTGTGCCAGGGCCTCCCTACCCTCCCAGGGAGGAATTTCTTCCCAGTATCCCATCTAACCCTGCCCTCTGGCAGTGGGAAGCCATTCCCCTTGTCCTGTCCCTCCAGGCCCCTGTAAAGAGTCTCCGTCCCCCTTCCTTGCAGCTCCCCTCAGCTCCCCGTCACCCCTCTCCCCCCTCTCACCTCACTGCCTGGGATCTGCGAAGTGATGCTTGTTTGCCAAACCCGGGAGCTGGGGATAAACACGTTTGTTATGTAACTTTTCATTTGCCAGGGAGTGTGATGGGGTTTGACTCCTGCTGTCTGGCTGCGGTGATGGATTCGGGACACAGAAGGTGCTGACAGAAATGAGTGGTTTTCCTTCAGTCCGGGACGCGGTTGACATTGTAAATAAACTCACAAGGCTGAAATCCGAGGTTAGGGGTAAATAACTGTGACTCTGATGTGGCCTGTAACGCTGCTGATGTTTACTTACCATTATAAGTTAAATTGTTACAGCAAACTGCTCAATAATTGCTGTGTGTGATGCCCTGAGCTGCGGGGCCAGGACAGGCAGAAGCCACCAGCATTAGTCACAAATGTCCTTTAGGACCTGTGTGAGCAGCCACCACCCTGGTCCGTTCATTAGTGACAGATAATGGTCCTGAGCAGTGTTACCAGGGGCTTTTTGTTTTCATTTCTGTGTCCTGTGGCTGAATTTCTACCTACAGATACTACAGGCACCACAGACACTGAACAGCTGTTCAGCTCATGCTGGGAGCAGCTTTATTGGAGAACCTTGTCCAGGTTCTCACCTGCCCAGGTGTCCGTGGGGCTGCCCTGGGGCAGGTGGATGTCACCGGGCTGGAATTCAGAACTCCTTGAAGAATGTTTTCCTGTCTGGCTCTGCTGCACTTACCAGACAGTCCCAGTGCTTCAGAGCCCGGTGGTCATTAACCACTGTTCTTCATTTACTTGGCAATCAAAAGGACTATTATAGCAAGTTATTAGAGTTTGTGAAGCACCAGGAGAGCAGGAAGATGCTATCTAGATGCAAAATGATTTTATTTTTAAAAGCTCCTTTTGTTTAAATATGCCTCATCTCAGAGGTAGTTTAAAGTGCATAATAGTCCATAGAACAGTTGTGCAGAGTTGAAGCATTATGGTATTTTTATGTACTGTTTGAAAAATTACAAATGGAAGGGTCTACTTGCTTTAAAACCCTTTTGACTTAAAAGCCACACAGCTCCATCCAATCCCAGTGATTGTTGTGAGTAACAGGAAATGAGAAGTGAATAGTGAGATATGACTTGCTGATGTTTTGAAGTTCCCTCATCCCAAGGCACTTATCAGAGCTGTTAGGAAGGATTTGGAATGTATGGAATTAATGGCTGGAGTGATTGGTGGTGCAGTGGTTGTGTTAAGCGCACACTGAGATGGACAGAGCCAGAGCAGCCCTGGCAGAAGGACCTGGGACAGTGGAAGGTGTCCCTGTCCATGGCGGGGTCTCATTCAAGGTGGTCTTTTAAGGTTCCTTCCACCCCAAACCAGTCTGGGATTTGGTGATTCTTACACCTGTTCAAGCTCCAAGAGATGGAGAGGAATCAGTGGAACTGTGTTGCTCTCCCGATGTGAACTCCAAGATCAGGCTTGGGAAGAGCTGAGTGCCCCTCTTCTCCTTTTATTTAGAACCCCCTCTTAGGCTCAGCATGAACAAGCATCACTGCACCAACTCACCAGGCTGGGCTGGGAGGTGCTGGTGCTTTACAGCCAAATTCATGCAGAAGGCACCAAATGAATGACACCCTGTGACATTTGTGCGGCCCGAGATGGTATTTGTCCATCCAGAGCCAGTTGTTACTTGCTCAGAGGACAGCAAATGTGTATAAACTTGCTCTTTAAAGGTAAGCTTTTAATTCTGGAGGTTCTTTGAAAATCTGGGCTGTGTTTTTGGCCCAGACTGGCTCCTAAATCTCCACTGGGCCACCATAAGTTGCAATCCATCCCTTCTGGGCTCTGCTATGGAGGACTGAACAAGTTGAATCTCTGCCTTTTAAAGCACATTACTTACTGGGTAGGGTTTTCACAGCCAAGCTGCTTGAAAAATAGTAAATCTGAAAGGAAAATCCATTTTTAAATCATTAAAAGCATTAAAAATGACCTTTACCTGCTGCAAACGTAATCCGTTAATAATGTGTCTTGTACTGGGCAGATAATGGGGATCTTCCACCCAGGGATTAAAGGATTGTGCAAACTCAGCTGCTGATTTACTGAGAAAATATGTACTTTTTAAGCTCACAGATGGAACCATATAGGTGGGACCACCTGTATTAGGACACACTTCCACCTTGTGCCTCTCCCAGATTTTAAAATGTGCACCAGTGTCTGTTAGAATGAGAGAACCTGGGATCTCTCAGCAAGGGATGCTGATGATACAACAACTTCTTGGTTGTTGTAGTTGCATCAAAATAATATCTGGGGCTCTGAAATGTGGATTATCTCTTTGTGTTCTTAGGATGTATTTAGGGTGGCTTAAATTCAGCTGGCTGGTTTAACTTCAGTTCATCTCCCATGTTCTAAAGGAAGAAAATCCAATAAGAAATGAAGTATATAAACACTTTGAGCTGTCATTCCTGGGGCTTGCAGGGTACAGAGCTTGGACAGCCTTTGTGTTCTGGTGTGATCTCTGCTTTTATCTTCGTGGGACACGAGTGCTCCCCTCGTAGCTCTTGGCCAAAGCAGGAACCAGAAGCTGGGGTTTAGTGGTCTGGATTTCTCTCCGGCACCGGTCAGAGCAGTTTCCCAGCTGGGAACGTCACCCAAATTTCCTGAAAATTTTTAATTAGGATTCCAGAGCTAAAATACCCATTTTGCATTGGCTGTGCTTGTGGTGTGATCCTGGAAGTAGTGCGAGGGCTGGACCAGCACTGCCAGGATGGATTTCCTGGCTCTCTGTGGCCGTGAAGGGGGCTGGAGATGCTGGTGTTGTCACCCCCATCAATCTCCCCGGGCTCAAGTCAGTGCTGCAAATGGAAGTTAAACGTGGAGAATGTTCCGAGCGGCGCAGACGGAACCTTGCACAGCCCTTGGTGCAGCTGGGGAGGCCTCGTGGAGGCTGGGAGGTGTCAGGCTGATTTATCACTCAGCTTCTGGAGAAAATAAACAATTCTGGTGGCAGAGCAGAGCTCTCTTCATTGAAGAGCCATCAGATTTGCCAAGGCCCTGACGGCTGGGGGACGGCCCCAGGGGGCAGGTAGAGCTGCCAGGTGAAACAGCAGCACTTGTGGCCTCTCACAGAGCTTGTTCCCTCAGCAAACTCGGGAGGAAACAGAGCCTTGTTTCCCTCAGTTCTGGCTGCCTTCCCTTCCCTGGAAAGGAAATGAGAACAAAGCTGAAGAGAAGCCTCGCTTGGAAGGCTCACACAGCACCTGAGGGTGTCCAGGCTGTGGGACTGACCCCTCACAGGACAGTTTGTGCTTGGACAGACCTTTCATGGGTGCAGGCTGGACCAGACCATCTTCCATCAGCATCATGTGCTGGAGACCCCACCCTGGAGGTGTCCAGGGAAGGCCTGGCCGTGGCACTCAGTGCTCTGGGCAGGGGGACAAGGTGGGGATGGGGCACAGGGGGGATCCACGGGCTGGGAGGGCTTTTCCAGCCTCAGTGACTCTGTGATATGTTCTATGACTTTGCTTGGGACAAGTGGGAGTATGAGTCCAAAGGACATCTGCCCACTGTGTGTCTGCCCCATAAGGAGCAGGGTTTGGATCCCTTGGAAACCCTGAGCCTTTCTGTGAGCAGGTGAGAGGAGGAAGAGCCTCACCCGGAGTGTGCCAGTGGGAAGATTGGCTTCCAGATCGGAGAACAGGGAACAGCCGCTCTGGAGCTGGGGGGAGAGGGTCCTGGAGGAGGATTCCACATGCTTTCAGGAGGAGGGGAAGGGTTGAATCCTCTGTGCCAGCAACTGTGTCCTACTGGTGGTGTCCTGTTTTGGATGCTGTTCTTACTGTGATCAAGAGGGTCTGGGCTAACAGGGTGGATATCTGGGCTCGGATTTCTGACTCTCGTGTGATGTCAGGGGAAATCTTTTGTCTTCTCTCCTTTTGTCTTTCATTTCTGCTCAGGCTGAGGTGGTGGATGTTCCAGAAGCACTGTTGATGCATTTGTGTTGGTGCCTGTTTGGCCACTTGTGCCCACCAGGACTGTCCCTGGTGCTGTCTGGGACCAGGCAAGACACAGTTTCACCCAAGCTGTGCTAATGCAGCTGAAGCTCAGCCCTGTCTTTTCTGCCCTTTGGAAACTAAAGGTTTTTGGGTTATCAGCCCCTTAGAGATGGCCAAAGGTCTGCAGCCACCACCCACAGTCAGTGCTGTGCTGGAGGATTGCGATTCCAGAGCCTGGACTGTTTATCCTCATGGAAAAAGCTGGTTAGGGTTCTGAAAATGGTTCACCCAGACCTCAGGTGGGCTGGGGACAGAGCAGAAGGTAAGTCCAAGAGTTTTGGTGGGGGCTCAGGAGCTTTCTGTTACACTCAGCAAGTCCCCGGGATCTCTGGGGTGGGAGAGAAAGGAGCATTTCCTGAGCCAGAGCAGCTGCTGCTTTTCCTGGTTCCCAACCATCCAAGCCACTGGGTACATGTGAAACCCACGGTGCATTTATTGTCAGCAGGGATTTCCTAGGCAGCTTAAGTGCTTAAATCTCATTAAAATCCAGCAGGAACTGGGCCTTGCCAATCTCATTTGTGTCTCTGGAAAAAAAGCAAACCTTTACGTTCTTTCTCTGTACGGAGTTTTTACTCCTCCTCTGGATGGAGAAGCTGCAGGACTCCATGTACTCCTTGTCTCTGTCTCAGAGCTGCTCACAAGGTACATCTGGGCTCATCAGTGACGCTTCAGCCCATTATCTGGGAAGTTCAGAGCATGGGATGAGTCAGTTAAGTGATTATCCCAGGAATGTATGGGGCAATAAACATCTCCCCTGCTCATAACCCAGCAGCTAATGTGGAGAGATGCTGCCAGGCTGCTCTGCTGCTGCTGGGCTCCACTGCAGTTACAGTGCAATTAGGTTGTATATTAAATAATAATAATAAAAAAAGCTCAGTTGAGCTGTGCTGTAACTCACTGAAGGTGAAATTCCCCCCTGCTCTGCAGTGCCAACCAAGGTCTAGGTTTTGTCAAATTTTCCCTTATTTCTTTTTTTTCATGGTCTTTGCAACATTGACACGTTCCTTCTGTCCACTTGGAATCACAAAGTCACAGGGTGGGTTAGGTTAGAAGGGACCTCAAAGCCCACCCAGTCCCACGCCCTGCCATGGGCAGGGACACCTCCCACTGTCCCAGGCTGCTCCAACCTGGCCTTGGACACTCCCAGGGACGGGGCAGCCACAGCTGCTCTGGGCAGTGTCAAACTTGGCCTCCAGGAACAGCATCTTTTGACTTCAGGGGCTGAATTCCTGGTGTTGGAAGGCAGTGGTGTTTTGTGGTGATCCTGGTCCCTGTGGCAGAGCTGGCTGCCCTGGGCACAGGTGTGTGCACTGCACGGTCCCCTCTGGGTCCAGACACCCCAAACTGCACTTCGGGGGCAGCTGAGGAGCTCCTTGAACCCCAAGTGCTTGAGCTGAGTTTAAATTCAGGTCTTAAACAGCATGACTGGAGTAGTCCCTACATTTAAAGCTTGTCCCAGGCAGCAGCACCCTTTAAAATGCAGGTCAGGCTCCCTCCCACTGTGACCTCTCCTCTCACCTGCTGGAATTTCGGGCACTGCCACAGGAGTCACATTTCCAAGACTCCCTTCAAAGGCCCGAGGATGGGAAGCAGAATTTTCGTTCTGCCCTTTTGAAGGCTGTCTCAGAAAATAACATTATGCCAGGAACTGGAAGCAAAAGAATTAACGTGATCAAACTTGGCATAGTCTGTTAGAGCTGGAAAAGCCTTGATGGATTTTGATCTGTAGCAGTGGTTGCACTGCTGTGTCCTCAGAACCACACACGTCTGAGGGCTTGGCTTTCCCTCCCTTTTTGAGTAGTGGACACTTGCAGTTGTTGTAAAAGAGAAACAAACAAACAAACAAAAAAAAAAAACCAGTGAAACCCTCTTGCAGTCTTTTAACCTCTTTTTTTTGTGATGAGTCCTGTCCCAGGTGGGCAGTGTGAGTGTGAACCTCGCTGAAGTCTCACTCAAACAGGTGGATCACATCACTTCCCTCACCAGACCTGCCAGGCTCCCACGTGGATTCCTGCCCCGGAATCCAAGGGGGAATTTTCATTAATATCTGAGCATTTGGAACTCACACCTGTGAAATGATCTGAACCATTGCAGGGGGTCTGTGGGACCCCCCCAGGCCATCGGGACTGACCAGCTCTGGGGGCTTTTCCTGTACCACACCCCAGGCCATCAGCAGTAGCCCCAGTGCAGCTCAGTTTGTCACACTGCTCACGTGCTCCCAGACATCACCAGTGCAGGAAAACCTTTTCCCTTTGTCCAGGGGGCGACTGTTCATCAAAGCAAGGGAAGAACAGGCTGTGGGAAAGCTTTTGTCATCTGTAAATAGCCAGTTCCAGCTCGGACTCAAGGTCCAGCCTGCTGATGGATAGAGCAGTTCAGAAATCCTGAAAGCTGACGGTGAACAGAAACACTTCTCTCCTTCTTCCGGCAGAGGTTCCCTCCCAGCTTGGTGGTTACTGGTTTTACTGGTGTTTGTGCGCGTTCCTGTCTCCCTCCATCTCTCATCTCAGATGGGGACTGCAGGTATTTTTGCTTGGAAGCTCTTCCCAGTGCTGGCTGGCTCCGTGGACACGCCTGGGAGAGCGGCAGCGGGAGGGAAAGGTCACGGAGAAAGGACGGGATGGGAGAGAAAACGCAGCAAGTGAAGGGGAAACAAAGATATTTCACTGCCTGGCACTGGGAAGGACGTGTGTGAGCTGAGCTGAAGGAGGGGGATGAAACAAAAACACGGTGTGAGAGGGAAAAAGAGGGAGAGAGGAGGATGTGGAGCGAGAAGGAGTAGGGGAGAAGGAGGAGGTGAAAGGTAGAAGAGAAGGGAGGTTTTCCATGGTCAGCTCTGTGCTGTTCCAGCTCTCAGCTGGGAATGAAGGATCTCCCTCCTGTCTCATCCCTCATTCAGTCCATCCCTAGGGTGGCACTGCCTTTCCTGCAAGGGAATGGGAGACTGGCCTTTCTCTGGACAGCGGGGCTCCACCAGGATATCTGGGTGTCTCAGTCAGGCTGATCCTCAAACTCCCCTCATCCCTTCTGCAAGGGACCTTCCTGAGGCATCCCATCCCCTCCCAGGGCCACTGGATTGCTGGACTGTTGTGTGGCTGGGAGCCACTGTGGGAACAGGAGGTTCCCAGAGCTCCAGGATCTCCGTCCTCCACTCTGCACCACAGAGGGTGTGGCAGGGTCACCGTGGGGCCCTGGCACATCAAACCCAACAGTGCTTGCACTTGATGATCTGGGAGGTCTCTTCCAGCCTCAGAGATTCTGTGATTCCGTAATTCTCAGCCTTGCACTTCCTCTGATAAAAACTGGTGCTCTGGGAGGAGAGATCAGGCAGCTAAACCAGGGAATGTTAAACAGGAACATTAACTGAAGTGTAATAGCCCCAGCCTGCCCTACTCTGCCATTGCCACTTGGGAGCAGGGGGGCTGGCAAGGGGCAAGGCAACGAGCTGACAGGAATTAACAAAGGCTGGGATTAATCCTGTTCTCTGTGAACCTGCTCAGAACATTTGGAGTCTCTTGTGCAAGTCAGGGGGGGCTGCACCACCAAGATCCGTGGGGTTTACTCTCTTCTTCTCGTGTAAAACAGTGACAGTCACTGCCCCAACGAGCAGGGATGTTTCTCCTCCTACTCAGTCCCTGTAATTCCCACGTACCCAGGTCTGTTTTCCTCCTCTGGCTCGTAGTAATTCCCTGGTAGCACCACTTGGGCTGAGCTGCTGCTCGCTGGGGAAGGAGTTAAGACGAACTAAAATGTATTAAGGCCTCTTTAATTCAGAAGAGGAGGGTTTGTGTCATGGTCTCACACAGTTTAACTAATCTACTTTAAAATTAATTTGGTTTAATTTTCCTTAGGGCCCCCATGTGGATATACCCTTAAATACCTGGAATAAATAACAGGTAACTGGGTTGTAAATCACCACAAGTAATTGTGTACCTACTCACCTATTGTAAATCAGCAGTAACTCCAGAGGGGCTGATTCTCTTTGTGTGTACCTGGAATAAACGAAGAGTAACCTGCTGTAAGTCAGTAAAGCTAATATTCCTTCTGCTTTCCTGGGATAAAACAAGAGTAACTCTGGGATAAGGAGCTCAGCTGAGAGAAACTCCAACCAAGGGGGTACATGCTTTTGCTTCTGGGGGTCCCATAAATGTGTTCTCTGCTTCCTGCTCTTCGTCCATCTCTATAAACCCAGGTAGGATTTATAACATAGGACTCTGAAAAATAACTACTTACAGTAACGGTGGTAGATCATATGTTATATTATTTCCCCCCCCCTTCTGACAATACAGTCTCTGGCAAATTTTCCACTCAGAGCTGAAAACCGTGTGTTGCTTTCTGAAGCACAGCCCCGTCCTCCTGCTGCAGAGGGAAAGGTGACATAAAGAGCAAATCAGCAGAGAACATAATTAGCAAAGTGAGTAGAAACCCCATCTGATGTTGTGGCACTTCACACCCTATTTACAGAGGAATTAACACCTTCACTGTCGTGCGTTTCACTCTGCTAAGAAGGATTTGTCTTGAGAAGAAAATTGATTTAATCACATGCTCATCCTTCCCTGAGGGTCTCGGGGGAGGGGGGTTTTGTTGTCTTTTCCCCTTGGGTCTCACAACTCCTGGGCAGGAACAGCCTCCAGCTCAAAACTTACTCTCATTTTTTTAGTAATTTGGTTCAGCCTTGTATCAGTTGCCTGGATTTATGGCTGTGACTCAGAACTGGACTCCAAACTCTTGAGGGATTTCTATTTGTGTGGATAAACCCAATGCTGCTCTCATTAGCAAGGCTACAATGGCAGATGTTCTCCAGCCTGAATCCTTCAGGAGAGGGGTTTGAATCCCTTCCCTTCGTAGCAGGGCCATGGGAAGGCCCAGAGTTCAACTGAGAGTGAAAAAGGGCTGGTTAGTTCTTGTCAGATCCTGCTGCCCAGGGCTGGCCCCTGCCTGCTCCGTGCTCATCATCTGGCCTCAAAGCTGGGAAAGGGGAAGAAAAAAGTGGAATAAGGGATAAGAGCTGGTTTCCCAAGGGTGAGTGGAGTGGGGGCTTTGCTGGGGATCTTTGACTGCAGCGGTGAGTCGTGGGGGAAGACGGAGGGAGAGGGGATGGCAGTGAGTTCACGTGGAGAACAGATCAGCTGTAGGCTTATGCCTCATCTGTAAAGCGCGTTTGGGGTAAGAAAAGTCTCGAAGCAGCGTTCACGTGCTTTGGGTGTGCACAGCACAGGTCTGTGCCCGTGTATGCAAAGCAAACCACACTGGCAAGAAGGAACATGGGCAGAGGCTGCGGTGGTGTGGAAATGGGAACACTCTGGACTTTTATGCAAAGTGGAAGAATATAGACTCTGCTTTTTGTGGCTCACGTGTAAAAGCCCCAAGGCAAGCTCAGCCAAGCCCAAGGGTGTGGGGACAAAGCCCAGTTCCTGAGGGCAGGCTCAGAGATCCAGGGGAACCTCTTTCGGTGCGTCACGAACCGTCCCTGCAGAGCCACTTTCAGCTCTTCAGTTAAATTTTGTTGCCGTTCCTCTTCCCATAAACCCAGGCCTTCCTTCTCCCCTGGACGTATTCGTCTGAATCTCTTGTTTTTCCGTCCCTCTCTCCCCACTCTGTTTGTGCCTGTCCTCTCACTCCCCGAGGACACATCCCTGTTCCCAGCAGGGATTTGGGCTCTGCGTCGCACACGGCAGAGGAGAGACTGAGACTTCCATGGAAGATGTGGCTGCAGAGCCAAGGGAATGGGACTCAGCATCCTTTCCTAAATTACCTGCCAGCCTGGTTCCTTGGCCGGGAGCCCCCTCCAGCCCAGCTCCCTTCCCTTCCCTTCCCAGGCAGCAGAGGAGATTCTGTTTGACAGGGCTGATCCTCGGAGTTAAAGTTTATTCCTCCATCAGCACATTAATGAAAAGAGAAATGTAGCTCAGGGAGGGAGGCTTATGAAACGAAAATCAAACTAAATCTATCAATTCCCCGTCCTGAATAAATGAATCCATTAACTGGGGGCGAGATGCCTGGCAGATAAGGGGTGTTCCACATAAACCCAGGAATAAAACTCCAGCCAGCCCTTGGCTGAGTGCTGGGCTTGTCTCCTGTGTGCTGTTGGCTTTTCCATCTGAGTCACAATTTTCTAGTTAGCGCCTGTAAAGAGAATGTTTCTTGTCTGTGTTCGGGTTAGAGAAAGTTAATGGGAAGAAATGCCAATAGATGGCGCTTGGGAATACGTGGAGGCAGGAGTAGGTTCGGTGGGAGTGATGGAGACGCTCTTTGTGTGCGGGGAACACCGTTCCTTGATGAGCTCTTACGTTCGCTCTTCCCAGAAGCACGAGGTGCTGCCAATGCCTCTCCTGCCATCCCTGGCCGTCCTGCCCGAGGCTGCCAGGATGATCCAGCGGATCCAGCCTCGCCTCTTGTTCCCCAGTTGCTCTCATTTTGATTTTAAACAAGACAAAATCTTTGCAGATGAGATAAGCGGGGCTGGCAAAGCCGGGTCGCCGAGGACTGGCCCGGGTATATTGTGGGTAAATCACTGTTCTACCTGTGCTGACAGGAGTAATTTATCTCGGGCTGAAAAAAAGCTGCTGCTTCCCATCCTGAGCTCTGAGGGTCATTCATCACTTTTTGTTATTTTTATAACAGAAGGGAGAGTGCAGGTCCCCTTCCCCCATCGCCTCCAGCCGCTCCCCAGGGACAAATTAGCTGGGCTGCGAATGGATGAGCTCAGGGGCTATTTTCATTTATATTTTTAATAGTGTGGCCAAACCCCACGGTCCTGCAGCCTCCCCTGAGCAGGGGCAGATGGAGGAAGGCTTTGAAACTCCACCAGGGGCTGGCTGTGGCCTCTGGCTGCTGCTGCTGCCACGGTGGGTGCTGGCACTGGGACCCCTCGTGGTGCCTCTGCGTCCACCACAAGCCCAGCGTGGGCCTGGGGCTCCTGCAGACAGATCTGCTGAACAAAAGCATGCCCAGAGCAGCTGGGGCTGCCCCAGCCCTGGCAGTGTCCAAGGCCAGGTTGGAGCAGGCTGGGCTACTGGAAGGTGCCCCTGCCCGTGGCAGGGGGTGGGATGAGATGGGCTTTAAGGTCCCTCCCAACCCAGCCCATTCCACGATGATTCTGTGATGCATTTACAGCCCATCCTGGGTCTGCCATGCTGGGAGAGCTCCTTGCCCTCCTGCTGGGTGACGAGGCTTTAGGGTTTTGCTCTTCACTTGTCTTCAAATGTGAATTCTTTGGGCACTGAAGGGCTGTGCCCGGGCAGCAAGAGAGGGAAGGCTGGACAGCAGAGACCTTCAGGATGATCCAGGTGCTCCATGATCCCTCCATCACCGAGGGGACAGGCCTTCAATTACTCTGCCTGTCACTGTCCCTCAGCCTGTCAGCCGTGGCACGGTCAGGAGCCAGGAGTGGCAGGTCTCTGTCTCTGCAAAAGGCCGTTTTGCACAATTCTGGGCACAAGGGAACAAAGCCTGGCAGGTTGTATCCATAGCCCCATTTCCATGGAATATCTCAAGCGGGCAGGTGAGGCCCTGACGTGTTGGCTTATGGGACACTGCAGAAAAGGGGGAGATTTAACTTGTAACGGTGGAAATGGCTTTTGTGTCACGTGTGTCACCCCAGTGAGCTCTGCAGAGGAAGGGCAGGGAGGAGAAAGGGATGGGGATGTCTCCTGCTCTCTCCTTTCCTCTGCCTTCCCCCACTGCAGAGGAGGGGTTTGGAGCTGCAGTGCATTCCGTGATGGAGATCATGGAATTGTGGAGTGGTTTGTGTTGGAAGGGAGCTTAAAGATCATCCATGGGCAGGGATGCAGCTGCAGCCAGATGTTGTGTGGCTGGACTGGAAGTTGTTGCTGTCTGAGGGTCCTGGTCCCTGCAGGGTGGAGCCTCGAGGGGGTGGGTTGGGGAGACGAGCTCTAGACCTGCCTTGCAGGGGAGATTCGAATTCTGATTTTGGTTTTGTTGTGGTTTGGGTTTTTTTATTTCCCTTTTCGTTCCTCCTCCCGTTGATTGTCCAACGTGAAGCAAATCACATAACCTTGGCTGTGACAAGGTGGTGATTACTTATTGTTATTTCCAATGAGTCAGGGACAAGCACAGAGCGTGTACAGCCATTAAGGGCTTTTCTGGAGCTCTCCAAAGGGGCCAGGTCTTCTGGGCAGGCAAACTGGCAGCATTCCCTGGCCCCCGGGAGCAGCCCTGCTCTGTGCTCGCTGTGGCCATGGTTCAAGGCTTCTCCCACAGCCTCAGTAATAGAGTCATTTGTCTCCCAAAATACTCACCGCCTTCACCGAGGGTTTGTGGGTTCTCTTCATTATTAGTACCATTAATTTTTATTTGGGCAGAATTTATGATCCCGTCCGAGGAAGTTTACCCCAAGTGGTGCCTTGGAAATGCGCTCAGAGGCTCGTGGGGAAGGAGAGCCCGGGGTTGGGAGGCCCAGGTTCAGATTCCTTTGGGGAAAGGGGCCCGTGGAGGCTGGAGTCAGTGGGCACAAGGCCATGGGTCTGTGGGTGGCATTGGGGCCAACTGAACATCACTTCAGGTGATGCAAGACTGATGATCAGCTTACTGTTGTCTCCCTCCTTGGAGGGTTTTGTGAGCAGAAACCCCACGCAGAGAGTGGGGTGGTCAGATTTAATGGGGGGAGGACAAAGCCACTGCCCTGGGTGATTTTTCTCCTGGGTTAAACGGGGCTCTTTCTGTCTCCAGGGAAGGCACTTTGCTCTTGCAGCAGTTGCTGGTCTAAGAGGGGACCTCTCCCCACAGGGTCCCGCTGGGGCAGGAGGCTGTGGGCAGCAGAGCTGAGGGCAGGCACCTGCACGTGCTCCTGCTCCCTCCTTCCTTTGCCAAAAATTGGCACTTCTGCCTTCTTGCACGTCTGGGGGCTGCTGGAGGCGAGGAGCTGGCTGGGACTCCTGTCCTCCACAGCCCTGGAGGAGGAGGAGGGTTCAAAGCCCAGCACTGCAGCTGTGTGGGGTGAGCTCTGTGCTGGGAACCTTCCTGCCAGATGGGTTTGGTGGGGGTTTGGAATTCACTCCTTCACTTACTCCTCATTCCACTGCCACTCACCGGGCCTGACAGCTGCTGACAAACACCCAGGGACTGCAGACAGCTTTGCAGACTGTCTGTGAGCGCCTCAGGCAAAGCCTGCAACACAGCAAAGGGGAAAATAACCTCTGGTGTTCCCTCCCAGCCTCCGCCTTCCCCGGGGTGGGCAGGGACGGGGGAGGCTCCCATCCAGCAGCTACAGGTGGCCCCGTGGGTTGCCAGGTGTTCCGTGGGGGGCTGTGTTTTTATTCCTGCTGTGGTTGTTTCCTAAGGAAGGTGGTAGACCCTGGTTTGGGAAGTGGCCACCTGCACAGAGCGGGGTTCAGTCCGTGCTCCCGTGTCTTTAGCTCGGCTCCAAAGGAAGCAAAGCTGAAGTGATCCTTGGAGATGTGTCTTCCACCTGTGAACCATCACGTGTGGTAAAGAGATGTGAGGTGCAGCAGGTCTGGGGGAGCAAAGCAGCCCCGAGGAGGGAGACCCTGAACCGTGGTATTTTGTGGCTGAGCCCAGGGTTCCCCAGGGTGGAAGGGGCTTGGAACAACCTGGGATAGTGGAAGGTGTCCCTGCCCATGGCAGTGGGTGGGACTGGATGGGCTTTAAAGTCCCTTCCCACCCAAACCATCCTGATTCCCCATTTTTTCTTGGGCTTCCCAGGGTGCATCTCCATCCCTCCTCCCGCTGCATCCTCAGCCCACGGGCAGCAAACCCTGGGCTTTGCTGGTGCAGCACTTGCCTGGAGCTCAGTAAGATTTTTGATGCTGGTTTCTGGCTCTGAGGTTGTTAAAATGTGCTGGTCAGGTCTATCCTTGCTAATCCTCAGTTATTCAGATGGGCTGCTCTGTCTTTCATCTTAAACAAACAGACAAACAAAAAGCCTCAGGAAGCAAAGTCCTGATTTGCTGATTAGACCCAGCCCTGCTGGAATCTCATCCTAAAATCCATCAGAGTGCATCTGGTAGGCTCCCCTGGAGAACTGCAGTATTTTGAGACTTGAAGGGCTGGCTTGAAATACATTTGCATTCAAGTACAGATCAGAAGGACCTGCAGAAAACAAGCCCAGGTCAGCTGTCTGAGCCTGGCTCTGCTCTGGTTGGTGTTAAGAGGTTGTAAAAGAGGCTGTCAGGAGTATCAGTGCAGGCAAGGGAAAAGAGCAGCTATGTTAGAATGTATTTGCTGCTGTTTATTAGCAGTTAAAACACTGATGTGTTCCGGGCACTTTTGTGTGTTTAGCCAGGAATAAAAGAAGTGCTATGAATTGGGGGGGAGAGGGGGGAGGAAGTTCAAGATGAAAGAGTTTTCTTCTTTCTGCACAAAATCTGGAGAGTAGGAGAGAGATGTCAGCAGGTAGATGAATGTTCTTTTCTCTCTGTCCTTGTTGTGCAGTGTGTCTGCCCTGGGACAGAGGGCACAGCACAAAACTTGCCCACGAACTCCTCAGTTCCTTTGCACACTTTGCTATCTCCTCATGCTGTAACTTGAAAGGAGGTTGGTTTCTCTTGATTTTAGTGAAGATCTCCTGGAGGCTTTTCCAAGCCCTGGGTTGCAAGGCCTTCCAATATTGGGAAAAGGAGCCCTGTGACCTCTCTGTGAGGATCCTCCCTGTGGAGCAGGAGCTGGAGAGTTCAGAGAAGTTCTTCCATGTGTTCCTGCTCTACCTCTGGGGATTCTGGAGTAGGATGAGACAAAGGCTGTTTCTTGATCCTCTGCCCTTGCTCAGCAAACACACGGCCTGTTTACTGCCCTCCACGTCCAAGCCTGGGTAAAGCTCTTCCATTCCAGGCCGTCACTTCATGGTTAGTTTGCCTTTTCCTCCCGCCAGGTCAGTGCTCTGTGTGCGCACCTTTAGTCGGGTAAAGAAGGTCTCCTCAATCCTCTCAGTTTTCTCTTTCTTCAGTGAAAAATCTGTCCCAGTATCAGGTCCCCAAATTGATCAGTAACAGCTACTGCACCCACGGGAGACTGTTCACTGACTGCTGCCCAGCAGAAAACCATCCCTTTCCTGTCTCTCCTCAGGCACCACCGAATGCTGCTGCATCCCTGCTGGAGGCTTTGCCTGATGCTCGGTTTAATATATTCCGTGCACACTCTTGTCCCATTATTCCTAGTTAAACTCTCTTGGATCACCCAGAACATGAGGAATGTGCAGCAGCTCCCCACGGCACAGCATAATTAGCTGCTTCAAACACTACCTGCAAAGAGTGATGCCCTCATTATGCTGAGCACAGGAGGGTTTGGTGGGGCGAGATGCCTCCAGAAAGAAGATGCATTTTCGCTTCAGAGGAGGAACAAGAGGCAGCCCCTGCCCTCCTGCTGTTGCCCTCATCACTGGTTGCCTCGGGAGCTTGACGGCACCTGGCAGAGCCCCACGATGGAAGCAAACACCTTGGAACATCCATCAGGTTAAAGCAAAGCCTCGTGGTCCTCATGCTGCAGGAAACTAGCCAGGAAATAACCGCAAAAGTTGATTAAAAATGCTTTATTTGGTGGGAGTCCTGCAAAAAAATACACAGGTGGGTGCTGGTTTATGGTGCTACAGCTTGTGGGTAATCCATCCCGTGGCATCCAGGTGACCCATCCCATGCCCAGCCACTGGAATCCTTCTCTAAGGATAAGAGAATCCTTCTCTAAGGATGAGAACCCCTGGCACCGTGGCTCATCACTCACTCCTTGCTCCCTGCTAGAACAAAGCAGCCAGCCTTGGGTGGAGGGCTGGCCCTTGACTTGTTCCCGCTTTTTTCCTGGAATCTGCGGCTGGCCAAGAAGTTTCTTGCGTGTGCCTGGCTAATAACAACAGCCCTCGATGTTCCCGCGGCCTTTCTCATCCAGAATCATCAAGTGCTTTGCAAACAAACAAAAAAAAATAAGCTCCCTGTCAGCCCTCCAGGGTCAGCATTATGGTACTCAGCAGATGTGTCAACAGAGGCCCAGCAGCTCAAGGTTTTCACGTTCAAAGCACTTTGTAACTAATCCCCCGTTAATCCTCACGCCGAGGGGGGCGTTGGTCCCCCCTCCAGGGCAGAGGACTGAGGAGTGCTGTGTGCCCGTGGTCTGGGTGACAGCACGGAGCGAGGGAGGGCTCGCAGCCCCCAGGCAGAGCCCTGAGGTGTCACATCTCAGAGTTTGGAGGGACCTGCCAGGATCACTGCCCCCAGCTCCTGGCCCTGCACACCCCCGCTGCAGGGGCTGAGCTGGGCTCCTGTGAGCCTGGTTAGGGGAATTTTCTGAAGCCTGTTCGTAGCCCTGTTGGGCTCCTTCCTTGAAGCTTCTTAAAAGCCCAGACTTGGGATCTGGAATTGTTCTCAACAAGATTTGGAGGCAGGGAATGATCATGGCACAGGTAGGAGCCTGGGCAGACACAGACAATCAGTCAATCAGAGAATTAATACCAGGAGGAAAAGGCTCCTTATCTTGGTCGAGGGGGTGGCCTGGACCTCTCTGCTCGTGATTCTTCTGTGTCACCTTCTCCACCAACAGTCCCTGTGCACTGCCCCAGTGTGGCACCTGGAAATGGGAATATTTCACAGCTGTTTGCTTGATCGTGGCAACTCTTGAATGTTTTAATCCTTGTCTAGTAGTTGAATAAATACTTCATGTATCGGATGTTAGTCACAGATGGTCTTTCTTCTTCCGTTGTGTGATCCCTGGAAAACAGCTCAGCCTCTTTGATCTAAATGGGATGATGTTGATTCCTGGAACTTAGATTTTGCTGCTGTTCAGGTAGCATTTGTTGCAGCTGAGGATGTTGCCAGCATTACCAGCCCTGGATGTGTCACGGGGATAAGAGAAATCCTGGCCCTGGAAAGTTCACAGACAAATGCAGAATTTTTCTGCCCATCAGTTCCTGTGAGCTTTGCAGATCGTGCTGCAGGAGGCTGTGAACAGGCTCTGACTGCTCAGGATCCAGCAATTACAGCCACTGAGTCCTCCTTCCTGGTGTGAGGATTCAGGGCTTGGATTCTCTCATTCCAAAGGCTGCTCTTGGCCAGCTCCAATCACTCCCCAGCAACTCCAGCCATTAGGAAGGGAGTAAGATAACTTAAATCTGTGGTTTTCCACAGTATGTAGCAGCTTGCAAAAGACTGAATGAAAGCAGAGTTTGAGTAGGATAGGAGTGTGTGTGTATCTGTGGGAAGTGTGGTCAGGAATATCCCAGCCTGACTTCCCGAGGTGGCAGAGCAGCATCTGCCCTGCTCAGCCCAGCCCTGCAGATCCCATTTAGTGGATGGGCTGATCCCGTGAGTTTTTAAAACCCGAAGAGCACTGAAACATTTTATTAGCCTTTAACAAGACAGAGTTATATCAAGTTTGTTCAGTATTAATTATACTTTCAGCGGTGTTCTACCTACACCATCAATTATTAATTAATCTCGCTCTATATTTTTAGCTGTTACCTGTCCCTAATCACCTTGCTGCTGTAACTCTCTGGTCTGATGCCAACATGTGTTGCCAGACCAGTTGAAGGCATTAGTAGGAATGTAATTACCTCTTTATTGCTTGTGTAGTTTGGAATCCCCTACCTGGATGACATTACACGTGGAGAAGGAAAGGCAAGTGCATTTTCCCCCCTCTAAGTGGATCCAGTTTTTTCACACCAGCAGCTGGTCTTTCACTCTGAGGCACGAGAGTGTCACAGACCCAGCTCTGATCCAGCTCTGAACCAGCCATGGGGTGCTGTGTCAGTGCAAGGTGAGCCTGTGGGGGCTCATCTGAGCTCAAGGAGCTTTTGGACAACACTCTCAGGCACGTGGTGGGATTCTCAGGGTGTCCTGTGCGGGGCCAGGAGTTGCACTTGATGATCCCAGTGCTGGGTGACACCTGGGTCGCTCACCCCACATCTGCAGCTCTCCTGAGCTCTGGAGACAACCTCTGGCCTTTGGCACGTGTCTCTTCACCCTTTGGCTCTGACTAACCAGTAATTCAGAGGCACAGTTTCCAGCAGGAAATTACTGCATCTGAGGGCTCTTGTGCTGCCCTTTTCTGCAGCTGTCACTCTGTCACATCCGCACTGCATGACAATGTCAAAGTGACAAAACGAAGGGGACAGCAGCTCCCTGCTCCCCGTTCGAAGGGATCTGAGTTTATCCTCTTTCTGTGCCAAGTTCCTTTTGCCTCCTTCGTCACAATTCTCACATGGAGGTGTTGCCACAAGCCTTCTCTCAACATTCCCGGGGGAAAGAAACCCCCAGCTCCTGGTCTGTGTGTGCTGAGCCTCCCCACCCAGCCGTGCTGCCTTTGTGTGCTCAGGCGTGTGCAGGCCTGCAGGTTTCCAGGCTCAGGACAAAACCCTGCCAGCCAGCAAGGTTTCCAGCCAAGCTCTTCTCCTGCTTTCCAGCGGCTGCTTCCCACTGCTCGGCGACTTGTTGTTCGTGGGGATGAACAAATGTCTGCACAGCTGGTCTGGGGGGCGCTGGGGGGAGGCAGAAAGCAGAGCTGCAGCTCCTGCCCTGCTGCAGCTGGGCACAGCTGTGTGTGTCAGATGGAGCCGTGTCCCTGTGCCCTGGCAGAGCCAGCCCTGCAGCCCGAGCCAGCTTTGGGAAGGTCAGGGCTGGGCTGGGGGAGCAAATCCTGCCTTTGCTCCCTCCTGAGAAACACAGAGGGTTGTGGTTGGAGCTAATCAGCCAATTGCTGTGCCAGTGAGAGGGTGTGGAGGGGGGAAAAGGACTGTTTATTAGGGCATAAACTGCAAAATTGGACTATTTTTCTTGGAAAAGGGAAGTGGGAAGGAGTGCTGAAGTAATTCAGAGAAGCATCATTAAAAAAGGAGTCATGCATTCATAGCCCAGACTTTTTAACTTCAAAGTCTTTTTGTTGCTCATGTCTGGGCAAATATTGTGGGAACTTTTCCTGGATGCTCATCCTTCACCTACCCAGCCAAGATGTTTGGGTGATAAAATGGCAAATCAGTGAGTGTGGAGCACCTTGACACAAGCCCTTGACCGGCAGGCCTGGCAGCAGCCACTCCACTCAAGGCAAGGTTACTGTGGCTGGGTGAGTGAAAGGAGGAAGAGCAAAGCCATCGGTGGAACATAACAGGAAATACTTTGGAGCAGGTCACGAGAGGAACTGTCCAGCCACACAAGACAGGGCTCTGAATATGCAGGAGCAAACATCTGCTTCCTTCTGTCTGCAGAGAAGAGCTGGCAGGGCAGTGCAGGAAGGGCACGGGGGGGCTGTGCTGGTGTGCACCATCAGCCAGTCCCTGGGCTGTCAGGGTTTGCAGTGACACAGCCAAGCAAAGAGCTGTTCTGTGCCAGGTGGACTTCAGAAAGTCCCTTCCCTTCAAGTGGAAGAGGACGAATCCTGACTGCGAGGATGACAACTGCAGGAAAACAGAGCATTCCATAGGTAACTACTTTGCATAGTTACTTAGGTGTCCCTGCCCATGGCAGGAGGTTGGAAGTGGATGGTCTTCAAGTTCCTTTCCAACCCAAACCAATCTGTGATTCTAAAACCCATCCAGAGCAAATGCAAGATGTCAAACAGCAAGTCAAGGGGAAAACCTGGGAACATCCAGCCTGACAATTAGCTGCAATTAGTGTGGCCCATCAAATCCATGCCAGGATCATCCAGACAGGTTTGCCCCAGGTCAGGCTGGCAGTTCTGCCCACCCAGTGCTCGCAGGCAGGTGCTGCCAGGAAAGCTGGGATGGAAAGACAAAATGAAGTGCATAAAAAATGCAAAACACAGGCAGTCGGATCTCAGCTGGCAGGAATCAGCACAGCATTTTCTGACATCAGTAGAATTATACCTTCCCCTGAATAAAACCTGGCCTGCTCTTCCTGCAGGGTTTTGATTGCTGATTTGGCTTTGGGGTTGGAGTGGTGCTGGTGCAGTGCCTTCGTTACAGCAGCTGGATCCTGGGCTGAGAGGGGAGCTTTGCTCTGTTTTCCCTCCGAATTTGCCAATTTGTCAAATTTGTTTGCAGAAACAGTGTGATTTTGATTCTGGAGGAACCAAGGCAGCCACTGAAGGCAAGTTACTTGGCAGTTTTATCCTACCCAGTTCAGCTTCGGGGCCGGAGCAGCTGCCCAGCAGCTCCACTTGCTAAAAGCCTGGAAGCTCCTGGTTCTGGCTCCCAGTTCTGGAGTCCCATCTGGTGCTCCCCAGGATGGCTGTCCCTGCTGCATTTCCTGCTGGAGGAGGAACATTTTCTCCGCTAAATGCACGAGTCCTTCTCCATCCAGCTCCAATGTGAACTCCTGAATTCCTTGGTGCTGCACAGGGATCTGGTGCTGGGTTTGTACAGCTCAGCAGGCTCGGTGCAGCTGCAGAATTTACACGCTCAAGAGATTTGTTTGGTGGTAAATTCCAGCCAAGTGCCACGTCCAAGAAGCTTGTGAGGATGCAGGGATGCTCAGTGCGATGCAGGGATGCTCAGTGGTTTCCATTCGTCCAAGCTTACATCTCCATGTGCCACCTATCAAAATATTTCTTCCCAAATCCTTTTTTTTTTCCCCCCCCTTCTTGCAAGTGTGAAATGCCTGGAGATGGGGGGTTTTCCAGGGAAAGGGCTTTCCCCCCATCGTCAGTGCTTGTCATGTTTACTGTGCAACGTTGAGATCCCTAAAATTCCCAGCACCTGCTCTGTGTTTATTTTTTTAATCCTGTCAGGAGTTAAACTGGGAGGGCTGGGAGGGCACAGAGCACTGCTGGAGATGGGAAATGGCACACAAGGCTTGAAGGTTAAAGGAGAATAAGGGCAACTTGTTTGGGCTCATTTGCTGAACCTTTTTCTTTCCTACAGTTTTAGGTGATTTTTCTTTCTTTTTTTTTTTTTTTTTTTTTGTCTTTTGCTGAAGCTTAATATAACCCACCACAGCTCCATGGCTTAAAACAGTCAGCAGAACTTTTGACAGCAGAGGAGCCCATGGGATAAACCACCCATTGCCAAGTAAACTCTGATTCTTCCCTCATTATATAACAATGCAAATGTAATAATTTCTTCTCTGCTCCAGTTGTTACTCAATCCCCGATTAATTCAGAAATGGGCCAGTAGTGAATATACAATTGCAGCTGCTTGCAGAGTTTGAGATGAAGTTTGGGTTATTGTCAGATTGTTATTAATAACACTTGTGATTAGGCACTGACTTGTCCCTGAGCTTTTTAAATGTCACCTCCGGAATCACAGGGGTGAAAGGAATTTAATCTCTTTTCCCCAACCCTCAGCCTCTGTATCACAGGAACCTGGAAATGTGTGGTTTTTCCTATTGTTCTTCAGTCTATTGTAGCAGCGCTGCAGTGACTAATTCCTGCATAAATCATTGCCATGACAACACCTGTAACACACTCCATCAGACCCCGCCGGAGCCTGGAGCCCTTCTGGGGCTGGAGAGCTACAAACGGGGGTGAAGCGAGTGCCCAGCCCTGTTTCTGGGAGCGAGGGAGCGGGGCTGGCATTTGGGAAAGCCGCCCTCCCTCCCTGCCTGCCTTTCTTCCCGTGTCCCCGGGAGCTGATCAGCCCGGCGGTGAGGGATTAATTAATCTGCAGCGGGGAGAGCAGGCGCTCGCAGGTCTGGCTCTGCGACTCCTTGTGTGATGGCCCTTGGCGTGTTCCTCCCTCTCCTGGTGCTCCTTGAGCTGGAGCAAGGCACAGCAGGGTCTGGCTCTCACCCAGGCTTGTCAGACCCCCTGGGCCACAGCCCAGGGTGGGCAGTTCATGGCAGCGCCTCACGGGGCTCTTTGCTTTTTGCTGCGCCGACGATAAAATATCGATTCTCTTCTACTGGGAAACGGGCAAAGCTGGGTGTTGTGTTTAATTAAGGACTTTAAAACAGGCACTTGTGAGGTGATCAATATTTATTAGGACAGGGTAATCTCGTTTTGACTTCTCAGCTGGGCGGGTCTGAGATGCGTCCCCGGCGGGGCTGGGACTGTGGAGCAGAGAGATGTGCTGGGTAACAGCTCTGACCAGAACCCCGCGCCAGGCTCCGCTTTAATGGCAAAATACATCAACCCACTTCTCTGCTGGTCCTGCCAGCTCGGCTTTATTCCCTCTTAAAAGGAGGTCTGTGAAGGAAAAATGGAGCGGGGAGGTTACTGATTGCTATCTACACTTGTCACAAGGGAGGATTTACTAACACGGGGTAAAACAGGACCGGCTCGATTCCATCGGAAGTGCTTTAGGGGGAGGACTGGATGAAAAACGAGGTTTGACTTTTAATGCCAATATAGAATCCATCTGTTTAGGTCCATCTCCTTTTTTCTTGTGCCTTATTCATCCCCGATGTAGGCGAAGTCTCCTGTGATATGTGAAGGTCTCGGGTTGGCCTCGGATGAAAGGCGAGGCTTCTCTTTGGGCAGAGCTCCCTGCTCCTGGACAAAGGGAAGGGGGAATGGGCACCGGGCATGGACAGCTTGGTCCCTGCAGTGAGAGCACACCAGGGTTTCTTTTGAAGTGTCCTCCTATGGAGTGACTTTATTTATCCAAGTCCTGCCTCTTGACCTGGTTTCCTACTCCTCAGTGTCCCCCGTGGTCGCTGCCATCTGAGCGTGTGAAAAGTTGCTGTTCCAGTTCCTGGGCCGGGGCTCAGTGAGCACAGCCCAGAACTGGAACTCTGGCTAATACAGAGCAGGGGCACTCCAGAGATCACAGGTCATTCTGGATGGTTCCCTGTCTAACCTCCTCTTAAAACCCTCCCATTGTGCAAAGTGTGGGACGTCCCCACGTAAAGGTGAAATGGTAAATAAAATACGGGCGTGCTTGAAGGGAGAAGGGTCCAGCTTGTGTTGGGGAGAGTTTGTCACCTGATTCTCAACCTCTGGGCTGTTCCTCTCTGATTTATGTCTGTGCTGGAGTACCCTGACAGTTGCAGTGTTTTAACCATCAGTCTCCCCACTGTTGATGGGCGCCCTGGGCGCAGGTTCAGCTGTGGCAGCATCCAGGAGATGCACTGAACTGCCAACTGAACTTTCTCTTCCTGCTCAACATGTGCGTTCTGGATTTTCGTTTTGATTCACCCACTAAGAGGGACTGAGGGAGGAGAGTGTGGATTTGTGTGGGACCTTGGCTGAGGCACAGTGGTAACCCTCGGGGAAGGAGAACAAGTGCTGTCTCCACGCTCAGCTGCAGGCAGAGCCCTCCCCGTGCCTAACAAGCACCGACTGAAAATGTTCCCTTCCTTCCCTCCTCATCTCCAAGAGAATTAATCCCAAGTTAAACCCTGTGTTTAGCCTGGCAGGAGCGGGCATGCTGAGCCCTGCCTGGAGGGGGGTGGTTCAGTGGCACCAGCAGACCTGGGTAATTTGGGTAACAAAGAGTTCACTCACCAGTTTCTGGTGGAGGAGGCAGAGCAGTTTGTGAACTTGGGTCAGATTCAGCAAGAGTTTCTGCCAAAAAAACCCAGAAAACACAAAATTCTCCCTTTATTGCTTTTCCAGATAACCAAAATAATTCATCTTACAACTCCCAAGCAGCAGCAAAGTAAAAATACAGCGAGAATTAACATTTTCTTCTCACATGGGGAGTATCCCCACTGGAAGGCACAGACTAGCAGCAACATTGGCCCAGGTAAAATATCTTATTTAACAAAACCTGTTGTTTTTCACGGGAAAATACCTGCCTGGTGCTGGTGCAGGTGGCACACGCGCTCCCTCTGCGTGGGCTGGCGCTGGAGGGGTGGCTGTGGTGTCACTGCCTTGTGAGCAGAGAGGAAACCAGCAGATGGTGCTGGAGAATGGCCACCCTGGGCCCTGCAGGGACAGCCCATCCCACCCAGGAGCACCCCCGAGGGTGTCCTGGGCTGGGCACAGCCTGGAGCAGCTGGGTGCAGCCCCGGGGCTGAGCTGCAGCTGGGGGAGGATGCCTGGAGGGGGGAATTGGGCATCCCCAGGCCTGCTGCTGTCTGTTCAGCACATGGGTGCTTGCCCTGCTCTGGCAGGAGGTTTGGATGGGGCTTGGAGCGACCTGGTCTGGTGGAAGGTGTCCCTGCCCGTGGCAGGGGGTGGAATGAGGTGATCTTTAAGTTCCCTTCCGACCCAAACCATTCTGGGATTCTGATTCCACCAGATTTGGGAGCTGATCTCTTGTTTAACCTTGCTGGCTCCAGAGCAGAGCCCACCAAGTGGAGACGAGGGTCTCAGGTGGGGAACTCTCAGCCTTCCTGCCTCTGCTGGTGCATTCTGCTGCAGAAAAGCCTCTTGTCATTTTATGGGGAAGCTTTCAGTGGCCTAATTTGCTATTCATATGCATCTGTTCTGCTGGAGCCTGTCATTAATCTCCTGGTAGGCTGAAGTTTGCCCCTCTCCCATTTCCTGCATGGCCAGTCATCAAAGCGACAACTAAATGAGCACTGGTACACAACAAATAGTAGGTTCCAGGGCTACCTGATAATTGTTTTCTTGCTAAAATATATATGATGCGCCTTTCAGTTAAAGGAAATAATAGTTTGGGCACGTGGGTAGGTCCCTCCAGCCCCCTCAGAGTGCAGGGCTCGGGGACAAGCACGGTTGTGGTTCTCCGTGGTCCTCCTGCCACAAAGGCAGGGCAGGGCAGGGCACGTTGGCCTGGGTTTGCCCTGGATGCCCCCAGATTCTCCAGCTCCTGTTCCAGCCTGGAGTGCTGCGCTCCCCTCTCAGCAGTGTGGGATGGCCACCAGCCAGGGCTGCGAGCGGGGCCGTGGATGTTCTGCTGGGACTGCGGCGTGTGGGCAGAAAGGGGCATTTTTGAGGCTCTTCCCGAGGTAAGATGGAGATTAAAAAGATATTTTTGTCCCAGGGCCAGCCCCTGAGTAAGTGTAATTTGGCTCTGAGGATTCAGGGGAGCGGTGCCAGTTCATACAGCTGAAGACCCATCTATGATATTAAGAAAAAACAAACCTCATTTATTCTGTGTCCTTGTTGGCATCAGAGTCCAACTATTAAAAAAACCGAGCACACAGCAGAGCAGTCCTGCAATCACGGGGCCAGCAAACATCAAGGCAGTTAAAATCAACGAAGGGGTCCTTAGTTTTAATTTTGTTTTGGCCTTGAGGGGCTCTGTTCCCACGTTTGCTTTGTAAACGCAAAGGTTGGAGAACCTTCCCACCTCAGGAGTGCCAGCGTGGGTGGAGAAGAAAAGCTCTCTGAAAAAAGCATCACATCATGAGGGGCAGAGCCCTGTTTTCATGGAATCATGGAATGGCTTGGGACCTTAAAGATTATCTCTTTCCACCCCCTGCCTTGGGCAGGGACACCTTCCACTAGCCCAGGGTGCTCCAACCTGGCCTTGGGCACTTGCAGGGATGGGGCAGCCACAGCTGCTCTGGGCAACCTGTGCCAGGGCCTCTCCAGCATCACAGGGAAGACATTTTCGCAGGGAACAAGGCACAGAGAGAACTCCTCTGGCAGCTCCTTCTCCCTCTGCCCCCTGTCTGGCACACCCTGACCACTCCCTGCGGGGTCGGGTTGGTGTCTCCCACGCCAGGCACTGGTGTGTTCACATGGTTGCCCCCAAGCATTTTGACTTGTGTTTTCTTGGGATTAATTGCTATTTGTCAAGTGCTTTAAAATCTTCGGGTACAACAAGAGAACCTTCTTCTCTGGGTTTGTTTTTTTTTTCTCACCCACTTCAACAGGAGGGGGGCGAGTGAGTCAAATGCTTGTCAGGCTCCGAGTGAGAACAGGGGGCTCAGCTGGCCCAGCAGCACTGACAGAGAAACCACACACACACACACACACAGAGCATTTGCTTCTACCCCTTGTCTGCTCAGTAACAGCTAATTTACAGCTCACTCCTAAATGGGGAATTTTAATAGCATTTTCTTTCCAAAGTGTTACATATAAATTTGCTGTCCCGGGTGTAAAAGTGTCTGCAGGCACAGAAACCATCACCACGGGGTGACTGCTAAAGACTGATACATTTACAGGGAAAATACAGATTCTCTCTCCAAAGTGGAAACCGGGTTGTAAATTAAATTTGTCAGTAAATATGGAAATGGCTTCCGTTTTCCTCGTCTCCCCTGCACTGCTGAGGTTGGGGGTTCTGCTGCCACATCACTGCTGTGGCAGGAGCTCCTGCCCCGTCCATGTGAGAGAGCTGTGGGCACCTCTCCCTGTCAGTGAGTTGATTGTACATTCATCAGGGGTAGCAACAGTACAAAATCTTTAGGAACAGAGTCAGGAAGGAGATAATTGGATTTAAGGAACTCAGAAAGACATTATGGGCAAATTACCTTCCTAGTCTGGTAGGTCTGTCCAGATGCTGCCTGCTGGTGTTGGAGGTTGGATTTGAGAGAGAGCAGCTCCTAGAGAGAGAAAGGCAGGAGGAGGGTGCACTCTGAAGGCATAAAACTGAGTTATAAGATAGGCCTTAGACCCTCAGGTTCTCCCAGAGGGACCAAACAAAGTCCAAACCATCAAAAATGGATTGAATTCCCATCACTTTGATAAGTGTTAAAAGTCACCCCAGCATCAGAATAGAGAGGTAATTTCATTTTATCACCACAGGGTCATTAGCCTGGGGAGCAGAGACAGAGCCTGGGATGCCACTGTGACCCCATCAGGCCTGACAGGGCTGGTCTGATTCTTTGGTTTTAGTGGAGTTTGGGGGTTTTTATTTCTGGCTCCATTAAAACAGCTGGCACAGCTGTCCTCCCACTTCACACACATCTGGCTTTTAGGTGAGCAGTGGCTCTGTCTCACGGGATTTTGGGATGTTTGCACAGTCCCTCTGTGAGCAAAAGGGCTTCAGGGGTGTGTGTTCTTCTCTTCCCTCTTGGGGTCAGCTCGCCTCTCGTTTTGGGGTCTCTGGCTGGTGCTGCAGGTCCGGGGTGGGGGTGGCTCTGACCTGTGCTGGGAAGGCTCTGAGGAAGGTGAGGGCTGCTTTGCTGGGAGTTGCCCTCTGGCAGCAGCAGGCTGGCAGCTAACATGGTGACAGACACTGGCACTGCTGCCCAGCCCCTCTGCAGTGTTCCCCAGAGGTGGAGGAGCAGAGCTGAGACACCCCAGGGTGTCACTGCCCTTGGGTTGTGGCTCTCAGCTCGTGTCCCCCTCTCCAGCCACCTCACTGTCCCCCAGCTGTCCAGCACTTCTGCACTCAGTCAAACCCTTTTTAAAGATTACCCTCATTGCCTGTGAATCCTTCCCTCATCCCAAAAGCCTCCCGTGCCTCCTGCCAGCAGCTCGTCTCTCTCCTCACAGATCCAGCCCTTTTCTCTTTCCCACTTGCCTACAATTCATTATCGATCTTCTCATGGGCCAAGGAACGTGGTTTATTTTGGGGACAGAGCCAAACCCATCTCAAGTCTCTGAAAGCCTCTTCCTGCCATCAGCGAGGATGAGTCAAACCTGATGTAATTCCCGGGCTGGTGGGGACCCTCCAGCCCTTGCAGAGCTCAGCTGGTGAGTGCTCTGGGCCACTCAGGGAAGGAGCAGGTTCCTTGGGAACCCTGGAATGGTTTGGGTTGGAAGGAACCTTAAAGCTCATCTCATTCCACTCCCCTGCCATGGGCAGGGACACCTTCCACTAGCCCAGGTTGCTCCAAGCTGGCCTTGGACACTTCCAGGGATGGGGCAGCCACAGCTTCTCTGGGCAACCTGTGCCAGGGCCTCCCCACCCTCCCGGGGAGGAATTTCTTCCCGCTATCCCATCTAACCCTGCCCTCTGGCAGTGGGAAGCCGTTCCCCCTTGTCCTGGCACTGGGAAATAGTCTCTCTCTGCTTTTCTTGTATCTCCCTTGAGGCACTGGAAGGTCACCACTAGGTCACCCCAGAGCCTTCTCTTCTCCAGGCTGAACAATCTCAGTTCTCTCAGCCTTTCCTCGTGAGAGAGTTGCTCAATCCCTGTGATGATCTTGGTGGCCTCCTCAGGGATCCTGGGGTGCCAACTGCCCTCCCACCACCGACGTGAACAGCTCGGGTTTGTTCCTCTCTCTGCGCTTTCGAACGCGCCGTGATCTCCAGGCTGAACAATGCCAGACTCAAACTTTGGCTCAGACTCAGGCTTTGGCTCTGACTCAAACACCAAGAGTTAAACCCAAACTGTGGTGTTCTGGACAGCTCTGCTTTATCAGAGGAGTGTCAGGCTTCCCCTGGCTGTGACTGCTATCAGTAATTAGCACACCCCACCGAGCCCGCTGCTCCACAGCTCAACGCTGCTTTGTCATCAAAGTACAGTAGCTTGTAACTAATTACATCCCTGCTTTATCTGGACCAGTTCTTCCTTTTAAATACACTTAATAACGCTGCCTTTGAAGGTTCTAGGCACAAAAATAACCACTTCAAATAATCTCCTGAAGACACACACCACATTAGGTGTAGAGCTGGAGTAGGCACCTCGGATTATCTGAGCAAAACAAGAGGCCTGGGGCCCCGCTGGGCTGGGGGGCTGGAGCTGTGCTCCGTGGGCTGGGGAGGAAGGCTGGAGAGCCAGAGCTCGTGTGTTACAGGAGTTCTGTGCAGACACTGTGTGAGGAAGGACGAGGGGACCGTGCCAGAGGATCTGTGATTGCAGTGACCTGGCTGGAAAGACTGACAACGTACGGGCTAAAATTCACCATCGGCCCCGCGTCGCCTCCCTGACCTGAAACTGTCCCTTTCTCCTCCTAAATCACGTTCCAGTTGCACTGGATTCACAGCTCTGTCTTCAGTCAGCCTCTCCCTGACCCTGTCGAAAGAAGGACCAAAGAAAACATTTTGTTTTCCTGATCTTGGAAGTTCCCGTGGGATGGGAAACACCTTTGCAGAAGGAAGGGCTGCCTTAGCATGGTGTGGGAACTGGGCTGGAAGTCAGTGGGGAGACCAGGATTCATGGACCTGGTGCCAGTAAGTCTCCACTGGTTTGTTTAAAGACTCTGCTGCTGTTGAAGCCGTTGCTGTGAGGTCTGGGGACCATAATTAGGCACTAAAATATCCCATAGGGCAGCATCGATTTCTGTTATAGCTGAGTCTTTTTGGTGTGTATTTTTTATTATTACCTAATTTCTTCTTGTACAGTGAGGCCATAAACTCCAACGATGCTTGGGATGGATGGAATGTGCCAGCCCCTGGCAGCAGTTGCCACGTCTTTGAGCTGGGGAAAGGGCAGAAAATTCGAAAGCAAGGTGTGTAAGGACCTTGACAGGAGGGAGGAGCAGAGCAGAGGTGGAGGCTGTGGCTGCTCATCCAAAAGGGAACAGCCAGTGCAGGGAAAGTGTCACAACTGCAAAGCACCGAGGAGGAAATCAGCTTTGAGGCAGCAGAAGGCGAATAGATTATGGCACTTGGAAATGAAAGGTGTTAGGGGGATTCCTGGGGGGGAAGAGGCTGGGAGCTGGAAAGAACTCATTACAGAGACAGTGACTGCACTGGTGAATCACCTGTGTAGTCTGGGTCCATTAAACCCATCTTCCACTGCCCTGGGAGTGTGGATGGGATCGTTGGGTGGCAGTGACAGCCTGTTCATCTGATCCCAAGTGACCTTCAGCCAAGGAGGCTCTGGAGGCAGCTGAGCACTCACAGCCCCAGCACCTCCCTCCCCTCGTGGCAGCTCAGGTGTGAGTGGTCCTGCCTGGGGCTGAGGCTGATGCAGGGAGCCAGTGGCACGTGGGTTTAGGGGCACCATTGGCTGCCCAATTGAGAGTGGTGTTTTCTTCCATTTGAAATGAAAATGCAAAGGAGGGGAGAGCTGGGAGCGTGAGGGGACAGAGTGCCAGGGTTTTGGAGGACTTTGCTCTCCCAGGGCCTGTCTGCTCTTCAGTTGGGTAAAACTCAGGATCAGCCCTGGAACTGGAGCACGTCTCCTTGTCTGTGGTGTGAACCAGGAGCAGCTTTAATAGAGTTATTGTGGATTTATGTCTGGCCTAACCCCGCAAGAGTCACTCCACATTTGCATCTTAACTCAGCTCTGCCAGGCTGGACCATCTCCAAGAGGCTCCCTTGGCTTTGCTGTATCATTTCTCTTCAGCAATTTCAAGTGCAATTATTAATGGACATCTATAGAGAAAATAAAATTTGTAAATCCAAGGCCTGTGAGGAATCAGAAGGTCAGCACAAGGATTGAGCTGGGCTGATGTTCTGCCCTTACTGCAGCTCCTGCTCTGCCAGGTTTGTGCCAGGCCACCAGCTCTGCCAAGTCCAGTCCCAAGGATTTTCAGTGGCTCCAGTTGTCAGATCTGCCCCCAGGAACAGGGGAAGGAGTGAAATGTGTCAGTTCTCAGCTCTAGACAGATTTGACCATCTGCACGATTTGTCACCTAAAAAAGAGGTTGTTTTGTCACCACTCACGTGTGGGGGCTCATTGGGCTGTGCTGGGACACAATTAATTATTTGAGTCTGCAGTTTATCTGTCAGGGCACTGTAAAGAGAAGTTTGGGATGCATTGTTTGTTTAATCTATAGAGTCTTTTGTTTGCTTTAGACCAGTCGATATCTTTTCAATTTTTTTTTCCTTTTTCTTATCTTGCCCCTTTCTAAAGCTTTAATTCCTATAATCCAAATGATCTCTTTGCTCCCGTTGCTGCTGATCAGTCATCACAGAGCAGAGAATCACTGAGTGGTTTGGGTTGGAAGGGACCTTAAAGATCATCTATTCCACCTTCCACCAGCCCAGGTTGCTCCAAGCCCTGTCCAACCTGGCCTTGGACACTTCCAGGGATGGGGCAGCCACAGCTTCTCTGGGAATTCCATCCCAGCCTGTCCCCACCCTCCCAGGGGAGGAATTTCTTCCCAATATCCCATCTAACCCTGCTCTGTGTCAGTGGGAAGCCATTCCCCCTTGTCCTGCCGCTCCAGGCCCTCGTCAATAGGATCCCCAGGAGATTAAACTCTCTCAGGATGAAGATGGACTGTGGCATCAGCTGGGGCTGGGGGGCAAAGCGTGTCCGGGGGGCCCATCCCGGCTCATCCCGGCCCTTCGGCAGCACCTCCCGGGATCACACACAGGGCAGGGGAGGGGGATGAGCTGGGCTCTGAGTCAGGGGGTAAAGCCCTCCCTGAGTGATTCAGCCCTGAGTCAGTGATGTGTGACCCTCACAAGGGTGACTAAACTGCTCAGGGAGATTCCAGGAACGGGCACCTGCAGGGAGGGGGGTGGATCCTGCTGGGGCCTGGCTCCCGGGGCCTGGGGAGCAGCAGAATTAAGGGGTGCAGTGAGATGAACCCACCTGCTGAGCTGCCACCACCCCCCAGCCCGGGGGTGGCACTGAGCTGTCCCAGCCGAGCCAGAGGGAGCCTGGAGTGTTCTCAGGCTCTTCCCCGGGGGGAATCCATCCCCACACCACAACGTGCCTTCCTGCAGGCAGCACGTGCTCCCACCCTGAGGTGTCTGCAGGTCCCGTGAGGAGCTGTGGCAGTGCCACGTGTCCCTCTGGCCGCGGCTGGAGAGGCTGAGTCTCTCCAGACCATTCCACTCAGGAACGCTCTGCTCCGGCTGCAGTGTCCAGGTGGCCGCTGCTCCAGAGGAAACAGATGCTCTGCTGCAAACCCTGAGGAGCTGTCCCGGCTCTGGCAGGTCCTGGGGAGCAGAGGGCTGGGGTCAGCAGAGAGCTGCTGTAGCCTGGGGCTGTGGGACTGATTTTATCGAGAGGAAAACGACTGTTTATTAGTGCAGGGGAGAGCTGGGAAAAATATTTCCGGGGGGAGGGGAAGTCTTTGTGAGTGTTGGCTGTGAAAGCCCTGCATGGACTTGGCTGGCTCTGCAGCTCCCTGCTGTCGGCTTCTCCTGAAGCCTGGGAGCAATAACTGCTTGTTTCCAGAAGTTTCTTGGAAAGAGACTGGCTGGTGGAACCGCGGCTCCCTTTGGGCCGCCGGGGATGGTGTTTTGGAGGCTGTCCCTGGGTGCCAGGCTCACCAAATCCAGTCCCTGCCTGCTGGGAGCACTGGGATGTGCCGGTGCCAGCAGGAAAAATGAGAGTATTGGGGGATTTCCACCTTCTCCATCGAGAGCAGGTCCCCCTCCTTGTCTTTTGGGGCTGACTCAAGGACAGGTCACCCCGCAGTGTCACCCAAGGTCCTGCAGTCAGCTGACACTTTTCAAATGGCAATAAAACAACCCCACACAGGACTTGTTTCCCAAACCTCTGTGTGGCTGCAGAGCCAGGCTCTCTGCTTGATTCCCAAATGTTTTGCTTCCAAAAGCTTAATGTCAAGGCTTGGAAGTTTAACTAATTATCTGCCTACGGATTTTGCTGAGCTCAGGTCTTTCTTTCCTCCTTTGATTCCATTTCCAGTAGGGCCTTCCACGCAGGGTACTAATTTCATTCTTAACCAGCTGCTTTTATCCTGGAGACTCGAGTGCCAGGCACCTCGGGGCAGACTGGGTGGCCACAGGCTGGGAACAGGCAGTGAGTGTGTTCAAAGGCAGTAAAAGCATTTCATCTGCTCAAAGCCAGCTGTAGTCGCAGCTGCTGGGTTTTCTAGTGGCTCTCACAGAAACTGGGGGTATTTAATTAATAAAAGTTAAGCAAATCAGGGGTTTGTAAACAGCATTTCAAGGGTTGTGTCTGGGGGTGCCGAGGTGAGTGTGGCTGTGTCCCCTCCCTGGCAGGACGTGCTGGGAATGCCATGGATGTGGTATTTCTGCCTGGCTCAGAGCAGGGTGTTTTCTGTCTCTGGGGGCCAATTGGCATCACTGTTCCAAGGGGAAAAGTGGGATTTTTCAGGGAGAAGGATGCTCGTCCCAGTGTTCCTCCTGACCCCAACTCAGGGGCAGGGGGGTAACCCTCTCAGGGAGGTCTTGCTTTCACCCTTCACAATCAGAGCATCTGTTAATCACTGAAATACCAGGTTTTCTGTCCCATCCCGAACTTTTATTGTTGCTAATCTGAACTGTGGCTGTTCTTGTTCTCTGCACAAATACTGAACATCACTTAAATTATTTATGCTTGGAAAAGTCATGTTCTACTGGGAAGCAGAGCTTTGCATTCCAGAGCAGTCTGCTGGACAGGGTGGCTGATGTTTTCTGGGATGCCATGGCACAGCTAGTGTGGAATACAAGGATTTAAACGGGGTGTTTCCCAGCTGTTTATTTTTTATTCTTTATTCAGGTGTCTGGCCTTGAACACCTGAATTACGATCCAGCCTTGCGAGTCTGTGTTCTTGGTGGGACCTCTGTGCCACAAGTTCAGCAAGTTGATTGATGAGATCACGAAAACTTTTGCATCCATGGTGTCCTAAGGCTTGGGGAGCTTCAGTTCTGCTTCTCTTCCAACTTTTCTTTTTGAAAAGGCCTCTCTTTTCTTTGCTTTTGAACCTGGGTGGGGGATGAGCAGTGGGGGGAAAGCGTCGTCTGCTCCCTCCGTGGTTTCTGCACAAACCAGGTGACAGCCCAGGAGGTCTCAGTGGCACCTGAGGTGACCCAAGAGCACCTCAACCCTCCTGTCTGGGCTGCACCCACCACCAGAGCCCTGACCTGGGGGTCCTGGTGGGGCCAACAGGGCAGTGCCAGCTGCCCCCAGGGGAGGAGAGCAGCCTGCCTGCAGCTCGCTCCCAGCTGTAGTCACAGCCAGGCTGATCTTTAGGATGAAGGCACTTTAAATTGCTGGGTTTCAGTGCTGTGGGAGCTGCACACCTCAGCTTAGCATGCTAAATATACCTTATTAATTGCCTTGCTCTTTACATCCACCGGAGGCTGGTGCATCGTTAAATACACCGAGAACATCTATTCCTTGAGGTTTGGGGTTTTACTGAAGTGTTCCAGCTCTTAGTGGCTCCTCTGCTTGGGATCAGGCTGGACCTGGAGTATTGCAGCTTGTCCTGGTTTTCCCTTCCTCCCCACAGCACAGGAGGCTCCCAGTGCCTACATTTACGTCCATCATGCTCGTACAGATACTCAACACCCTGAGGAATCACCTGGAATCAACTATTTTCTACTCTAATACTGAGAGGGATGGGCTAAACCATGACAGGGAGCGAACACCTTCTGAGGGGGTTTAGTTCTGATATTTCTCTGTATTATCTAAAGGCCTGCTCAGTGCCCAACCACCCTCTGGGAAAAGGACTTTTCCCTGATACCCAGCCTAACCCTCTCCTGACACCCCTTTGTGATTCCAGTCCACACCACCATCTGGGAGCCTTCTGGGAGCTTCCTTTGGAGCAGGAAAATGGCCTTCCAGCTCCAAATATCCTGTTTTTTTTATTGAGAGCCTCTTCCCTTTTTACAACCCTGTTTGTTTTTGCTGTAAAAGCTGGTGTGAGGCACCTGGCACAGCAGCCTTGGTGGCACACGCTGGGCTCAGCCAAGCCCTCTGCTCCCCTCCAGTGCTGCAGCATGGGGGGAGCCGTGCCCTGGGCTTGTGGAGAGTGTCCTGCCCTGGGACAGGGCTGGGGGGCTCCCAGGGCCCCCCAAATTCCTAGGACAGGCTGCAATCCGCGTCTGGAGCATCTTGTGTTTGTACAACTTCAGCCCCTTGGCAGTTGTCTTTAAACAACCCGTTCCTTCAGGCAGTTTCTGGTCTGCTCCCTCCCCTGGATGAGTTTGTAAAGGAAAACACAACAGCAATCACCAGGCAACACGTTATTGTATTATTCATGCCCCGTAGTTGGGAGTGACTGAGGTGGGGAAAGGAGGAGAAAAACCCTGCAAAATTCATTACAGCTTCGACACCACAGGGCCCCGCGGGACTGGGGAACTTGTGGCTTTAATCGGAGCTAATGGGTCGCTGTTGTTCAAGGCATGTCTTTGCGTGCAGGGTGGGATGGCTGCGGTTCCCTGCGGGAGCTTTGGGGCCATCAGGACCCGCTGCACCTCGGAGTGAGCTCCGGTGTGTCACCCCCAGGTGACACCATCTGCTCCCACGGCCTCCCTGTCGCTGGGCTCCTGTTCTGTGGTGCCTGCAGACCGTGGGACCGAGGTTTTCCCGCCCGTTCCCCCCTGCAGTGCCTGACACGTTTCTGCTCTCGGCGGTTTCTGCAATACTTGGGTGGAAATACGAAGGAATTATTGTAACCTGTTTGAGCAGGGACATGGTACAAGCACAGCTCCTCAGCTGGAGGCAATGATTCACTTGCTGGATGCTGTTGAGGGCATTACTTCATTTTTCAAAGCGCACAACCCTCGTGTTCCCCTGCTCTGTAGATGGGGAAGGCGATGCTTATCTATCCCAGGAATTTATAGGCTCCATTATGGTAGAACCTGATACCTTATGGGTTTATCTTTGCACTGCCTATTGATTATTAAGCAGAGTTGTTTTTTCCACTTTGCAGGGTGTGGGCAGAGGGGAGGCTGCTCAGTGGCTTCTCAATGAGGAGCTTAAGGTGGAGCCACACTCCTGCATCTTCCAGAGCCCTCTGGTCCCTGAGTCATCCTCCTCCTGTCCGGGAATCACTGCAGCTTTGGTCCTGCCACTGAATCCTCAGGTGCCAGTCCCACGGCCACAAAGACAAGAAATAGTTTTCCAGGGGCTTTCTTCCAGAAATCCAGCCTTTTAGAAGGGCCACCGAATGCCTTCCCTGTTCTTTTCCCGTTTGCCAGCCTGGCTGCCACCAGTGGCAGCGTGACTCCCTCCAAACACAGCGGTGGCCGTGGCTGGAGGAGCTTTCTGAAGGGGGATCTTCAGTCTTCCAGGTCTGGGCTCCTCGGGACAGCAGGGACATGGGGCTCCTGGAGCAGGTCCAGTGGAGGGTGACAAAGATGCCCAAGGGATGGAGCAGCTCTGGGAGCAGCAAAGGCTGAGGGAGCTGGGGCTGTTCAGCCTCCAGAGCAGACCCTGAGAGGGGCCCTGCCCAGGGTGTGTCAGGGGCTGCAGGGAGGGGGCAGAGGATGGAGCAGGCTCTGATGGGGGGGCCCAGCAATGGCACAAGAGGAACGGGCAGGAACTGATGCCCAGCAAGTTCCAGCTGGACAGAAGGAAGAACTTCTTTGCTGGGCAGTGCCCCAGCCCTGAGCAGAGACCAGAGAGGGGGCGGAGTGTCCTCCCTGGGGATATTCCAGACCCCTCTGGACACAGTCCTGTGTCTTGTGCCCTGGGATGACCCTGCTGGAGCAGGATGGTGGGACCAGATGAGCCACTGTGGTGCCTTCCAGCCTGAGCCATTCTGGGATTGTGGCTGATGGCTGTGTGGGACACACAGGACACGGCCCTGGAGCCACCAGCAGAGCTGGTTGTGCTGCTGCCTCTCCAGCAGGATTGTCGCTGGACTCTGCCTGGTGGAGCCCATAAAGCTCGACAGTAAGTAAAGGATGAGCAGGGCTGAGCTGATACAGTCTAATTAACTTCCGCTCAGGCTCGTTGTTTGCTGTGCTCAAGCCTGGTTTCTTCCAGATTTAAATTGATTATGAAAATCAGCACAATGACAAAACGCCGCTTTTGAAATCAGCCTTTTCACAGTAAACGGTTATTTGTTTTCCTGCTCAAATGTATTGGCTTATCCCTGGTGATAGAATTCTATCTCTCTCCTCTTCCACCTTCACTCCTGCCTGATTTGTGTGTGTAGTTTAATTAAAATCATACAGCACTTCCACAGCTTGGTCCGGCTCCGCTGCTAGCCTTGGATTTGATTTATATACAGCATTCCAGTGAAACTGCCTGGAAAAATTAAATAGACATGAATCAACTTGCCTCAGGCTTTTGAAATCAAACATTTCGCAGAGAACTCCCCACGGACCTCTCCTTTCAGCCTGGTGCGGGAGAATGTTCCTGGGAGCTCCGAGCACGGGGGGATGGCAAAACACTCATCAGGTTTGGGGCTTTATAATTGTTGCCAAATCGTAGCTCAGGAGCCAGGAAGCACTTTGATTCACTACTTACGATTGTATGATTGTTACGGGGGGGGG
>VXAY01003078.1:1284324-1368209 GCA_013399855.1 Oxyruncus cristatus | reverse complement strand
GGGGGGGGGGGGGGGAAAGGAGCAGGACTACTTGGGTTATTAGAGTTCAGGGTTTTTGTCTTGGCCTCTGGAATGAATCTTAAACCGGTGGCAAATGTTTGCAAAAACAGGTTCAGCATAACTGTATTTGATGGAGCTGCTGGAAATGCTGTTTCTGTCTGCAGCTTATCTGGAGGTGTGAGCTCTTGGCTCGTAGATAGAGACTTCTTCTGAGCTGAGCTGCAGCTCCATTTGGAGGCTTCGTACATCACAAACAAAGTTAACTCCTTATCACAATCTCTGCTTCGCTCTTATCAGCTTGACTTAAAATAGAGCCAAACAGGGCTTTGTGCCTTCAGGAGAAACCTGAAACACTGTTATTGCAGGTCCACATGGATGGAACTTATGAGAATATGGAACAACTCTCTTGGAGTTGGAACTACGGACTGGTCCTCTGAGGAAGTGAGGATGAGTGTCCAAATTGACACTGTTCTCTGCCTTTCAGAGCCCCTCCAGCCCCCCTGCCCTGCTCATCCTCTGGGATGCGGGGCTGGTCCCGGCAGCAGCCACGAGGCTTGTGTTGAATTTCCAAAAGGGCAAGCAGAAAGGGAAGAAAGTTCCTTTGTAGCTCCTGGGGTGTCTGCTGGGAGCCCAGATTCCCTGCACAGCCGTGCACGGAGCTGTGAATTCCTCCTCGAGCAGAGCTGCCCGGGTGCTACTCACTGTGGAGTGCCTGAGATGCTGCTCATCCTCCCTGCCTCGTGCTGGATGGTGGTTAATCAGGAATTGCCAGCCTTACGGAAGACAAAAAGAGCCCGCTGTGGGATTTGGGCTCAGCTGTGTCCTTTCAATAATTTATAATGAGTCTCGGGCTCTAATAACCTAATCGGCAGGATTTGGGGAGGGAGCCGAGCGATGTGTTTGTTTCCTCCCCGCCACAGGTGATATTAAAGTGAAGAAAGGAAAACTAATCCCCTTTTCTGAGTCGTCCTATAAAAGATATGCAAATAGTGTTGGGGGCTGCTCTGAGTGCCCGTGGCTGCTGGGGGTGAATGCTAAAGCAGTGCCTCTGGAAAGCAATGCTGTGGTGGCTCAGAGCTGCCCGTGGTGAAGCTGCCTTGGCTGTTGGATAGTGAAATGTCGCAGGCTAGAATTCGTTTTAGGGTCACCCGTGGAAGTGCATTGGTCCCACTTGCCTGAGGGATGCAGGGGGTGGCCTTGGTCAGGCCAGGTGAGGCGGACTGGGACGCTGAGGACAGCAAGAGGAGAGCTGAGCTCTCCAGAGAAGAGCAGAACGGTGCTTGAAGCATCTCAGGAGATGTGATATCAGCCCCAAAGGTGTTGACTTGGCTTGGTAGGTTCTATGTGTGAGCTAAGCTGTGGGAATTCCTCCTCTGCCAGCTGCTGTCACGAGTGGGAGGTGGGAGAGCTCAGAGGGTGTCTCCGTGGTGTGTTTTGCAGCTGGAAGGCAGCAGCCTGAGCTGGATGGGTGCTTAGGGAGCCCAGACCGTGGGATCCACTGGGAGGGAGGAACTGGACTTTGAAACAGGCTTTCATGGCTCTGAGACCTCCATCCTGTGCTGCAGAGCTGGGCTCATGCTCAGTAACTCCTTGTACTGCACTCTGTGTGCGTACGAGAAACTCGGGGGAAAGGTAAAGGGTGGAGGAGTAGGAATCCCAGAATCCCAGAATCCGGGAAAGGACCTTAAAGCCCATCTCATCCCGTCCCCTGCCATGGGCAGGGACACCTTCCACTAGCCCAGGTTGCTCCAAACTGACCTTGGACACTGCCAGGAATTCCAGGGGCAGCCACAGCTTCTCTGGGCAACCTGTCCTGGGACAGGTGACCAGGAGATGTGTAGGGGAGGAGCTCACCAGTGATGTGCAGGTGGATCTCAGACTGGAGAGCCTGTGGCAAGAGTGGTGGTGAGGAGTGCCCTGAGTCGTGTCCTGGCTGTGCAGCGTGTGGAGCTGGGTGGTTTGGGAGGTGGTGTCACCCATCCCTGCCTTCCTGACCTCCGGAAATCCTGCTGTGTGGGAGAGAGCCTGTCATCTCGTGTTTGCAAGTGCTTTTCAATTTAATACATTTTAATCAGAAAATTAATCAGGAAACACCAGTTCAGCAAGATAATTGAACAATGAAGAGACACGATAATTACTGTTTAGTCTAATTAACTTTGTTAAGTCTTTATTGGGAACAGAGACTTCCTGAGTGAAACTTATTAAATGGTTCTCCCTGGAAAACAGAATCCCCATCAAAAAGCCTTTGTTCCTCACACTGTTGGTTAGGAATTGGGTGCCGTCTTTAAATCCTGATTAGGGAAGACAGCAGGTGGGTTCTGAGAAAGCTCTCAGTTACCTTTCAGTCCGGCCTCCCACATCCTCCGTTCATTTCCATCTCTTTAATCCAGTGTTCTGCTCCTCTCCTTCCCAGGTAGGCAGGAGTTGACTGCCAACAAAACCTGTGGGGCCGTGCAGCCCTTTGGTGCTGCATCCTTGTGTGTCCACGTTTGGCTGTGTTCCCACCTCTCGTCCTCAGGTGGGTGGAAAATGGGCAGGTGTTGGGGGGTTACCAGCAAAGAAGGTCGAAAGGTGTTTCTGCCGTGGCAAACAGTTACAAAACCGCAGAAATCTGTGGCAGGGCTCTGCCAGGACGGAGCTGCTGGGAATCCTCCCACCTGAGGGCACCCCCAGGGGCCGGGTGGTCATGTGGGCTGGGAGAAGGGGAGCTGGGGAAGGCCAGGGCTGGGAAGGAGAGGAGTCGGCGTGTCTGGGCACTGTCAGAGCCACGACGCTGCTGCGGAACGTTCGTGCTGGGCCAGAAAGTTTAACCTCGGTGAAGAGCCCCCGGGAGTGAAACCTGCCTTTGTGCCTGTTGTGCTGCTCAGCTCTGACCTCCGTCCTGGCAGGCTCTGGGAGGACTCCGACAGATAATCCCTGTTCATTGAGGGATATTAATGACCATGAGCAGCAGCGACCGTGGGGGCGCGGACTGGCATGAACGGGTCTGTCTGTCTGTCTGTCTGTCTGCGCCGGGGCCTCCTCTGGCTCTGCTGGGCTCTGCTCTCCTGTACGGGCATAATGTGAAATATTTATCGTCTCAGAAGGAAGGATTAAACATAAATATTGAAATGAACTTGATTGGCTTTTGATCTGCTGCGAGAGAGCCCTTTGGCTGGCCAGGGTCCAGGCGGCAGCCTGTGCATTATTCATGCTGGGTGAGCTCAGGGAGATGAGAGAGAGACGGGGATATCGACCCTGCAGGAGCACAGGCAGGAAGGGGATTTGATAATGGGTGGCTCCTGGGGTTATCTTCCCCAGGCAGAGAGCTGGGAGCCAGGGGGAACTCAGGAGCTCGGATCCGGATGAACCTGAGCCATCCTTTTATCCCCGGGGGATGTGTGTCCATGTCCCGGGGCAGATCCAGCTTCCCTGGGGACTCGAGTGCCTGACACGAGCTGCAGCCCCTGGGCTGTTCAAGGTGAGGCTGTTTTGTTTGCTGTCAATGCTTATTGTAACCACAGAAATACTCCTACAGTAGAGCAGGTCTCCCTTTTCCAAAATCCAGGTATTTTAATGAGCAGCATTTCAGGGGAAAAGTGCTCTGGGTGAATGTTTTGCTGGTTCTCCCAAGCTGGGTGAGCAGGAGAGTGTCTCAGACCGTGCCCAGAGCACTCTGCCTCACTTCAGACCTTAATGTTTCCATTATAGCGAGGGTACAGGGTGGCTCCCCCCAAATCCTGTTATCTCCTACAGTTAATTTGTGCAACTAATAGCCTGGGTGTTTCGAGTTCCTTGTCGGCGAGCGGCACCGTAATTGAATTTATAATTTATTTGGTCCAGTTTGTAATTAAAATAAGCACTCTCTCACTTATCACTGCACGTTGCTCTTGGGTTTTTCCACCCCTGTCCTGCTGCAGAGCTGCCTGTGTTGTGCTCAGCCCCAAAAGCACGAGGGAGGCAACTCATTACTGCTCATTTTTCTGGGTCACCCAGCGCCAGCCATCGTTCTGTTGTGGGGAAGCACAACTCAAGACATGGGTCTGTTGGGAGAGACAGTTCTTGGAGAGTGCAGTCAACAGCCTTGCCTGCTTGTTTATTTACTCCTTCCCCCTCTCTTCCAGTTAATTACTGTGCAAACACTTCTGGTTACTGTCAGATCACTCCACGGATCTGGCAGCAGCTTTCGCCTTTCACCAGGGAGAGGCAACTAATGGTTCTTCTGGAGGGGCAACTCTTGAGAAAACCTGATTTAATTTTTCCCTCCCATCGTCTCCTGCGGTGTCATATGGAAAATAAAATTGCTGGAGTTTTAAAGCACTTCCCAGGCTGAAGCAGGGAGTTAATTATTGTTTAAGAGGGACAATTGGGCAAGGTTAAAAGCTGTGAAAGAGAGGGAAAAAATATAAAGTTGAAATTGCAAAAAGAGGGGGAATGACGAAGGTACTTTTCTACAGTGTGGTTTTATACAGAGGAATATTTGCAGTTTCAAGGTGGAAGACAAGTGGAATGATCCTTTTTCATTTCCTTTTCCTGCAGCCATTCCAGGACAAGGAAATTGCTCTTATCTCCTTCAGAAGGACAGATAGGAGCTGGTGAAGCCACTGGTTTTGTTTCAGCCTAGCTTGGTGGCCATGGAAATAATTTGACTCACTGTGCCTTGAAAATATAAACCATCAGCCTTTGTGGTGTTGTGCAAATCACATCTTGAAAGTGTGCTGTGCTGTGCTGCCCTAAAAAGCAAAATCCCCCTGGCAGCAGCCACTCTTTGTCTTGTGGCTGCACACAAACAGCCCAGCACGTGGGATTCGGGAGCCTGATGGGAAGGGCAGGGGGTTCCCAAGGCACCAGCACAAAGCAAGTAATTAAGAATATCATAAAGTCTTAGAAGGGGCTCCAGCCTCGTCTGCAGGGTGGGTTTTGCCCCTGTAGACAGCGATCGTTTGGCTGTGCTTAGAAAACCCCAAGGACAGTCATGTTGGGTTGGGTCAGTGCCCAAATCTTGTTCACGGGATCACTGAGGCTGGAAAAGCCCTCCCAGCCCGTGGATCCCCCCTGTGCCCCATCCCCACCTTGTCCCCCAGCCCAGAGCACTGAGTGCCCCGGCCAGGCCTTCCCTGGGCACCTCCAGGGCTGGGCACTCCAAACCTCCCTGGGCAGCCCCTGCCAAGGCCTGACCACCCTTTCCAGGGGCCCAGAACTGACACCGGACTCGTTCCTCACTTTCCTTCCCCCCCTTCCCTCGGATGCAGAGCTGGAGTGGTGTGTGAGTTCACAGACCTTGCTCAAGCAAAGAGCATGGGAATATTTTTACCGACAAAGGCTGTTCCTCCCTGAACTCCCAAACCTTTGTGTTTTGCTGTGACATATATGAGATTTACCTCACCTTGCTGTTCAGAGCCACAAATACCTTTCCTCCTGGAAAACCTGCCCCACGCTGCTCCCTTTGTCCTGTGCCCTGCAAACAGCTCTTTCACAGCTACTTGTGCAGCCTCTTTCTTTTGTCATAAAAGCTCTGGTGCTGTGCCTCCAGCACTCACTTCCACGTCTAATTTCCCTTCAGCGAAACAGGCAGGCTCCAGGATGTGAAATAAATGCTCGGTGGTCATTAAAGCCATATTTACAGCTCTGTGACAGGCACGGAACTTGCTCTGCAGAACTGTTACCGTGTAAATACACCGCAAGAAGCAGCTGGCAGTTAAATCTTTGGAACGTATGGAAAGCTGTAATTTGCTGATTAACGGTGGTTGATTGGGATTGTATTGCAATGTCTGTTCCCAAGCATCGCCAGGAACCTGAGCCAGCTCCAGAGGGGCCACGTGAAAGGGAAGTGCTCTCAGAGGTGCAGGAGAATGAGCAGTAGCTGGAGGGGTTTTGACCCCTTGTGTTGGTTGGTGTTGGTGGAGAAGAGTCTTTGCAGCGGGGCTGGTGTGGTCAGTGTGTGCCAGCTTGGCACCAGCTGAAGATCTGCTGCTTGACTGCTGAGCTCCAGTTCATGGAGAGCCGACAAATCCATGCTTGGTTTTCCACCCTCACTTACTTTCCACTGCTGATTTGTTGGGGTTCCTCGGCGAGTCCCTTCACCCCCCTCTGGCTCTTCCTTCTGGGCTCTGCCTCCCGGGGTTGTGGCAGTTCCTGATGCTCAGAACCTGGTGTTCATGCAGCTGTACACCTGAAGCATCCGTGTACCTCTGCAGAATGGACTCATGTCCTAATTCCACTGAACTCTTTCTGGCAGGATTTCAATAGGACGCAGGTTTAGTTTTCCACGAACATTCCCTTCACCCAAAGGTGTCTTCAGACTCTGTTAGTCTTTATTTTAAATTATATCATGTCCGTGTTTGGGGGGGAAAAAAAAAAGAAAAAAAAAGAGAAGAAAAAACCCAAGAGGAGTCAGGCACGTAAATTAAGGCTTCAAATGCATGTGCAGTTCTCTGTGACACAAACTTTGCTCTTGGGGTTTATGATGCTAATAAAATACTATTCACTGCTAACAGCTCTTTCCTTCCTGGCCTCACAAACGGAGACAAATAAGTGCCTGTATTGAAGGAGTTCACATTTTATGTCTCTTTGCATCAATATGGCCCTGCTTTATTGACATTTTTAGGTAGAAACTGGCCAGTCATGTCTGAACTATATTAACTATTATTTATTATTTGGACTGGGGACTGGAGCCCTCCTTGTTCCAGGTGGTTGTACATACAAATCAACGCTATTTGTATCCCAAAGAGCCTCTAAATATTATGAGAGACAAGAACTAAGTAAGATAAAAAGACCAAGAAGCAGAGGGTAGGAGCTGATGGGGAAAAGCTGACCAGCACGTTGGCCTTGGTCTGTGATGGAAGAATATTAGTCAAGGTTTGTGGCAGGTTCCTGTACATGGAGGAGGTGACACAGAGGTTCCTGCTGGAGAGTTGCCCACAGGGTGAAGGAGGAAACCCCAGTAAATGGTCCTGTGTGTCCCAAAAGAACCACGAAACAGGGACTTGTATTTCACTGAGGACCTGCACTCTCTCTTGCGTGCCCTTAGGTTTAATCTGTCAGGTGCTTCCAAATTTAGTTTAAGTGATCAGCAGTCATAATTTTGTGTCATCTTTAAGATAAATCCTGTGACGAACTGCCTGAGAGGGGCAGTGTGAATAATCAGAGTCAGAATCCTGGACACGAGCCCTCGCTGGCTCCTGCACGGCCTGTGAGTTACAGAGCTGCTCCTCCTCGTGGCATTGACTCTTTTGCTGGAAAAGCTGGAGTGGCCTGCTTGGGAGAAGACTGATGGGGACTTAACTGTGGTGGTTTGGTTCCTCACTGAGGGCATCCAAGACAGTTTTCCAGGAGAGAAGCGGAGTGTCGAGAGTGAAGCCCCACGTCTTAGAAGATGCTGTTGTAAAGACCAGTGACATTAATCTGGATTTTCCATTAGAGTCTGTGATCTCTGTAATCCAAGTTCTTCCTAGACAACTTCACATGACTTTGGCATAAATATGACCATTCTGTCCTCTTGTTTCCTTGCCCAGCTTCCTGCTGACCTGGAACACGTGACCCAGAGGTTCATGTGTGGAGCCGTTTGGGGAAGCTGCAGTGGAGAACTCAGCCCTGAAAATGGGATTAACCTTCAGGAGGAGCTCCCAAGTAAGTGGCCTGTACCCTTGGAGGTGTTCTGTGAAGCACTGACATTGTGACTCAGTTAATTTAGGCGTTTGTCACGTAGGTAAGAGTCCAGTTCTGTTCTCAGAGTTCAGGGAAAGGGGATGGTGATCCTATGGAAGGTCTGCCTTCATTCCCATCTTGTTTACTTCCCTGGATTGCACCTCTGTGCTGCTCCAGTGGGAACAGCCCCAGCCCCAGTGAGAGTGGGTCTGTCCCACCAGGGAGGCTTGAGTTGGGCTGGAGTGTGTGATCTCCTTATGCCTAGGAAATCTCTGTGCCTAATTTTCCAGCTTTTTAGGACCTAGGCTAGTTTCTAAAAATAGAGCATTGTTCCTCATGTTCACTTTCCAAAGGACAATGACAGAAAAGAGAGAGCGAGGGAGAGAAAATGCCATAAACTGGGACATTTGTTGCCACGTTCAGTGCACATCTGGGAGCTCTTTGGGTACATAATTGCTCTCTGGTGCTGCTCACGAGCCGGAGCCTCGTGCACGTCCTCCTGGAATCTGCTGGGATGTTGTAGCCCCTGCTCTGGAAACGGAGCGTGACCCCCTGTCCAGGTGGGCAGCTCCCAGAGAGGAAAACTCCTGGCTCCTTCTCCTTGCTCCAGGAGATCCTGGCAGTGCCAGGGCCAGGCTCTGAGGCTCGAGGAGCCTCGTTGCTCCCAGTGCACTGCTGAGGGAGGGAAGGGCACCGTGCAGGCCCTGAAGGTGACGCTGTGGTGAGACCAAAGGTGTGGTGCTCTGCCAGGCTGGCTCTGGGAACTGGGGGGAAACTCCTGTCTGTGCCTAGATTTTCTCCGTAGCAAACATCAGCTTGTAAGGAAATAGAGAAATGATTCCATTTTTCTGGTTATTTAGGGAAGGAAACCCAACCGTAGAGAAGTGTTATCTGGCAATCTGGATGTGACTAAGGAACAGCCCGTGTGCAACATGTTCCCTTTCTTCACTTTCACCCAAACTAAAAAAAAACAAAAACCACCCCACGATTCAAAACGTTCTGTTGAATTTCCTGACTTTTTAAAGTGCCATCAAAACAGAACTTTCAGGGGGAAAGTCTAGTGAAGGTGCTCCCCCTGCCTTTCCTCGGGATTGTGTGTGTCTGAACTGGGTACTTCCAAAATTCTGGGGACCCTCTTCCTTACAGGTGGGAAAGATGCCAGTGCCGGGGAGATCTGGAGGCAGCTCCCTGTGCCAGTGGCAGGGAGACATAGCATGGCACGTTGGGGGGGTGTGAAGTCAGATAATGGATGAATGCAAGATTAAAGCAAGGATGATTGAGTAAACTTCTACCATCTTGACTTGGGAGTGGTGTCTGTCCAAGCCACATGGTGAAGGTGATAAATTGCAGTGAATTTGTGATCTAGAGCCATCAAATTTCCTCCCCGTCTTTCTTAACCTTGGGACAAATTAAATCAAATTCTGCTGTGAAGCCTAAAGACATAAAATTTGTTAGCTGTAACAGTATATCCTGCCAAGCAGTCAGAACTCCCTGGTATTAATTACTTTATTCTCTAAGTTAAATAAATGATGTGAGATCTGGATTCAGGGGAAGCCACCCAGGAGTACATAAAGGATGCCAAGATGTTCCTGTCAATGAGCATCCAAACTCTTGGTTGCTAATTTGCTGTGGAGAGAAATAATGGGTTCTAAAGTGCCTCCATCCCTGAGTGATGTCCTCCCAGGCAGGAGCATCGTTAACAGGACATCTGGAACGATGCATGCCCTGTGTGCTGGGTGGCTGGGGTGGCTGCTGGGGTCCTTTTTTCCATTCTCTCTCCTCTTCTGGAGTGAGCATCATCCCAGCCTGCAGATTCCTGAGCTTTATTAGTTTCCCACAGCTCTGCAAACATAAATAAATGTATGAACATCTCATCTGCTCCAGATAGAACCGGGTGTGTCCAAAGCCCTCATGCACAGGTGAAGGTCCTCCTTGTTGCTGTTGGCAACTGGAGATCCCTGCTCTGATTTCTGTGAGTTTCTCCCGACCAAAAGTCTCTTGCAGAGAGACCCCAAACCAGCTGACAGAGTCTGCCACTCTTCCACTACACTGGGTTGTTCAGTGATTCATCACCCCATTAAAAAAAAAAACCCCACACATTATTTTGGATTCAAATTTGTCTGCCTTTAATTCCCACTAAGAGATTCTCTCTGTGCTCATCTCTGCCAGATTAAAGAGCCCTCAGTATCTGATAGTTTCTTCCTGTGAAAGTGCTTGTGCACTATAATCAAATTACCTTTTGAATTTCTTCCTGATAAGTTAAAGAGATTAATCTTTCCCCAGCCTTGGTTCCGAGGTGTTTATTTCCACGAGTCTGAGTCACTCTGAGCTGCCCAGCTCCAGGTTTGTGACTTGTGGGAACACACAGACACTGCAAACCCTGTGCTCTTCACCTGGGCTCAGGAACAGGCCAGGGGGTTGGGTCAGGTGCTGTCCTGGTTCTGCATCCTGGCTCAGGAACAGGAACAGCCCGGGACATCCCAGCAGTGTGGAACTGGCCAGAGAACCCAACTGCCCCTGGCTGGTGGGGAAACCTGTAGGAGGCAGTTGGAGTGTTTGACCCCAGATTTCAGGTGCAGCAAAACGCCTTTCGAATGCAAAGCTGGCATTGCTGAACCTGGGGAAAGCAGGCAGAGAGCTCCTCATACGTCTTGACTTGAAGTGGTTTTCACTGCTCCCCGTCCCAGCTCAGCTTCCATCTGTCTTTTGGTTTTCCTCCCCTATTTCTTTCCTTTCTGGTGGAAGATGGAGAACAGCAACTGTGAAAAAGGTGCTAAATAGGCACCTGATTTATTATCCTCATTATTTTACTGAAGCAGCTGTGTTTGGTGTTACCCTGTAGGCAGTCAGGGCATGTTTGTGTTCAGTCTCTGGGATCACTCCTGCACCAGGAGCTGGGTGATTCTGTTCCCAGTTGCTGAGATGACCACTTTGTCCAGCTTATTAAATCCAAAGCAAAGCTTTTAGAGATCTTTAAGAACTACTTTTTATGAAGTCCATATTAAAAGGACTAAGAATTGTGGCTATTTTTAGAAAAGATTAAGTATTAAAATGCAAAAAAGGCGGGAGGCGAGGTGGACAGGGAGGCTGCTCTTGCAGCACAATGTTCAGCTCATTAGCACACTCTGCCCTGAGCAGCACTGCACCCTTGCTCTGCTATTAAACTTAATTTATACTGTCAAAAAGCAGGGGGAGAGTTTAAAAAAAAATTATGCAAAAGCTCCATCCTGCCAGATGCTGAGTGCTTCCTTGGGAAGCGCTGAGTTGGCAGGAGTTGGAGCTGCTCAGCACCTCTCAGACATTCCTCTTCCTCCTCCTTTATTGTCAGTGCCTCTGCAGAGCTGCCCATAAAACAGCCAGGAGATTTCCCATAAAATGAAATGATTTCCAAGTGTTAAGATACGGGTATTTCACTGTACAGAGTCATTCCAGAGGGTGAGATCCTGTGGAGAAGGGGAAAACGATGTTGTGGTGGAGGAACACAGAGCTCCTTCACCCAGGAGGATGGAGGGGACAGTCTTATCCCAGAGATGCTCCAGTGACACGTCCCCCCGGTGCTGTCCATGGACAGGGTTGGGTCAGGATCACTGAGGGGGTGAACAGGCTTGGGGAGGAGCGTTTAGACCTCAAAGCCATCACTCAGAATTACTGCCACACGTTCTGGCTCAGCAATTCCTGGCCTTATTTATAATCTGGAGAGCAGACGGCGTCTCCTTGGAGGTTTGGGAGCTGAGAGGGAGCTGCAGGTACAGGATGTGCAGCATGTTTAAGGTGAGGCACAAGTGAGGGGGTACTCACTGCCAGCTCCCCCTGCATCTGCCTGGCCAGAGGTCATCTGGTGTCTCAGGTGGCCATGAGAGTGGTCCCAGGTCCTGAGGGCCCCAGGAGTTAGATTTTGATGATCCTGGTGGGTCCCTTTCAATTAAGGATATTCTGTGAGTCCCTGGGACACAGAGCCCATGGCAAGTGACTGTTCAGCTCTCCAGAGAATGGCATATGGGAATAAAACCCACTTCTGGGCTGAAGCTGCCTTCTACTCTAAACATGATCCAGTTGTGTAACGTGGCCTTGATCCTTGCTGGAGGCTCGGTCCTAATCCAAGGTGTTAATTAATGGTAACAACGAGATCAGAGCTGTACAGTGCAGTGGCTCAGGTGTGCAGGTGCTTCACCAGCTCAGGCCATGCAATACCAGTTTAATTGTTGTCATGAGGGCTGTACAGCAGTGGTGGCAGCGACCTGCCATCGGCTCAGCCTTGCCTGGGAAGGGAGGGCTGGAGCCCCAGGGAATGCAGTCACAGCTGAGGGGGAGGCTGAGCCAGGAGAATAATTTCCATCTTAAACCGGAGACTTAGGCAGCAAGTTGAGTTTTAGAGAGTCCCTCAGTCCTTCAGAAGGCACCTTGTGCCCATAAACAGGCACCCCCCTCTCCCCAGTAACCATAAAATCCTTGGGTAACGACCATCATGACAACGATAAACCTGTTGTTTCCATTTGCTGTGATTTATGGAGCTGCTGGAGAAGGTGGGGCTGCTCCTTTATTGGGATGATCAAATGTTTGCAGAGGGAAAATGCAATCTGCATTCCTCCAAGGCTGCTCTTACCCAGTGAATCATGAATACATTTCCTTTCCCATTAGCAGTTTAACATCGTAGGGCACAGAAACACTTCTTCAAAGTGAATTTCTTTTTTAAGTAGTGCAGAGTCCTGGCTGCGGGGAAGGGAACACAAGAGCCCTTGCAGCCCTGGGAGGGCTGGGGCCAGAACCTCCAGCGAGCAGCCTTTTCCTTCTCTGGACACCTGGGACAGGGATAATCCCCCCGCCCTGCCCTCGTGGGGCGCTGCCCACGTGCTTGGGATAACAGGGAGCATGGGGAGCTGAGCGGCCTCAGCGTGTCCAGGACAGCTGAGGAAAGAGGACTTTGGACCAGAGAGAAAAGAGGATGAAGGAAAACAAACCCTCAGAGTCTCTCCAGTGCTGGATCAGCCAGACACACGCAGGGAGGAGATGAGTGATGCAGGGGGCTGGTGTGGATTTAGCCTCACGCCACTTGGCCATTTCTCTGTGCTAAACACTTTCCCTTGTTTTCTGCTGAGTTAAAAGTCCACACAGGTGCTCCAGAGATAGTGTATTTAATAGCTGCAAATGTGTAATCGAACACAATTAATAACAGTAATTGTGGTAGCCAGCACACTGTTGTAATTGACCTGAATGTTTCCTCCTAATTAGAACAACTCCAGTTCAGAAATCGTTCACAGGCTCCAAGCAGCGCGTTATGTTGGGGAAAACAAGCTGTGACACACATCAGAGTGCACCCAGGGCAGATTGGGGGTTACTCTTACATTTATTCGCATTTTCTGGGAATATTAGAGCTGGATGGACGTCAGGAGGACGTTCTGTGGTGGCACCAAGGGGTTAATGGTGCCCTGGGCAGCTCTGGGAAGGGATGAGCTGGGGAAGGGCTGGCAGAAGGTGGGTTTGGAGCTGGCCATGGGAGGGGGTTGGGCTGGGAACATGCTCTGCATTTCCAAACATTTTGGATGCTGCCAGCTCTGTCACCCCTGCAGGGGTTGGGTGCCCTGGGTGTTAGGTGTGTGCCTGCTGCTGGTCTTCCTGCTCCCCAAATGCTGCAGGTTTTTCTGTTGCATTTGGACATCCCCCTCTCTCTTGGGCCACAAGTTCTGTGACCTTCCTTCAACACAGATGTCACCTGGTCATGCTTCCAGCCAAGACAGTGGCTCTGGATCCATGTGATTAAATGATCCAGGATCTCTCCCTGAAGGACTCCCATAAAACTTCCTCCGTCTTACATCTCGTGTTGTCATTTATACTCCTGCAAAATGAATATGAAACACTTGCATGAAAGTTAAATGAGAATTTCTCCCTTATTTTTGATTTATGCACTGATATAAATTGTCAGGGAATGTGCAAAGCAGAATCAAGCCAGGCCCAAAAGCGTCTGTGGCTGCGAGTCCCTGTTACAGCAGCACCACCACGACTCCCCCAGTGAGAGATGTGGGACACGTGGCCTCAGGACTGTGGGGTTTGTGATGGATGGCAGCTCAGGCAGTGTTTGATGTCTAACACCGTTTGAGGGCTTTGCTGGAGCAGAGCCAGAGGTTTTTGCAGCCTTTTTGCTCCTGTGCAGTGTCCTTTGCCCTGCCTGGGCAGTCCCACGGCACCGGCCACTCCATCACTGGGAAAGTGCTACTGGGGCAGGTGGAAGAGTGACCTCGTGTCCAGGGGTGGCATCACAGTCCCAGCTGTTGTGTGTAGAGCTTATCCTGACAGTGTTCTCACGTGCATTAGGTCAGAAAGTGGCATTTGGGGCCAGATCCCTGCCTGGTGTTAATGGGGATTGCTCCACAGCTGGAGATGGGACTGCTGGGCCAGAGCCAGCTGAGCTGGGCTGTCCTTCCCTAAAATTCACTGTGCAGCCGGACAGTAGGTCACCCAGCAGCCACCCCTCTCCCAGGTGGGAGCAATCCTGGCTGAGGGGGGAGCAGAGCCCAGATGAGGGGAGAGCAATCCTAGCTGAGGTGGGAGCAGTCCCTGCTCAGGCACAAATCCCTGGGAGGCAGCACAGGCAGGGTGACTCAAACTGCCAGGGAACAGAGGTTGGCATTGGAGGGGAATCAAGAGAGAGCAGTTAAAGGCCTTGGCAGTTGGTCGCCCAAAGCGACCACAAACATGTGTCTCACCCTGGTAGGTCTCATCAGCACAACTCAAATGTCAGCTCGTCCTGACAGGCGAGAGAGAGAGAAAAACACGGCTGCCCTTGCTGGAAAATAATGAGAGCTGCAAGGAGGGAAGGAGCAGAGAGCAGTCCCAGGCTGGCTGTGTCCCACCTGTGTTCCTCCTCTCCCACCGTTCATCCAATAATTACAATTCTGGGGGGGTTGCAGCAGCAGTGCCAGGCACGGTGTCAGTGCCTGGCAGGGGAAGGCACTGGCTCCTCCAGCAGCTGCTGTGCAGCTGAAAAAGGCTCGCTGCAAAGTCACTGAGCACTGAGCCAGAAAGGTTTTCAGGAGAGAGAAGTTCAGTTCCCGGATTTGACACGGTCTCCTCTGTGTGGTCTCCGGGCAGTTCTCTTAATCCCTTTGAGCCTCAGTTCTCCAGGCTTGAAGCATATTAGAGGGGGTTTAGGGGCAACTGCTCCTGCTCTGGAACTGTGTTTAGTGTGGGAACAGCCACTCTGGAGGGACAGGGGGACATGGCACTTCGTGATGTGCTTTAATATGGGCATGGTGGTGATAGGTCAAAGGTTGGACTTGACGATCCTGGAGGTCTTTTCCAACCTTGGTGATTCACTGTAGACAGTCTGTGTGGACTTGGAGCCCAAGGCTCTGCCCTCCTGGTGTGCAGCATCCAGCTCACTGAGATGACTCTTCTAGCACTGCCCCATTGCTCTCGTTAGGCAGCACTCTTGTCTCTTCATTCTCCCTCCAGGATTTCTCCTGGATGAATCAGCAGGTCCAGCTCACACAGGCTGTGCTGGCCTCACTCTCTGTTTCCTTCCACCACACACCTACGTGGTTTTTTTCTCCCCTTCCAAGACGTTTCAGGCAGAGGCTGAAGTGCAGCATAAAGGAATGTGTGTCCAGGACAGCGGGGCTCCCTCTCTGTCCCTCTCTCTTCCACTCCAAAGCTTTGGTAATCCCCTTCCCACCCCTGCACTCAGCTGGGTAACAGCTCTGTCTCCCACAGAAATATGTACTGCGGCCTCACTGCATTAAGCTTTGGCTTCCAGTGAATTTCTTTCACTAGCAGAACTAATAAAAGGACTAAAAACTGCCACAATGCAGTTGACAAATGGCTCAGAGGAGGACACGGAGCCGCTGCGGCGTTCGCAGTGACTGCTCAGGGTGGGCTGGAAGCTGCTGACCCGTTGAGGGTCGCAGGGGGGGATGATGGAGGGATGATAATGCTCCTTTCTGCCTGATCACTGTAATTTCTGCTTTTCAGCAGATAACAGATCCCGTGTCCAGAAATCACCACCTGTGTTTTGGAACTAGCCCAGGACTGCAATTTAAATCCGTGCATGTTAACCAGGCATCTGTCTGGCAGCTCAGTGTTCCCAGGGAGACAACACGTGCTGGGGTTGGTGCTGCAGACACGTAGAGAGGGACAGCCTTGCCCAAAAGTGCTTTATGATCCAGAATGAAGGTGCAACAACAACAACAGCTCGGATCAGAGCTGGCATCAGTCACTGTGGCCAGTTCCAGCAAGAGTCAGTCTGAAGCCCAGCGCTTTCTCTTCATTTAAGCTCTGCCAGTCTCTCCTGTGAAAGCTCTGAAACCTTGGGATCTGGTCCCCAGCTAAGTCACCCATTAGGCTTTTCTCATCAAATACATTTTCAAGCCACAGTGACAGTTGTTATTTATTTATCTGAATAACAAGAAATAATTAATTAAAAGGAGACACACACACTGTGAAACCTGTCCTTTGCTTGCTGAGGGTTTCAGACACTTCATCTCCCTGGGGATCACAGCAAACCAGGCGTGTGCTGATTGAGTCCAGCCTGGCAGGTGGAAGAATCAATGGCTCTTCCTTGAGCTGGTTGTGCTCTCGTGTTTAATTGACATCCTATTTATTGTTGAAGTGTTGCCCTTTTTGGTTTGAGCCTTCCCTTCTCTCTTTCTTTCTTCTGTGTCCAGGAAGGAAGATTTGGTTCAGCGCTCGGTCACAAGAGATTAGCAAACAAGCTGAGAACACTTGCTCTGGAGCATGTTTGAGATCAGGCAGCTCTTCCTGACCCCCCTCTTGCCTCCCTCCCTCCCAGCAGCTTTCCCTGAATGCATTAGGAAACTTAGTGGAGCCTTCCCAGGGGTGGATTTTTCCCAGGGAGTCATCAACGCTGCTGCCTGATTTGTCACTTTGTGCAGTGGATAAAAGCAATTTCATGTTCTACTCTGAAACCCCGTGTTCATTTTATGAATAACTCCTGTAAGTATCACTTCAGAGGTGATCCAGCAAAGTGACAGGGAAGGGACACTCATGGGAAGTCCAGGGAAAAAAAAGGAGACCAAGTTCTGTCTGCGAGTGGGATGCCTGGGGGTGTTTTTGTGAACTCCTGCACGTGGGCTCAGGGAGAGCAGAGCAGGCTCTGGAGCCCGTGCCTGGCACAGATAACTGACTGGGCCCAAAAATCTGAGGGATGCAGCTTTTATTCCTTTTCCTCAGGTGGAAGGGATGGACCCTGAGCTGGTGTGACATTTCTGCCCCGTGTCCCAAACCCCCCTTGTTTTAATTAAAAGGCCACACCTCACAAGTCAGACACTTCAGTGCCTCCTCCACGGGGTGGGCTGTGATGAGGGGCTGGGACATGACTCGTGCTCATGGAATGACTGCTTATGGAATGCTGTCAGCACTTCTTCAACATGCCAGGGGCTTTAATAAGCAAGGGATTAATTACACCTCCCATGACTGCTCACCTTCATGCTTGAGCACGTTGCACACTGTTATCAGAGGGCGGGAGAATAATGTCATTGTCCTTCCGTGCTCCCCCAGCACTGACCTGTGTTCTGCCATCCCTGTGCAGGGTGAATTCAGGGATGGGATCCCCTGGAGGAGCTGGAGGCTGTGCTGGCGGGCAGGGGTTGAGCTGTGCTCTGCAGGCCACCCGTCCTCTGCTCCAGCAAGTGTAATTGGAGGGATTTACTCCGTTATCCAATTTGATTACAGGGAAGCTGCGGGTTAACAAAGCAAAGGGAAGGCTGGGGTGAAGCCACGCAGCTCAAGTGGCTTTTTGGAGCTGATCTTCACAACCCTGGTTGTGTAGCTGTTCCTGCCAGTGCCTCTGGGCACAGCCTTTGAAGGTCCCTTCCCCTGCAGGTGATTCATCCCGGCTGCCCGAGGTGAGCCTTGCTGGCAGGTTTTGTTTCCCGTCCAGGGCAGCCCTTGGAGCATCAGGTTTCCAACCAGCTCTTCCAGCGAGCACAAGTCCTGCGTTTATGACTTCCCCCGAGGCGCCGGGGGGTGACTCGTCAGGCAGCTCTGCCCAGAAGTGGCACACGAGGTGTTGGAGGTGTTGGAGGTGTTCGCTCTGGGGGAGCTGAGTCAGGCGCTAATGAGTGCGAGACACATCCCGCTGCTTCCCATCCGCTGGGAATGACTCGTGCCTGTGCTGGAGCACAACCAGGCTGCCTGCTCATGCATTGATTATGGCTTGGGTTTCCAGAAAGTACAATTGAACTGAACTTTCCAATCGAGTTGGAGCCAGGAATGACGCAGTCAATGAGAACTGCACCAAGATCTCTCCCGTGAACAAGCCCCGAGCCAGGGCTGAGCTGCTGTGCTGGAACAGTGTCAGTGCTGCAGTGTCCCCTGGTGCAGAGCTGGGGACACGTGGAGACGTGGTGATCCTGCCATTGCCAGCCTCGTCCCCCTCCCTCAGTGCCAAGGGGTGTATCTTTGATGAGCCACATTCCTTGGCTTAGTGCTGGGACTTGGCAGCACTTGGTGTGTGTCAGGGGAACGTCCTCCCAGGGCTCTCCTTCCTGCTGGGCACAGGGCTCCCTTGTCCTGCTCTGGATTTTGGGTGAGGGCCTCGGGCAGGGGCTCCTGGGCTGCAGAGCTGAGGTGTCACCACTGAACGTGGGACCTGCCCTGCTCCGCAGGCAGAGCTGGAGCTGGGAAAGGGGGATCAGCATAAGGGCTGCCTGAAGGGCCTCCTTTGGGGTCCTTTGTCACTGGCAGAGCTCTAAAGAGATGCTTTAAAATTAAATAGAGAGAATGACCCCCTAAATCCAACAATTGTACCAGTGGCTTATTGCCCTGAGGAGCCCTGGTGGCTCCTGCTGCACAGGCAGAGGTTGGGTGGATAAAACCATCCCAAAAACAGAGCTGGGCTGAGCTAAGCTGAGCTGAGCTGGGCCAGCCCCTCACCTGCTCACAGGCCATTAATCAAATGCCAGCTCCAGCAATGCAGACCTGCCCACAGCCCGATCACTTATTGCTTAACAAGTGCATTAGTGTAAATCAAGAGGCATGTTTCAATTATCTAATAGAAGAATTATTGATCCAGACTCTCCTCCTGAACGTTCAGATGTTCCGGGAGGAGAAGCAGTATTTGTATATGCTATAAAAAATCTGAAGTGTGATTTTATGTTTCAATTAGGTGGGACTTGGAGAGCTGGTGCAAGACGTGTTTGTAGAAGCAGCTGTGGCCGAACTGTCACAGACACGGGGGCGGGGGTGGTCCACAGCCCTGGATTTGGGGTCAGTGGGTGGAGCAGCAAGGGCAGCACTGGGTGACATTCCTCCCTTTCCCCTCAGGATGCTGTGCAGGGCAGCCCAGGGCTCTGCTTGTTGTCCACGGAAAAGAGCAGCTGCTCCTTAGAGTGCCAAATTCAGTTTAAGTGTATCAAATCAGACCAATTTTCTTCTCCCTCTCCCTGCACTGCGGTTCTGGGGGGAGGAAGGGGATTTGTGCTTCTTGAAGACACGGTGTGAGTGTGAGGAGCCTTCAGCACCTCACTGGCAAAGCAAACATCCCAGGGAGAGTTAATTCCAGGGGGACTTACTCTGACCCTCCGGCTTTCAGCCCATTGTCCTTCGGTGACCGCGTAAAATGCCATTGAAGGATGTTCCCATTTCCCTTTGATATAAAACGTGGGGCTATTTTAGAAACTTAAAACTCACTCCAGACTCTTCTCAGCACTTCTTTTTAAAGCAGCTCAGTGGAGCTGTCAGTCCCCAGCTCCACTTTTAATTAAAATAGGTTTGTAGCCTTCCCTGACAAGCAGACATCTACAGTAAGTTGCAAACTATCAAGCAATCCTTCTCAGCTTAAGCAGGATGCCACATCAAATGTCACTTGCCACCTCTCCAGGAGAGCTCCTTATATTTAAGAGTAAATACACAAATGAAGTTGTCACCTTGAAAGTTTTTGATTTGCTTTTTCTGGGACAGGGAGCTCAGATGAGTCGTAATTGCAGCTGCCTGCACCTCAGGCAGTCCCAAAAATGCTTCCAGAGACTTTGTGGCCCTGAGTTGTTTTTTTTTTTTCCCCTCCCCTGTGCACTGTCACAGCACTTGTGAAATGGTGTCACTGTGGTTTGGTGGAGCAGCTGAGGACTCACGTCCTCAGACCAGCAGAGAACTGCGGGTGGGGATTGCTCAGCCCACCCCAGAGCAAGGCTGGGGTGACCTGCAGGGACCCCTCTGGGAGGGGTGGGATGCAAACACACCGAAAGGTGGGCACAGCCTGTGCTGCAGAGTTTACACTAAACATTCCTGGGGTTTGAGCACTTCTTTCCAGCCCAGGATTTCCCTGCCGGAACGAGGCACCTGCTGAACCTGTCGCTGCTTTCATGTTCCGCTTATTGAAAACCTGAGAAACCCTCAGAAAAGCAAATAAGATTAACTCCAAACAAACGTGCGGCAGCACAGTCGTGCTGCAGGTTTATTACTGTCACCATTATTAATAAGTCTCTGCTCCTGGCCTGGCTGCTGGTGTGCTTTTGGTGTGTAAAGCTTTTCAAGTCCCCCACAGGCCGTGGTGGTGGGCGAGGCAGCTCTCCCCCTGTTTTGGGGGTCAGGCTGGGTTTCTTTAAGGAAGGTTGATTTAAAATAAGCAATGGGGGGACCACTGAGCTCTTGGTCTTGGGTTAGAAAGTTGGTGCTGGGAAGGGGCTTGTCCCTTTTTCCTGGAAACGGGTGCAGTGTCGGGGGGGTGGTTCCCAGCCAGCCCTCACAGCAACTTCTTGCACCAAGGGTTGGGATCTCGATTCACATTGTAAAGGGCAGAAATCACACAGCTCCCTTCCTTCCCCCAGCCCTGCCCGTGCTGCTCTCTGTTCAGAACCCTGCAGCAGCTTATTCCACACCCTGTTATTGAGCAGAACATCCTCCTCCAGGCCGAGCAGGGCGGTAAATCCATCCAGGTGGGAAGCACCAAGAGAGGACAGCAGTTGTATTTCCACTCTCCTGTGTACATACTGCTGTAATTAGGAGGCTGCTTTTGATTAGCTGAAGGAAACCCAAGCTGTGTCAATCGAAATTAATTTCTCTCTGTGTAAATTTTCCTTTGTGAAAAGTTTGGGTGGTTTGTTCTGGACTGGAATGTGGGCAACGCAGGGAGAGGAATCGATTTTCCCACCAGGTCTAATCATGACTGGTGTGAAATTAAGCTGTCACACAGCACCCCCCTAATACTCGTGTCTAAGTGCACGTTGGGCTGTTTGCTGAGGCAATTACAGGAACCTGGTTCTTCTCCCCCCTCTCCCTTGAGCTCCCTTCCCTCCAAGGAAGTGGAGAACACTTGAGGGCACAGCACGGCGTGACACGCTGGCACCAGGGAGGTACAAAAGTTTCAGGGGAGAGAAGTAGGGCATGTAATAGCAATATAAACTGTTAGGAATCAAGCAGCTATTTATGAGCCATTTACTTACTTAGCCCTAAAAATAGCTGGGGCTGTATGTGAAAATAGGGCTGTGATTGAAATCAACCCTAGACATGATGTCATGGGCAAGGGGGGGGTACAAAGACAGATGCAATCAGTTCTTCTATGAATAGCCCCGCTGTCCTCTCCAGGGCTGGGGCAGGAGGCTGGTTTGGGTGTTGCTGCCTGGTGTTGGAGGGGTGAGGGAGGCTGGAGGAGCTGCCTGTGGTGGAGCAGGGTTGGCTGTAAGACTGAAGGCAGTGGGAACACCAGCAGGGGCTGAACTCCCTGGGGGTGATCACCTGCCACCACCTCAGATTTCCATCTGCAGCGTCCTGTCTCCTGGCCAGTGCTGTCCTTGGGGCACTGTGTCCAGGTCTGGGCTCCTCGGGACAGCAGGGACATGGGGCTCCTGGAGCAGGTCCAGTGGAGGTGACAAAGATGCCCAAGGGATGGAGCAGCTCTGGGAGCAGCAAAGGCTGAGGGAGCTGGGGCTGTTCAGCCTCCAGAGCAGACCCTGAGAGGGGCCCTGCCCAGGGTGTGTCAGGGGCTGCAGGGAGGGGGCAGAGGATGGACCAGGCTCTGATGGGGGGGCCCAGCAATGGCACAAGAGCAACGGGCAGGAACTGATGCCCCGCAAGTTCTCCCTGGCCATGAGGAAGAACTTCTTTGCTGGGCAGTGCCCCAGCCCTGAGCAGAGACCAGAGAGGGGGTGGAGTGTCCTCTCTGGGGATATTCCAGACCCCTCTGGACACAATCCTGTGTCTTGTGCCCTGGGATGCCCCTGCTGGAGCAGGATGGTAGGACCAGATGAGCCACTGTGGTGCCTTCCAGCCTGAGCCATCCTGGGATTCTGGTCCAACCCCTCTGCCACAACAAGATGCTTTGCACGGCGAAAGGTGCTGAGTAACTTCTGCTGGAACCAGCTCTCTGCAGCACAGCCCCCTTGTTCTCTTGCCTCCATCTGCTGTTTTATTGCTCACGTTTCAGAGCTGCAGTGGTGAAGTTTTTAACTCAAGAGGTGACATTCTGCCCGTGGTGCTGCCGGGCCCCTCGGTGTCAGAGCAGGCACAGCACCCTGGCTGGGTGCCATCACCAAGCTGTGCTTCTCACCTTAATCTGCTCTGGAGTACTCCAGGGAGGTGAGGGAGAGAAGCAGATGGGTTTAAATTCCTATTTACTGTAGGTTTTTAATAAATGAGGGGACGTGTGTAACGTCACCAGCTCTGCCTGTGCGCTGGGGAATTTGCCCTGCGACACTCGGACACTTTTCCAGCCTTTCCTTAGGGTTGAGAAACAGAACTGTGCTCTTGCCACGGTGCAATGAAATAAATTCACTGCTCCCCATAAAGCTTAAACCCTATAAAATACAGCTGTTCTCTCCTGCTGGGTTTAAAAAGAAATGGTTTCACAGAAATGGCTCCAGGTGTGTGTTTGTGCCAGAAAGGCTCAGGAGGGCTCGTTGGAAGGGCTGTTGAAATGTTTTGGCAGATGCTGCTCCTGGGCCAGGGGATCTTGCTGCAGGCAGTGAGTCTGAGCAGGGTGATGCAGAGGGATGGGGCCTGAGAGCTGCAGCCACCTTTGGGTGTGGAGGGACAGGGTGTTGAATGCCCTTGTGATATGGCTTGGTGGGCACGGTGGTGGTCAGCCAGAGGTTGGAATTCTGGCTCCTGGAGGGCTTTTCCAGCCTTCCTGATTCTGTGCTTCTGTCTCTGTGACTCTGCTGGACCAGAGCATCCCTGCGTGGTGCTGCTGCCACAGGGGCTCTGGTGCAGGTCCTCTGCCAGGGCTCTGAGGAGGGAGATGGAATCCCAACCCCCTTCTGCCTTTCCGAGTGTTTAGCACAGGAGCATCAAGGTGCTGTGTGCTGGCACCAGCCTGGTTTACTCTCCTTTGAAATATGTTTGAAATCAAGGAGCTCAACACCCCTGGAACCGGAGAGAGGGGGAGGGAGCACAGACCGAGCCCAGCTGTGCTGCTGCAAGATGGGATTTATGACTTGTGACCACTTTTCAAGTGAGAATCATTGATTTTTATACATTTTTTTTTGGTACAGTTTCCTCTCCTTGAAATAGAATAAGTTGCCTGAAGCACCTGGTTTCCCAGGGATCCAATGCCATTCCTCCCCGGTGCCCTGAGCACCGACGCTGCTGTGACGTGTGTGGAGCTGTTTGCAGCCAGGAGGGGCTGGGGCTGGTTTAGCACTGGAGATGCAGGGAGGGTGGAGGTGCCATTTTCACAGAGAATCTTTAAATTTAGCGTTTCTCCTCGTGGCAGAGCTGTTCTCCCTGCGGTGTTTCATGGTCCACCAGGAAGGAAACCCATTCTTTGTTTCTGACTTACTCCAAATGCCCTCCTTTGTTAATGTCAAGCCAGTTCTTTTTGGGCTGCCTGTTCCAATACAAAAGGTGACAAATTCTTTCTGTGCTAAACTGCAGGTTTTTGCCCTGAAAACGCTGTTCTGATAATTTTTGCAAGGCTGGAGAAAGTTCTCTTGGTAGGCACTGAAAGCCTGAAGATTTTGAAAATTTTCTAAGGTTGGGCTTGATGATCCCGAGGGTTTTTTCCAACCTTAGTGATTCTGTAATTCTGTCTCTGTGCATTTGGGCTGGAAGAGGGGAGTTCTGAGCGATTCTGCCTCCTCTTGCCTTTGCAAAGACGTTATTCCAGGATCAGCAGTGAATTTGGGGAGAGGTTAAACACTGTGTATCACTTCCCCTCCCTGAATAATGGATGGCTGGGGGGGCTGGCTGGGCTGTTAATGCTCCTGAGGAGTCACAGACCATCTGTGATCCCAAACAGAGGTGGGAAGAGCAACGTTTTGTTTTATCTGCTCTGCAAAACGGGAGCTGAAGATGGATTAATATTGTGGGCTGATCAGAGAGCTGGGGAAATGTGCTCCAGATACAGGTGGTTAGGAAGGGGGTGGCTGTCTATCTGTGGATGCTGGGATGTCTGGGGACCTCCCAGGCTTTAGCCTGTGCAGTGTGACAGCAACTGTCAGAGAACCTGGGCAGGGTGTGGGGGCAGAAGAACGTAATAAATAAGGAGATAATTAAAAAATGCAGCTTAAAGTCAGGATGAGATGAATTATAACTGACACTTCATTAGGAACTGTAGTGCCAGGACAAGGGGGAATGGCTTCCCACTGCCAGAGGGTGGGTTAGGTGGGATATTGGGAAGAAACTCTTCCCTGTGAGGGTGGGGAGGCCCTGACACAGGTTGCCCAGAGAAGCTGTGGCTGCCCCATCCCTGCAAGTGTCCAAGGCCAGGTTGGAGCAACCTGGGATAGTGGGAGGTGTCCCTGCCCATGGCAGGGCGTGGGACTGGATGGGCTTTAAGGTCCCTTCCCACCCAAACCAGTCCATGATTCTGTAATTCTGTGATCCTTCTTCTAGGAAGGACTGGAGCCTGTCACTACTCACTCACAGGAATAAAAACACACTGTACAGAAATAGTGACTTTGGGTCTCTAAACCAGTCCTCTCCTGCAACTACTCAACTCTGTTAGAGCGTTACCAACGTTGTTGGATCCTGAGAGAGAAATGCTGTTCATCACCTCCAATTTCTACAACTGGGTCTGAAAACTAATTAGTAAAATAGACTGTACCATATGCTCCCTTGGTATGTGCTCCTGCTATAACTATTTATATTTTAAGTTGTTTTTTTTTTTCCTCGTAAAATTGCTGTTGCCCCTAAAATGGCTTGATCCTCCCTATTGTTGTTTTATTGTGGAGCCACATTCCCCTCCTGCTGGATCTGCATCTCTTCTTGGCAGATTACCTGAGAGGAAGGAAACATAAAACAAAACTTAATCCTGTCATTCTTTCTGCACAACTGTGTCTGGTTTATTTTCCTGGGGCAGCTATTGCTGGAAAACACTGCAGAGTTTGCTGTTCACCTTAAAAAAAAACCTCAGTAATTCTCTGTGGGGAGGGAACAGGAAAATGAGACTCAGACTCCCCCTGTCCCCTCAGCCCTGGAGACAGGGATGTCACAGGCTGAGAGGGTTCATGGGGCTTGTTTGGACCAAAAATTCCGGCTTTGGGGCAATCCCAACACTCAGGACAGGGCTGATGCTTTTGCTTTGCTGAGGATTGTTTTCCACATCAGAGCCTGGCAGAGCTCAGGGATTCTCATCAGACGGTGGTTGTGGGGTGGTTAAAAATCCACACACGTGATTGATGTTGTTCCCACTCCCAGGTCCCAGAGACCTTTAGTCCCTGGGTTTCTCTCAAGCTCCTGAGATTCCCATGAAGCCAACAAGGGCCATCCCTGCCAAATAACGCATCTCAGGCAGGAGGAGCAAGATTCTTCCACTGCATGAGCTGCTTAGATCATGTCCTGCTTTTATCCTTCCCTCCCTGCTCTCCCAGGCTGGTTGCAGGAAGGAGCCGTTCCTTTGCCTTGGCTTTGTGGATATAAATACTGACACCTTGTTCCATTTTTCATGCATTACTTCTCTTCCTGCCCCATTCAAAAGAACAAAAGGAGTTTTGAGCTTTCTGAGCTTTTGCTTGGTAGTGGTGGCGTTTGTTTGTTTTTTCTTTTCTTTTCCTCCCTTCAAAACCAGCTTTTTTTTCCATTTACCTACAGACTGAAGGGGAGGGGGAAGAGGGGAAGAGCTGGAATGGTGCTGGGGAGGTTTACCCTGCAGGCACGAAGCAGGAATGTCAATGATTTTATTGTCTGGGCTTTCTGCTGGTCGTCCCAAACCATCAATAAGCTCTTGCAGTGTCTCGGCTTCGTCCCTCTCATCGGCTCAGTGCTGGGGCTCCGGGGCTGCTGGGAAGGGCCTGGGTAATTCCCTCTGCCCCTGCCTCTCCAGCTGGCTCCCATTCCATTTGGAATATATATGGGATGAGAGGCCCTCCCGGCTCAGGGGACCAGGCTGGATTTATGGCCCGCAGACAGTGCTCAGCACAGATGTGCGGAGCAGCCACGATCAGTTGCCAGCAAAACCTCTGGAGAGATACATCACAGGGGGAAGTTGTCAGCAATTAATTTTCAGAGGGCTAAACTTCACCCATTTTTTAATAGGAGAGGAGTCTGAAGGGCCACTGAGAGAATAAATCATTTGGACTCCTGGGAGGTTTTGTAGCTACTTCCCTGAGCGAGTGTTACTGCTGTTTGCTGCTTTGCAACAGGTAAAACATTTGTTTTTTAGCCACCGAGACAAACATTCTTAAATAAGCAAGGCTTAAAACAAACAAATAAAATGAAAACCGGCTTTTCTGTGTGAGAGCACTTGAATCCTTCTGCAAGAAAGGTGCCAAACACTTGGGTGAAGGTCTGGTTGATCTTGTAGCTGATGCTTGAGTGACAGAGTGAGGGGGGGCTGTGGAGAGAAGAACTTTTTTTTCCTTTTTATTTTTCCTCCCTAATTATAATTGGTGGATATTAAAAGTTTGCTGATGGGGTTGGTTGCTGACTATTATAAAATTAGCTTTTGGGATTTGGGGGGGGTTTTTTTGGAGGAGGGGGTCATTTCTTTGCAGCTTTGCTCCTCTGCCACCCCTGGACTTTGAGAGAGGACACCCAGGGAGTGTCTCCACTGCAGAGGTGGACACAGCATAATTGCAGGACTGATTTAGTGGTGGTTCCTGGTTGTAGCTGAATCAATAATGCTTTAATGAGGCTGTGGTAGGAGAGGAGAGATTATATTCTTTCTGCAGAACCCCAATTCATCACAGCGTTGCAGCATTTTGCTTGCAGCTCAGCCCGTGGTTGAGTCCAGTAACTCTGTGCATGGTGTAAATGGTGTGTGAGTGTCTGATACTCGCTGTGGTGGCTTTTAATTCTCATAAAAATTTCTGTTGCCACGAAAACTGGCCATTTTTTCCCCACGGGGAGGCTGGCAGTTCCCTTCCTCACGCTGTGGTACCGTTTGGTGGGTGTGCTGGGGTTTGGTTCAAGCTTGGCCTCGTTGATCTTGGAGGTCTTTTCCAACCTTAATGATTCTGTGATTCTGTGTTAACAAAAACCCGCTGCAGTGAAACAGAAATCCACAAGTCACAGAATCATGCAATGGTTTGGGTTGGAAAGGACCTTAAAAACAACTTTTTCCACCCCCCTGCCATGGGCAGGGACACCTTCCATTAGCCCGGGTTGCTCCAACCTGGCCTTGGACACTCCCAGGGGTGGGGCAGCCACAGCTTCTCTGGCCTACCTGTGCCAGGGCCTCCCCACCCTCATAGGAAGATTGTTTTCCATGTCTCCAACCTCGATTTCCCCTCTTTCAGCCTGAACCCAAAAATCCTGGTGTGTTCTGGGTGCCATCGGCGGCTCCAGCCATTCCTCCCCACTTTGTGCCATTCTGCTCCTTGAGCACGGACTGTAATGGATGGGAAAACTCTGGGAAGTGGGAGCAGACCTTTGGCTGCCGCCAGCAGAGCTCCTTCCCCCAGGTGAGGCAGTGGGCTGGAAAGCTCAGCAGATAAAGAACTTGAGCGGAGTCATTGCCGAAAAATTCCACTCAGTCATCGCTCTCTTTATTACCCTTCCCTCGGTGGCCATGATGGGATTAGTGATATTTCCATTTGTCTATTTTATATATTTTGTTTTTCCTTCCTCTGAAAAATGATTACAGGTCGAAAAGTTTGTCAGGCCTTGGAGTTGAGCAAGACTCTCCCTGGAATTAATTTCCTGCTGAGGAGAACGAGCAGGCATCTAGAAAAGCACTATTTGATTATACTTTTGTTTTAATAGAAGAAAACGGTTGTTTTCGCTGGTTGGTGAGTGTAGGACACTGAGCTGTGTGGGAAAGGCAGGATTTTTATTTGTCAGATGCCTGAAGACTTCAAATCCACAGAAGCAGCAATGAGGAAAACTGGGGAGATGGAAGTTTTGCTACAGCTGGTCATTTTCTAAATGTCAGGAGGAGAAAAGCAATGGGAACGAGGACCTTGACCTTGAATAAAACACACCAGTGGGATGAACTGGGATCTGTCAGAGCTTGAGGCCCAGCAGAGCCAGACTCAAGCGGGTCTGGCACGGAATGGCTCTTGATTTTATCATCCTGCCCAGCGAGTCTCTCAAGGCCTTGATCTAATTGAAGGGGTTTGTTCCGACACCTGCTGCAATCATGGCTAAATATTTCCAGGGCAAATCCCTGCCAAGAACGAAGCCTGTGCTGTGCTCTTGGCTCCACACTGTCTCTGCAGCACTGGGTTCCACTTGCTCCCAGTTGCAAGAGACCTTTCTGCTGCCTCGCCCCTTCCCCCTCCAGCGTCTCCCTGTCACCACCTCTGGGGGGTTTTAGGCCAAAACCTTGTGTGTCCTCCCTGCTCCCCCATTTTCCCTTTCCTCCGTGGCTCTCTGGTCTCATCACATCTCTAATCCTATGAAGATCACACGAAGACCAAATCACCCCCTCGTGGTGGGGGGCTTGGAACGAGACGATCTTTAAGGCCCCTTCCAACCCAAACCGTGCAGTGATTCCAGGATATCTGTGATGTTTTCTGGCTCAGCAGTGACAGGAGGGATCCCCTGGGGTCCTGCTGCTCCATCAGCTGCCTGACACCATCCTGGTTTCCCGCTGGGGCTGTAGCTGATGAATGTTGGCTCCTCCTCGGGGCTGCAGCAAGCAAAGGTAGATCCTCCTGCCTCCCTCCACGGCACCGGCTCCTGATGGATGATACACTTTTCCTTTGAATTAAGTAACCTCTGCAAGGACTGATGGTGCCTGGAGTCTCAGACCTTCCTGCTATGACAGTTTATCCTCCATCATCCAGAATAACTCACTCTCTCCAGCTGTTGCCCTCCGGGCTCTCGGGCTGGGCGAGGAGCTGAGTAAGAGATGACTCAAACTCTTCACATGCCCTTGTGGGTTTGCAAATAAAATAGCAGGGTAAGGTTGGATGGTTCATTAAGTGCGTGCTCCAAAGAGCCCAGAGCCAGCAGCCTCTCCAAAATCCCAGAGGGGAGTCAGGACCTGGAAAAACACACCGGCACAGTGACTCAATGGAGTGAGCAGAAAGCCTTTGTAAATACAGAGAGTGGTGCTGTGGCTGCAGCTGCGGATGAGTCAAAGGAGAAAAAGCCACACAATTACCTGCAGATTCTTCCTGAAGTTCTGGAATCTGTGAGTGAACAGGGAGAGGGCAAGGAACTGGCAGATGGTTCTGTTTTGCTGGGGTTTGTGTTTAATTCCACAGCCCTGATCCCAAAGTGGGGCGGGGGGGGTGTTCAAGCTGATTTGGGGGCAGCTGCAGAACATGAGGAGTTACTGGAAAGCCTCAACACCACAACTGGTGTCTGGATCCACGTGTATGAGGGACTTGCCCAAAAAGGTTCTGGACCCATCAGCCGTTTCTAATAGTCCAAGCAGAGGAGCAGCAATCCCATGAGATTCCCGAGTCCATCCCCAGTCCTGGCTGTGCCCAGCTGTCGGCAAATCCCCCTGGCATGGAGGGCAGGGTGGGATCCTTCAGCAAAGGAGTGAAGCAACCAAAAAATGGCCTTGATGTGCATGGTCACTGTTGGATTCAGTCTCACTAGGGAGCAAAACCAGCACCTGAGCTGAGCCCAGGACCCTATCCCTGGAAAATCAGGTCTCTGCTTCCATGTTTGCTCAGGACTGGGGGTGTCTGCAGGGGGATTATTACCTTGTGTTCTGGAGTAGCTGAACCGTGCTCTGGGACCCTCCAAAGGAGGGCTCACGTGGTCCCCTGGCATCCCTGCTCAGCACATCCCACCTGGGCTTAAAGTGCAGGAATTGCACTTGGATACAGAGCTTTTCTTGCTGCTCAGCTGGGAAGACCCCACAGGTCTGGGAGTGGGATTATTGACTTTACACTTTGCAGGATTGTGGCAGCATTTCCGTGGGGCTTAATGGAGCCAATACTTGTAAATTAGGATATATTTTAATTTATGGAGGTAAAACTCCCATGGGAAACTGCATTTGCTGTTGTGAGCCTTGGAGGTAATTATAATCTCCTTTTTTTTTGACACTGCACTGTTGGGAATGAATGCCAACATTTCCATTTGAGGGCTTATTTGATTATTTTTCTCATTTTGCAAAACATTATTACATTAACCCGCCACTCCTGGATCCTTGTCCTACCGTGGCATTTATGCATGAGAGGGTCTGTGCTCTGAAAGGAACATCAGGCTGAAGAATGCTCCATGATGATGGAAAGGCTGCTGTTTATCCTGTGGCTTTGGAACAAGAGCTTATTTTTGGCTTTGGAAGGAAATGCGACCTAGATTGGATCCAAAACATAATCTGATCCTTCAGCTGCACATCTCAGATATTTACTGAGGGCTGGAAGTGCTCAACTGGGGTTAATATATATACATAAATAGAGGAATATATATATTTCGAACTAGAAGAGGGGAAGTTTAGGTTAAATATTGGGAAGAAATCCTTCCCTGGGAGGGTGGGGAGGCCCTGGCACAGGTTGCCCAGAGAAGCTGTGGCTGCCCCTGGATCCCTGGAAGTGTCCAAGGCCAGGTTGGACGGGGCTTGGAGCAACCTGGGCTAGGGGAAGGTGTCCCTGCCCAGGGCAGGGAGGTGGAACAAGATGTTTTCAAGGTCCTTTTCAACCCGAAGCATTCCATGATTCCATGATTTGTGGATTTGTGTTTCATTGCAGCAGGTTTTTGTCAGTACCTGTATCATATGCAGCACCAGCATGCTGGGACACCTCTTTTTCTGTGTCCCAGCCCTCACCCCCTCTCCATCCCAGTTAAACCAGAGGGGTAGGAGGAGACTCCCCCAGTCTGCAGCAAGACCCCAGACTGCTCTGACCAGGCTCACAACCTGGCCCTGAGAGAAATGAGACCCCACCAAGGCTCACTGCTCCTTCTTTTTCCTTCCAGGCTGTGCTGACCTGAATGCAATTCACTTTCTGGGTTGTTCATCTTAGTCCAGAGGATGCTGTTCTTTTTTCCTTGCTTACTTTTAATTAAACCTCATCACTTGAAAAATCCCAAGGAAGAATTTGCAGATCTTTTAATCTGATTTTTATTTTCATGAAGCAGAAGCCTCCATGACAAGTTTCCAAGAGCTGCTGCTAAATGCACTTTGTTTTTGTGCAGCGCTCTTCTGGATGAAAGTCCTGTTCCTGCCACGGGGATGTGGGCAGGAAGGGAATCTTCAACCTGGGGTTTATGACCTTCACAACCTGTTTTTGTTATTAAAACAGTGGTGAGCAGGGAAAAGCGATGGAATACTGTGTTCTGTGGGGTCTGCAGAGGGTTTTTTTTCGAACTCCAGTCATTATACATTGTGTTGGCACAAAAAGAGGAGGAAGATCCTTCATACAGAGCAAGCAATTCTTCTTGCACCTTATGAAGTTAATTATTTTATATCCCATAACTGAAACTTGTAACTCAGTGTAATTGGCAGGAGAAGTCCCACAGTAACAATCACGGGGCTGGTTATTGTTTCCTCTAGTGCTCCACTGTGGGAATGTTGGAAAAACAGCCTCCCATTCCAGTGTTTATTGGCAAATGCTTCAATAAATCATGCCAGCCTGTACAATAAGCGCAGGGATCAATAACTCCTTCTCTGGAGGAACCTCCTGCTCCAGCAGCACCTCGTGGTGTGGCTCCCATGTCCTGCCCCGTGGCTTGTGGTACCCCAGGGGCTCCTCACCCTGGTGCTCAGTCCAGTGACAGCAGATCTCCACTGGCAGCACTAGTGGGAGCGACCCTGTCACCCTCACCACGGGGGATTTTGTGCAGCTCCAGCAGCCCCAGCTGTTGAGGAGCCTCTTCCAGCTGCGCTCAGCCCACGAAGGCTCTTGGCCCTGCAGGAGTTGAGTTTGCCCAGGGGCTGCTGCTGTTCTGTCTCACAGGCCCTCTGGAGCTGCCTCTCTCTTACAACTCGATATATTAAGATATTTTTTTTCCTATCTGCCTCTAATTTCTGCCTATTTATCTCCCAGGTGGAGGCTGCAGTGACAAGCCAAGCAGAGCAACACGTCTGTGAGCAGTAACAGCTCCACCACTCTGACACATCCCACTCGGTGCCGTCTCGAGCTGAGATTCCAGGGAATGGGGATAGGCAGGGAGAAGGGGAGGCACAACAGAGCTTTGCTTAATGTCACCTTGGCACTCCAGACGGGACAGTTGGAGTCAAAATGCAGGAGATCACTGGTGAATGTGGCACCTCCACCCTGATCTCCTGCTGGAAGGAGCAGTGAGTGCTTGAGGGACGGCTGAGGACACTGCTCCAACGTAGTGCTCCAGTAGGAAAGCTCGGGATGGATCCTCAGCCTCCCTTCCAGTGGAAATGAGGCAGTTTGTGAAGGATGGGGGTCTGACCTGTCGGTCTTTGAGGTTTTCAGGCTCATCTGTTACACTCCCCTGGAGTTTGCAGGCTGGGACCACATTCCTGACATGTGGAGCAGGAGTTAGGTTTAAGCCCACCCTTGGGATTAAGCATGGAAGTGTTTTACAGAAATGCACCTCGTGTCAGTTCAGATATTCCCATGCCCTTTTTCCTGCATGGCGAGTGCTGGTTCAGTGGAACTGTCATCTTCAAGGAAAAAAGATGTCCTGGGAGGAGTCCAAGGTCTCTTGGCATGAAACCACAGTTCTGGAGGGAATTTAAACAGAATCATCACTTTCAGGGGGTTGCTGAATTTCCTTTCCTATCCCTTATGTCAAGAAAAGATGGAGCCTGGAAACACCCCCAAGAGAATGGTACAAAATGGTATTTGGGGATCCACGGAGGGGAGGTGCTCTAAAGAGAGCACACCTGGCCAGCTCTGGGTCGGGAGGGTTTATCCTCACCTGGGGCACCAGACCTGGATCCCCTCCCATCGCTGCCCCTCTGCTGGTATCGAACAAATCCTGGTTTGAAGCAGCACCTCCTGCCCTGGGATTCGTTTGTGCTTTGTCCCAGGGATTCTTCCTCCCTTTGCTTTCCCAGCCCTGCTCTGACCTTCCCCCTGACTCCAGGGTGCCAATTAAGTAGCTTGAAGCAGGGAGGGCTGTGGATGTTATTGATTAGGGCTCTACTTGCTCCTCTCTCCCTGCTGTCCAAGCAGAATGGGCTGGATGGAGCTGCACTGAGTGAAAGGGAGCCGTGGCTGCTGCCACTGGCACCGGGGTGGGCATCATTCCTGGGCACGAGGCTGGAGGATATTCTGGAGTTGTTAATGCTCAGTGCCCCAAAAAGCAGCGGAGACCTCACCAAAAACTTAAAGCAATTGATGACAGTAAGAAGTGAACAGCTGTCAGGAGCCAGCACTTTCAGAAACAACAGCCCTCTGCCCATAATTTTGGGTTGTTTCTTGTCCAGGGAGGGCCCCCACATGAAAAACGAGGTGAGCTCTTTGTCAGCTGCTGCAGGAAACTTTGCTGCCCTGAGAGCACAGGGACAGGCCCAGAGGTGCCTCGTTAGGCAGGCAAATGGTTATGAAAGGATTTCACATCCAAGCCTGAAAGAGCTGGAAGTGACCCGTGAAGTGAAGCAGAGGCTGAATTTCGTTCAGGGCCCCTGCACAGAACTGAACAACCTGCCTGAGGATGAGGAGCCTCCCGCTGGGTCCCTGCCTGGGGGGAGGCTCATTAGAATGGGCTGATAATTGCATTGTAAAGACAGAATCAAGCAGGGTGAATTTACCTTCAAGGCCCATGAAGGTCAAGATAAACCTTAGAACAATATCAGACTTTTCCCTTCCGGACGAATCTTGGTGTGAGCAGTGAGAGGACTTTGTGAGCTCAGGACGTTCAGCCTTGAGGATGCTCAAGGCTGACAGCAGCTGTTTTCTGCCAAACAGGGCATCCTTTGGGAGTCCAGCTGGGCCTGGGGTTCATCCAGGGCTTCTCTTCTCCAGGGGTGATTGGGTGTAGTCATGGACTATGTTTTCCATGGTTTGGGGCATTCTCTGGAAAGGTCCCGTTGCTGTGTAAGAGAAGATCAGGGAGAGGGATTGAACTTGCTGCTGAGGCTCCAAAAGCTTTGTTCCTGAGAGGAAGCTCTGCTGGGAGCCTGAGCAGCTCCCAGAGGGTGCCAGTGCTCCTTTCCAGATGTGCTGCACTCTGGGGCAGACAGAAAACTCTGGATAAGCTGGTGCTGCCAGTTCTGCCCTTCCTCCTTGGCAGATTCTTCACATACACTGGGTGCAACCAGCAGGTCCCTTGGAGATCAGAGCAGGAGGCTGAGAGAGGCAGAGCAGATAAAGGAGGATTGACAACAGTAAAACTGTTTTTAGGTAAATTTTTGGCTTTCAGATCAGCTCTGCATGTTTATCCCCTATCTACATTCACACTTAATCCCCAGTTGCAATGGGACAGGAGAACTGCCTGTTATTGCAAGCTCTTTCTCTGAGCAATTTCCTGTTGTTAATGCAGCTCAGTCCCTTGTTTCTATTCCAGTGAAGTCATTCCTGTTGTCTTTTCCGAGGTCACTGTGCTGCCTTGCAGGACCCCAACCTCTGTGTTTGCAAAGCTTGGGAACAAAGAGCTCTCCCTCAGGAGCAGCTGAGCCAGGTGGGCACAGACCCGAAGGGGCATTTCCATCTCCTGATCAGCTGCCAGTCCTGTGCTCTGAGCACCACCAGGCCTCAGCCACGTGCAGACGTGTGGTCTGACTTGATTTATGCATTATTCAGGTCTAGACAGTCCTTAGAAAGCCCCACTCAGAACTATAACAAGATAAATAAGTTTTTAGCACACAAAAAACCCACACCCCGATTGTTCTGGTGAAGTTCTGCCTTGTTCCCAGACAGAAGCTGGAAATTCTTAGGGAAGACGTTTTTGAGGCGAAGCATTGATGTTTGAGGGAGGGAGAGCAAGGCTTGGAACTGGAGAAAGTGGGCTGGATGGCAGTAATAGAAAAGACTTCCTGCTTTTCTTCTGAGCAACCAAATCTGCAGTGGCAGGAGTGGCTCATTTCTGCAGAGCTGCCTCTCTGACAATGAACACGCCGAGGTGTCGACGTGGGGAGTAGCAAGTTGTATTCCAGACTCTCTCTGAGAAGTAACAATACACTGTGCTTCAGAAAGGACCCTGTTATTCTCCTGAAGATCTCATCCCACTTTGCCTCTTTCTTCCCCTGTTCCCGAGTCTCAGAGGGAGCAGGGAGGTCAGGCCAGCAGTGCAGCAGATCCCGAGAGCATCCCCGGGCCCCCCGGCCTGGCTGTGGGGGTGGGATGGTTTTGCCCCTCTGTTGCATGATTCCAAAGGTCCATTTTCTCCTGGGCACACAGGGCAGCAGGCAGGTGTGTGCCAGGCAGGTCTGTGCCCTCTCTGCACCCGGCTGTGGCTGTCCCTGCAGCACCATCAGCGCCAGGGCATTCCCTGCTGCCAGGCTGGAGGAGCAGAATCGCTGCCCAGGGGGCTGAGCTGGTGAGGCTCAGCACCCCCTCTGCTTGTTTCATGTTTAATTAGCTGGTGTGTGAAGGATGGATTGGATAGAACAAGGAAGCAGGAGGGAGAAGGAAGGTTAATCTATCCTCTAGCCTTGCTATTCCTTCTTGCTTGTGATCTTGGGAAGCAAGGAGATGATGTGTCCTTTGAAGTGTAAAGTACTCCCTGTCCTCCTCCTCCTTCTCCTCCTCCTCCTCCTCCTCCCAGCCTGGGTCCAGCTGCTTTCTGCCCAGTGCTGCTGGGCCGAGGGGCTGAGCCACTCCACAGGGGCTTGGAAACAGGGATTTAGGGGGTTTCTAACCTCAGAGCCCTGTGCCTGTGCAGGCAGCCCTGGAATACCAGTGTGCTGCCTGTTCCAGGCCAGGTCAGACGGGGCTTGGAGCAACCTGGTCTCGTGGAAGGTGTCCCTGCCCGTGGCAGGGGGTGGAGTGAGATGATCCAACCCAAACCAGTCTTGATTCTGTGATTCTGTGCCTTAGTGTGAGGAGCTTGGGGTTAGTAGAGCAGGAGGAAGAGCGAGGGCTGTGAGGGGCAGGGGCAGGACAATGAGCAGGGCTGCTCAGGGCGGGATGTCACGGAGCTTGCACTGCTGCTGGGAAGCCCTGGTGTCCCGTGGAGTCCCACCTGGGCCTCAGGCTTCACAAACAGCGGTGCCATACCCAGGAGAGGGAGCTGGGCAATCTCCTCTCATGGTCTCCAATAGCTCTGTTGAATTTTTCAGTGAAGTCCTTGAGAACAAGGCCGGGGGATGTTGGGACAGAGCAGAGGGCTGGCAGGGCACGGCGTAACGAGCAGCCCTCCCCAGGCCCCGTGTTCTCCCCTAGTCACAGTAATTGAATTGTTTTAATATTAATGTCTTCTCTGGAGCTCTGCTAATGGGAGGGAGGGAGAGATGTTTCTTCCAAAATAGTCTTAAGCTAATGCAGAAAGTATGAATAAATCTCTCAGAGATTATAGCCCCTGGAAAGCTCCCGTGAATATCAGAAAGACATCCTTCCTGCTATGGGAGGTTTGATTGAATTACAAATTTGAGGCAACTCCAAAGCAGAGCTGATTAAGTCTTTTCTTTCCCGCTCTCTTGTTGCAGCTTTTGAAGGCGCTGAAGCTTTGGGATGATGAACCATCACCCCTGTGTGCAGGTGGGTGTCACCGGCGTCGCCCCGGCCGGGAGCGGCTTTCACTGGTGCCATGTTCCTGTTGGTGGTGACACACCAAAGCAGAGAACCTTGTGGTGAGTGTTGTTGCCACTTGTTATCTCTGGGGGAGGCCCGTGTTCCACGTTCTGGAGGATCACCCTGGCTTTGGGGAAGTGGGAGGGTGAGCTGATGCCCGAGGGATGAGCCCCGGGGCGCTGCGGCGGTGGCCGGTGGAGGTGAAGCAGGGACTGGGGCCCCGGCTGGCGGTGGAAATAGAGGGGCCCAAGGTGTGGCCTGTCGTGTAGGGAACAAAGTTTTTCTTGGCCGCGAGGCCCCCACTGCCCCGGCATGAAGGGCTCGCAGGGAGGAAGAGGAGCCTCTTCCCACGGGATGTGCCGGAGCCGTGCCCGCGGCAGTGTTTGATCAACGCTGTCACTGCGCCGCCAGGATCCAACACTCTGCTGTGGAAAACAGTGCCAGGGTAAAGACACTGTAGAAATCGCCTCGTTCAGTTCTCTGCTCTCCTACCAGAGAGAAGAAAAAAGAAAGGAAAAGCGAGAGCAAGAGCACTGTAGCACAGGAGCTCTGTGTCTCTGGCAGGGCTGTCTGTGGGAAGACAGCTGTGGTCTTTACCAGCCCCTGACAAGTGATTCTTCCAACAATCAGATGGGAGAACATGCTCTGTTAGGCTTATAATTGATACCACGCCACTGTTGAAAGGCGCCTGTCGGTTCTGCAGGTAGATGGAATTATATCCTTGATATTTCGTAGCAGTTTGCACAGGCAGCCCCGAAACCACGTCCTCCCCCCGGCAGAGGAATGGTGGGATGGGCAGGTGTTGGGGCAGGATCTGGCCTTTGGCCTCAGCATGGGAACGAGGAGGGGAGCCCAGCGCAGCCCCCCAGTCCCACTGCAGACCCCTCGTCCTGGTGGGCTCTGGGGGAACCCAGCAGGGTGTGAAAATACATCACGGAGGGGTTAAAACAATGAACAGGGGAATTCAAATGATCCAGCCCAATCATAAGGGGGAGTTCTTAAACAGAAAAGGCAGTTAACCATTGGACACTTCAGAAAATGCTGTGAGCAGTCCCTCCATCCCCGGGAATGTTTTGAAGAGAAAAAACAGGCTTTGGGAATAATCCAGCAAAGCTTTTCAGCAGTGACTTGAAGAAATCCAAGAAATCCAAAACCTTTATGTAACTCTTTCTAGGAAGTGTTTGCTGGAAGGAAAACGCAGAGCAGAGGCTGGGAGGGAGCCCCAGGACCTCCCAGCACTTGGCTTCACCTTCTCAGTCCTGCTGGTGTCTGCCCAGTATCAGGAGTGCCACAGCAGCTGGGTTCTGACAGGGACCAGTGGCTCAGCTGGGATGCCCAGGATCCTACAAGATGGTGCCTCTCTGGGGGTGCATAGGAGGGTTCTCACCTTCTCCAAACCTCTTTGCAGTCCCACATTGATCCTGGTGCTACAGAGAGAGAGAACAGGATTTATGGACCACAGGTTGGAAACAGCTTGAGATGTGGGAGGGGTGGAGAACGGGACTGCAGGGGTTGTTGGCAGGACTTGGCTGTGTGTGTCTGAGCTCCAGATCAGGAGTCCGGAGGCAGGGAGGGGAGATGGTCCCATGCCTGTGCTGATCCGGTGTCCTGCAGAATAGAAAGGAAACAACAGAAAAGTTTGAAGCAGGATAAAAGCAGTTCTGGAAGCAAAAGGAATAAATAATTCTGTTTTTGCTAGTGACCAGGTGGAGAGCAGCAGGTGAGGCACAAGGTGGGGACCTGGCAATGCTCACAGCTCGTCTGTGCCAGCCTTGGCTGAGGGGCAGAACACAGCAGCCTCTGCTTCCTCAGTCCTCCCTCCTCCCTCCTCCCCTCCCTCTTCCCTTCTTTCTTTCTGCTTTGGCACAGAACTCAAATGGATTGGGTACAAGAGCAGTTCCATGGCATTTCTGACACCCTTTTGGGCCGGGTGAGTTGTGCCTGCCCCGGTGGGTGCTCAGCCTCCAGCTCCTCTGCACCAGCTGTCAGGGTGGTTTGGCCAGGACAGGAGGTTGTTCGTCCCCAGCCTCACCCACTGCAGTCTCCCTAGTTAGTACCTTGCCTCGAGGGCCTGGCATTAACAGGCTTTCCTTAGCGTTCCTGGCTCAAATTTGGAGTCAGACTGAAGGTATGCCGCTAACAGAGAGCTCCAAATTCTCCTCAGGGTTGGCTGAGCTGAGTGAAGTCAAAGCTCCCAACATCCCCATTCCCCTTCCCCCTTACTAATTAGCCCTCCCCAACCTCTTAGAGGTTGGCATTTGAAATGAACTCCGCTAAAATCAGTGGGTTTGTAGCCAATTTTCAGTGCTGGCAATGGACACACGGAGGGGACAAACCCCTGCCTTGGTGGCAGCAGGACAGGCCCTGCTGACCCCCAGCCTGAGTGCTCACCCCCGGGAAGGGCCCGTGAAGGTCCCTTGAACTGATGCACTAAGGAGATTTTTATTTCCTGACTCCCTGGGAAGGGTCCCTTTTGTGAGAGATTTCTCCCTTCAAGACTCAAAAGTCAGTAAATTCTGGGCTAAATCTGCAAATCCCCAGTTGACGTTTGTGACTTAACTTACTCTGCTGAGTAAAGCGCCGAGCACAAAGCCCTGGGCTGTAGCAGCGCTGTGTGACCAGGCTGCCAGGCTCTTAAACCCCCAATTTCCTGCCTTTTGATGGCTTTGAATCACGATGGGTCTAATAATAATGATAGTTGGTACTTATATGCCACTTTATCTTAAAAGCACTGTACAAACATTAATTAATTATAGACACAGACAGTGTCTGCAAACGCGGAGCTGCAGATGCAGCCGGGTTTGGAATCACACACGGCTCTGAGCCAGGAGTCTCCCGGCAGGAGGGAGCAGGGAGCACATCTGCTGCAGCCCCTCGGTGGGCAGAGCTGCTGAGCTCTGCTGTTACCTGCTGGGGGTGGCAGTGCACGGAGGTGGCCCCAACAGGTGATTAAAGAGACAACCCGTGGCTGCCTGGGAGCACAGCACGGCACAGCCTCCCAGGGGCTCCTCTCACCAGGCCGTGGGCATCTCCCCAGCTCACGAGAGGCTGGGGTAGGTTGTGCTGGGGCGTTCAGGTGACATGTCCCGTGGTGCTGCAGCTTCCACCTGGCAGAGGGGTGAGCGTGTCACCTTCCTGGGACACCCTCCTGGGACACCCCCCTGGGATACCTTCCTGGGACACCCACCCGGGACACCTTCCTGGGACACCCTCCTGGGTCATCCTCCTGAGACACCTTCCTGGGACACCCTTGTGGGACACCTTCCTGGGACACCCTCCTTGCCTCGGTCCCGGGGCAGTGAAAGGCTCCTGCTCCCTCTTCCTGTCTGGAGAGGTGGTAAAATCTCTGGGTTGGCTCCTGGTTTGTCCAGGTAGGACAGGGAACGAGGAACCCAGTCCTGCCTGGATTATCATCCTCCTTATGGTTGTAGGTGTTGCTCTGTTTTGGGGGATGCTGAGGCCCCTAAAATTTACGGGTGATGCAGGGGTGAACACTGCCCATCTCCTACTTCTCCAAATTCAAACAAGCACCCCACTAGTGCAGGGAAGCTTTCTGCTGCCCGGTGGGATGCACTGCTGCGTGCCAGGGATGCTCCGTGCCTGCCTGGGAAGGAGGGAGGGAAGGAAGGCAGGCTCTGTCTTCACAACCTTTCTCCATGTCTGACCACATGCTGGACATGCAAAAGATCCCCGTTTCCTTGGAAACAGGTTCTTTCCTCATGTGCTGCAGTGAGTTGGGAAAGTTTGCCTTCATCAAACCCCCATGGAGAAGAGAATAAGCTCCAGAGAAGCTGTCCTGGGGACGCAGCCTGATTGCTGCTGCTTTCCTTATTTGCATCCCTTTAAGAAAAGGAACACGAAAATCTCCCTCCTGCCCCTTGCAGGGGAGATCTCTCCTGGTTCCTTGTGAGCCTTGCCAGTGTCCAAGGGCCGAGGAAATGACTTCACTCACAGACACGTGGCTGAGCACCCCAAGGACACCCGTCCCCTCTGCCAAGCCTGGGCTGCAAACGCTGCTCCCCTGGGCAGTGGCCAACTGGGGGTGGTGGTGGGACGTGTCCCCTCGCTTTGTTCCACTGTATTTCTTTCCAGTAAGTTCAGCATCGAGTCAGGCTTGAGACAGGAGACCCAGAGACTTCCTGGAAGATGCCCCCGATGGGCCCCTCCTCCCTATTTACCTCCCCTTTGCCAGCCCATCACCAACCTGCCCAGGATGGCACTGGGGCAGCCTGGGGGGGTGTTGGGGTGGTGCTGCTTGTGCCAGAGCCTGTCCCTGGGTGCTGGGATCCAGGAAGGGACCGAGGGAGCAGGAAGGGGAGAGCTCAGGGCCATCCCAGGGTGGATGGTTGGCGAGGCTGGAGGGGCAGCAGAGCCCAAAGCCCGGCTCCGAGCGGCTGTGTGGGTGTTTAACCCAGCACAAATAAATGCTCCAGGCCTGCAGTTTAGAGAAGCCTCATAAATATTTTAACTGGGAGAGGATGAAAGGAAGACAAACAAATAAAGGTTTGGGCCTTTGGGGCATTGCTGTGATCTTCTCTTTAGAGAAACAGGGCTTGTGCTGGTGGAACCTGGTGCTGCGGCTGACGCATTGTCTGACAAGTATTGCCACCAAAATTTTGATTTTGGAGAGAGGAAAAACCAAGAAAAAAAGGTCCAGACTTTTCTGACGAGAGGTTTTTGTTCCTGTTATTCAGGCAGGATTTGATAAACTAAACCAGTGATCAAAGCCTGGAGTTTTGATCTGAAATGGATGGGCAAAAGCCATGAACATTTGTGCCCTTCTCCTGCGCTTGTTTTGACTGTCTCTACCTCTAAAGCCTTGTTTGAACTTGAGAGTGGAATTGAATTTGGTTATTTTTACAGCTAGAAAGCAATGATGGACAAATAAATACTCTTTGCTGAACATTTCATTTGAAAAGTACACTAAAACCCAGTGTATTAATGATTCAGTAATTGAGGCTGTGAATTTTGGTTAATCATCATTTTCAAAGCTACCCTGGTAGAATTTTGCAAGCTGAGGAATGTCATAAAACATTCCAGTTGTTTTGCTGCTGTAATTATACAAGACAGACTCTGTACAGACGCGTTTTGCTGGTACAAGGGTGCTCTGTGCTGGTACAAATTGCTCTGGTGCCCATCACGGAGCTGTGCCAGCTGCTGTACTGGGAGACGTGGATCTGGGGGGGTGGCTTTGGTGGAGCTGCCACAGTTTAGACCAGGGGGGTGGTATAGATGTCAGCCTGCACATAATTAATGGCAGCCATTAATTACCTCTTAATTGCCTGGACCTGTTTGGAACCCGCTCACCGTGGCTCTGTAACTGCTTGCGACAAAATTGAACATCCACAAAAATCTCTTTATTCTTGGGAATTCAGCACTGGGACTTTCTGTGTGTTTGCTGGGGGCGCTGGCAGCCCTTCCAGTGGTCACCTCCTCTCTCTGGCTGCTCATGGGCAGAATCCACTCCCTTTTTGAGCAAACGTGGAGGCAGTTTATGGAGCTGATGCTCAGCCGATTCCGTTGGTTTCAGCAGAAATCCCGGGAGAGGTCAGCATTTTGCTCTAAAATCTCTGAGCAGCTCCAACAGAGGGATGGATAAAGGGAAGTGTTTGCACAGCCTCTTTGCAAATCAAATCTTTAACGTGTTGCGCCGCTCTGCAGAGGGGGGGAGCAAAGATAAGCCCGGGTTTGGACTTGGAGCTTGCGAGGCAAAGCCGTCCTTCCGTGTGGGATCAGCGGGGGTTTGTCCCGGGATGGAACCGGAGGCTCCAGAGTCCTGAGACACCCACACAAATTACACCGGGATCCTCCTCTCAGCCCGACTCCAGGAGGTTTCACCTGGTGCCAGGCGCACGCGGAGCGGGAGCGTTTGAAGGTGTTCTCCTGATCCCGGGGTTCAGGAAGCCTCTGGCGGCACACACGGAGCTGATTCCCTCCCGCGGCGGAGCCCTGGGCTCGGAGGCGGCGCAGGGAGAGCGGTCACGGCCGCCAGCCCTGGCCCCCCACCAGGGGTTGGTCCTGGGGGTGCTCAGGGCAGGGCCTGAGCCCTTCACAACGTTGGTGTGCCCGGTCTGGGCTCAGCACATCTCCCTGCTCGCTCCTGCTGTGCGGGAAAGGGAAGAACATGCCAAGGGATGGACCCTGGAGCAACCCTGGGGTTCCACTCTGACCCGTGGCACACGAACCTGGGGCGCCACGAGGGCAAGCCTTTCATTTTCTTCCTTGCAAACCTACCGGTTCCTCAACATCTTAAAATTCTCCAAATGTCTGTCAGTTCAAAATCCGGGGCCCTTCCCAACGATTGGGAGCGCCGCTGTCCTGCTCCGGAGGTTCCTCAGGCGGTGAATAAATTCCGGGGCCGTCCGGGTGCGGGCTGAGGTTTGGAGGTGCGGACGTGCTGCCCGGTGGCTTCGGCACCTGAAGTGCCTCCACCAGGCTGGTGTTTGGGCAGTGGCCGGGGGGCTTCACCCAGCAGGTGGTTGGGAGCCAGCCGGCGGTGCCGGAGCCGGCGGAACGCGCGCTCATTATCTCTGCCTTGCTCAGAAAGGATATTGTGATTTTAATAACTTCTCCGATCCGTTTTTTCCCCGGTAGCTCCCGTTGCCTTGGATACAGGCCCTGGAGAGGCTCAGCCCTGCTAAAGATGGTAGATCATTTAAATGGAATAGAAGATGAGGTGTGGATTTGCAAAGTGCTTTTGCTCTCCCCGAGCTGGCTGGGAGCGCTCCGGCAAAGCTGAGCTTCCGCGGTGGGATGTGCTGGTTTAGTGGTGAGGGCTTTGTTCATGGGAATGAGGCACCAAAGCTGCTTTTACAGGGTGTCTGTGGTGTGACAGCACCAGGCTGGGAAAAACAGAGCCCCAAGGCTTTGGTGATGGCATTGCACGGATACCCACAGAGCTGTGACAGGAGCAGAGCTGGATCCTGGCACCTCTGGAATGGGGCCTCAAGGACTTCACCTCTGCTGCCATCCTCTTCCTCCTTAACCACCAACTCTGCCTTCACTCTGGACTCCCAAGGTCACACAGGCCCTCAGGGTGGTTGAAGGCCATCAGCTATTCCGGCTGGTGTGTGTCCATGGCACTCCAGCTCTCCCAGGCGTTTTCCTTCAAAGGGTGATTCCCATTCCTAGCATTCCCTCATTCCCTTCCTCCCAGCTTACCCATGCAGCTACAGATAAGCCATGCAAATCAGAGAAGTTCTCATTTCATGCCCGGAGGGTGCCCACCCCAAAGGTCACCACAGCTATGAGAGAAAACCCCTCGTGCCCAGGGCTTCGGGCACCTCATCTGGCTTTGGTCGAATTTCACGCCGCTGGAGTTTTTGATTTATGCCCTTTGAAAGTGTTTTGCTGTGCTGGAGGAAGCCCACTCGTGGTGCCTCTGTAATCAAACAGCTCTGGCTTTTCTGAGATGCCTTTTCTTCCCTTAATGACTCTGGGGTGTCTGGGCCCAACCTCGTGGTAAACAAACTAAATGAGCTGCCCTTGCTGCCTGGTCCTCGTGGTGAACAGATTTGCATATGATGGTGCCTGGCAAATCATTAAGATCATTTGATCACTGCTGGAATAATCAGCCTGAATTGAGACGCTGCCCCAAACCTCGATTTGCTGCTGGGGTTACCGGGGGTGGGATGCAAATGACACCCTGGGCTCTGGAATCAGTGCTTGGTTGTTCTGTCGGAGCTGGTGGAGGTCCCAGCCCCGCTGGGTTGGGTGGCAGAGCTGGTAGAGGATGAAGTCAGGGAGAGCTTCTCTCCGTGGAGGGTGGCAGAGCACTGGAACAGCTGCCCAGGGAGGGCGTGTTTGTGTGGGCAGAGCCAGGGAACTCCTGCCATTGCATCCCAGCTGGATTTCCCAGGTTCTGGCCGTGGATGCCCCTGTGCTGAAAGGAATTGCCCACTTGGTCCATGCCAGCCCTGTCTCTGAGCCACTGCCATCCCCAGCCCATGGGAAGGACCTCGAGATCCCTGGAATTCTCCAGAGTTTCACCCTTGGTGCTGCCTCGAGGAGAGATGAGCAGGGACGCAGCAGAGGAAGGAGGAATCACTGAGGAAGTAGAAGCAGAACAAAGAAGAAGAAAAAAATTACTTTTTCCTTTGCTTAAAAAGAAATCTCAGCCTTCCTGGAGCAAAGAAGAGAAGAGGAGGGAGGGAGATGCACCACATAAAGAGAAAAAAATGTGCTGAGAAACCACAAGACATTTAAAGCTCACCCAGGAAACCAACCCCACTTTGATATCCCCTCTCATTGGAAGCGTTTGAGGCTGGCATAATGCTGCCATGATTGATCACACAAAGGGATGAGAAAGTGAGTGGATCCAAGAGCTCTTTTCTGGTTCTTAGGACAAAGAAATGCTTTGTATTAAATTACAACGTGGGAGCAAAAAGCCCCTCATCAAGTGTGTGTTTGCAGGGATGTGTTTGTGGAGCGGGAACAGGAGAGGAACCACCTTCCCAGCGTGGAAGGACCTTTCTGCTCCGGCTTTTCCACCTGATTCAGCCCTTGGGAAGGGGCTTGGGTTGGCAGACACAGAACCCCTAAATTCCTATCAGTCCCCATGGCCAAGGGGAAACTGGGGCACAACCAGTCCCCTCTCCACTGGGCTGAGCTGGTGCCTGAGTTCTGACTGGAGTGCAGACAGTCCCTGTGGGCCCTGGCAGTGGTTCCAGGCAGCAGGGTAAGGATGGAAGTTGTGTTGTGCCTCGAAAATACTTTCAATTGCAAAACAAAAGTAGAAAGAGAGGCCTTAAATGATGTGAAAATAAGACTGTTTGAATTAATGTGTCAGCCCTGATGGATGCTTGTGCTACCCAGAGTTTTGAAAGGGCTCTGACGGGTAAGATATCACCAGGTGAGATTTACCTACAGCCCATGACTTCTAGTCAGCAAAATCTGAAATGAAAACCCATCCTTCACTCCACACTGACTTCCCAAGAGTATTGAATCAAGATAAAGACCCAAAGGGCCACATGCACAGAGGTATTTTGGCATCTTAGTCCCATTCATTTCAATGCAAGTTTTGACATTTTCAGATATTACCTTTAATTCAGTCCGGGAAAGGAGGGTCAGTCCTTCTCCCCAGCTCACTCTGTGCAGGATTACAGGCCATTCCCAGTGCCCAGGGCCAAAGGAAGAGACTGAACACTGCAGATCTGAGCTCTGATCCCCTCTCAGCTCTAGTGCACACTCACTATCAACTTTTGCAAGTCATTAGTGACTGGATTCTCCTCTCGCTCAGTGATGGAGCTGGGACAGAAATCGGGTTCCTAACCCTGATGGTTTTACTGCAGTGGAATTTCTCTTCGTGAAAATGCTCCCTGAAGGCCCAAGCCTTGGCAACGGCAGAGCCACAGAAGGGGGAAAAAAAGAGAAGAACATGTGTCTGCATTGAGGAAAGAAAATCCTAAAAGCACCGATAGCGGCTGCTTTGTATTGCGAGCGAGGAAAAACACCCGAGGGAAAAACGAGGCCGTGTCGTGTGTAAAGCTCTTCCGAGGCTGAGACGAATGTTTTCTGTTTGAACACGCAGCATTTAGAGGCAGCACTTTCTCCCCAGCAGGAGAAGTGAGGGGTTTATTGGAGACTTGCTGTATCTACACTCAGCCAGCCGCGAGCAGCCGGGGCCGGCGGAGCGGCAGCCGAGGGAGCTCTGCCCGCTGCAGCAGCTTTTCCTCTGCCTCCTCCCCTCCAAAAAAACCCCCCTTGGATTCAAAGAAACTGTGGGAAGGAGCGCCCTGTGTCCTGGCTCGTTTGAGACCCAAGAGAGTTTCAAAGGAGCCCCCACTCCTCTGGCTTTTGCGGGGCGTTCGTGGAGCGGGGGAGGCCGCGGGGTCGTGATCTCCACCCTGCTCCTCGCCTTTCATCCCCCCACCACGTCCATCCGGAGCACATCAGAGCGTTTTCCACGTAAATCAATAGCAGCAGAGATGTCCTGGCAGACTTTATAGCGCCGGGGTTAAAAGTCAGCTGTGTACTTTTCGATTTTTCTTTAATTTTTCAGGATTTTTTTTTTTTTTTAGGAAGGTTTTTGATCATTTATATTTAAGATCTGAGGATTCCGCTTTCTTCTTGGTTAGAGTTTGCTGCCAGGTAACTTTAAAGCCTTTACTAAATAGGTGCTATTTTCTTGGCAGAGGAAAGAGGAGCAGCACGTTTTGCTCTGAGGAGCTGGTGCTGGAGGTGGAGGAGCAACCCCGTGCCCGGCCTGGTCCAGTCAGTGGAGTCTGTCTGTCCCTCTCAGCAGATCCAACCCTGAATTTTCCATCCCCACCCAATTTTTCAAGAAGCAACATTTGCAAATGGTTCTCATAGAATCATAGAGCATCCTGAGTCGGAAGAGATCCACAAGGATCGCTGAAGTCCAGCTCCTGAGTTCTTGAGTGATTTAGTTGTGAGCTTCCCCTCACAATGCAGTGTTGGGATTGGGATTGGGATTAGCCCAGGCTGGATTTAGGATCAAATTCAGCTCGAGCTGGAGCTGTCACCCCCCCATCCATCCCACCAGTGCAGGAGGCAGAGGGTCATCAAACCTCCCTGCGCTGAGGGTTGATGGGAGAACTCTCCTCACAGGATGGGAGCTGTGATGCTTTTGTTAACCAAGGAAGTTGACAGGGATTTGCATTAATGTCTCCTTTCTGGACAGCAGGCATCTGCATTTATCCAGAACATCAAATTCTTATCTAGAGGAATGGAAATATTTGCCCCTGGCCACAGAGGAAATGAAAAGCTTCTCCGTTATGTATTTCTCTGTTTTCAAGAGGGTGTTTTCTAAATTCTAGAGGGGAGCAGGAGGTGACTTGTATTATTCTGAGGCATGAGCTAAATCAGCATTTCAAACATGCCATTTCCTGCACTACAAAGCCCTTTTCCTTCGCTCCTGTGTCCCTTTCTGCTTTGGGCAACCCAGCCCAAAGCCACGCTGGCCACCCCAGCCCAGCAGCCTGGCACAGGCTCCGGGAGCAGCAGCATCAGTCCTGGCAGTGACGTTCTGCTGGGCCTTCTCCCAAACCACCTCATTCCTCACGCTGAAATCCTGCCCAGTTTTGGCAGCAAACCTGCAGAAAACAAGCAGGAACAGATCCATGGGCCTGTGCAGGGGCAAGGCAGCGACAGGGGAAATGAGGCAGCGCTGAGACTTGGGGGCTTCTCAGGATCTCTCTGCAAGCAGAGTCAGGAATGGCTGAGCTTAAAGTTACCTAACCAGGAACTGGGCCCTTGAAAGAGCATGAGCCACTTGTCCTGGAGGAATTCCTTCCTGGAAAGGGTGGTCAGGCATTGGAAGGGGCTGACAGGGAGGTGCTGGAGTCCCCACGCTTGGAGGTGTCCAAGTACGTGGCACTGAGTGCTCTGGGCTTGGTGACAAGGTGGGGATCAGGCACAGGGTGGACTCGATGGTCTTGAAGGTCTTTTCCAACCTTAATGTTTCTGTGATTCTGTGATTACTGAATAGTAACCACTACTTGCCAAAATACTGAACAAATGTGATCAAAAGTTAGAGCGAAAAATTATTTCAGGGTAGTGGAAGCCACAAAACAAACCAGTGCTAGTGTATAATTAATATATTCATGTCAGCATTAATAGTAATGCAGAGTTTTGTAGCTGGTTTAGTAAAAAAGCTACAGCTTTATGTATTAATAAGTGTAGTAATATTAATGCCACTTTCTGCAATAAATAACATTGATAACAGTGTTGCTTCTTAGGGGGTGTTTAAAAATTCTGCTGCTTGCACTTTTTGGGCAGTCAGCACCTCCTTCCCATCACTGATGGGTCTCCACTTGCACTCTGTGCAGCATCTCCCTGCTCCCTACAGCACCTCTGAGTTCCTGCTGCTGGATTTCCTGGGTGATTCCCACACTTCCAGCCAGGATCAAAGGTCCTCTTTGGTTTTATAGCCCGGAGTTCTTTATTCCATGCCCCAGCTAACAGTAGGCCGGGGCGTCTTTGGGAGGGTCTTGGCATCAGAGGTGGAGCATTTTGCAGGTACCCTCTGAGAGCTGAGAAAACTGGGGGCTGGAGAGGAAGGATTTTACTGATCAGCAGCAGCAGGTCATGGCTCCTGGTCCTTGTTGGATGGAGTCCCCAGGGCACGGTGCTGTTGGGTACCATGATGCAATTAGTGAAAATTAAGCTTTATTACTTGTTTTGAAGGCCTGAATCCTCCCCTACCCTGTGCCGGGCCTTACTGCTGAGCACTGACCATCAGAAGTCTTCCAGCTTGTCTGTGGTCTCACTGTGCTTTACAGTGAGGGGCAGGCCAGCTTAGACCTCTTTCCTGAATTATTATTTGAGAGCCTGCAGGCTCCATGCTGCTGTTTTTCTTTCTTAATTGGCTCCGAGTGTGTGTGTGTGTGTGGATGTGCATGTGCCTGCCTCCCTCATCAGCAGCACCCCTGGTATTCAGTGGAGTAATTAGAACATCTAAATCTTCCCTATGTGCCATCCAGACTTTGGGAAATTAACTGTGATTACTGGCACCAGCCTGCAGACGTGATGGTTCCCACCCCAGCTCCCGATAAGCGGAATTGCTCCTCGTTTCTCTGGGAAGCCTCGTGTGGTTAAATGGCTTTGGCTTGTGTTGGCTGGGGGAGGATTTATGGGGAGTTGCACTCCACTGAAATCAAAGTGCTGCTTCATGGCTCAGCAAACAAAAGCCCTGGGTTTGGTGATGGCTCTTGAATGAATCCTCCTCCTTCTCCTCCTTCCCTGACCCCGTGCTGGGCTTGGCGGTGGCTTGGGCTGTTTGGGATATGGTGGGAAGAGCTGGCCCTTGTGCCCTACCACAGCCTGTGGGGGAGCAGAGCCCCCTCCAAAGAGCCCTGGACCCCCCAGGGGTGCCTACATGTGTGTGTCCGTGTGTGTACATATACACATAGATATACATATATATATGTAAGGACTAAATGCTGTATGTAAAATCTAACCCTATATATAAAGACTAAAACAAGGGCACTGTTTGGAGCATTGGCTTTCCTGCCTTGCCCCACGGGACACCATTAGTTCTGGTCTCTGAGCTGGCAGCTTGGAGTGCCCATCCATCCCTCCCTTTGGCTCTGCCACGTCCGTGTGTTAATGGCCTGTGCAGTGGGGGCAGAGGAGGCTGAGGAGCGAGTATTGATCATCATTAATTGCTTGTTAAAGGAGGTAAGGCGTTGGCCACTCACCCATTTCCTTACCACACAGGTTAAGTTGTGTCAAGGAATGCAGAATTTTTCTTGCTGAAGTTTTCTTTTCCTCCTCCCTTTCCCCCTCCCAGCCCGACTGGCATGCAGAGATCAGCTCCACGTCTTATCTTTCCAGCTCATGTGCTTCCCAGATGTCTTTAATGTTTCCCTATCTTTCCTTGAGGATGCTGGGGCTCTCTCACCACTCCCAATTAAAAAATAAAAGCCAGGGAACTAACTTTGCTAATGACTTTGACTGGAATCGTTAAGGACATCTCAGCATCATGGCTGCTCTTCTCTGCTTTTAGGAGGGATATTGATTGCCGTTTTAATTTAAATCTTGGATGAAATCCTTCATTTTTCTCTGGGCTCACCAGGAGAGCTGATCCCTGTTTCTCAGGGGTGTAGCACAGTGGAGGAGCAGGACAGGGATGAAGAGCCTTGGGCAGCATCAGGCGCCGGGTGGGCGATTCCCCAGGGAAGGGGGAGCTGAGGGGTGTCAAGGACCTGCTTTGGGAGCACTGAAAAACACATAATTGAGGGGAAACCGCTTCAAAATTCACCCAAGAGGAGGCCGGGGTGGCATTTGCAGTGGGGAGGTCTAGTGCTCTGCGTTCCCTCTGCTCTCATTATATATTTTCCAATTGCTCTTATATATGCCTCAAAGGTTAATGTATGTTTGTGATGAGTGCACTTTGTATAAATGTTAATTAGCCCGGGTGCAATTCAAGGGATCCTTCCCTCTGAAAGAAATGCTTTTTCTGTATTTTTAGCCACCCTTTTATTAGTACTTCTCCGGGAGATGAGAGCAAAGGCTGGGGGCTGCAGCTCCCCCCTGGAGCAGCAGGGTTTGGGTGTTTGGGGCTCCCAGAGCCGCCTCGGGACTGGGACCGGTCTGGTCATGGTGGGGGTGGGACTGTTCACTGTCTCAGGGACCTGGCATAGAAAACAGGGCTCCTCACCTGCCCTTGGGCCTGAGTTGTTCTCACCCTGGTGCTCTGCTGCTGCAGGATCGATGGACCTGTGCCCCCCAAAAAAGGTCGCAGGTCTGAGGTCCTTAAGCCGTGCCCGAAAAACCCGATGGCTCCACATGGGCTTACAATGCCACTGACGTGCTTGTGGATGGGGAATCTCGAGCCACAAACTTCATCTCCAACTTTTATGAGTTACCAAGTGCTGCTCTTCCATTTGCAACTTCTGGGGGGGACAAAATGGGATTTCAATCAGTGGGAAGGGAGAGGCCATTTCCCAGCTCACATTAGCCGGTGATAATTGCTTTGAGAGCAGAGGTTTAATCTCAGATTTCACACAGAAACGTCCCTCTCCCAGTGAGTTCCCAGCGATGTCTGTTCTCTGTGGTGACCAACCCCTTCCCCGAGTGCCACATCCACAGTCTCCCTAAATCCAGAGCCCCAGGTCCCACAGCTCCAAGGGCATCTCCTGCACCCCCGTGGGGACCAGCCTGGCAGCCACAGGCAGAACCCACCGTGGTAAGGGGGTGTCTCAGAGCAGGGCCCCCCTGTGCCTCAACCACTGTATCTTTGCAACACAAAGGTCAATTGAATTCATTACAGTGTAAAAATGAAGTTCTCTGATTGATTGAAGGTTCCTCTTTAACACTTCAAGTAAATGTGTTGGTTTCACTTGATGGAATGCTTTAAAGGTCTATTATAAAATACCCTTTTATATAAGAAGTAATTTTTTTACATCATTTTTCTTTTCCTTAATTTTTCTGGGACGTGATTATCCTTCCCCCCCCTCCACCTCCTTTTCTGTTTAATCGATTTTTTTCTTCTTTTCCCTCCCCAGTGCAAAGCAGGGAGTCTTATTTAAAGGGACACAGACATAAAATAGAGTGGTGTGATGGATACAATCCTGAAAGATGAGATGGGTCCATCCATCTCAGACTTCCCATGGCTCCCATTCGTCACTTGATTTCGGTTTTCAGGGTGAGAGAAGCTGGAGGACAATGGGATGCTCAGCTTCCAGCACAATGTGGGAGGCTCAGTGCACCTTCCCCACGCTCATACGGGGAGAGGGGGTGATGTGGGGGTCCGTGGGATGCCAGCCCCCGTTCCCCTGTGCCAGCTGCCACTGCTCCAGCCGGTTGTGCCCCGCTGAAGGGCAGTGGAATAACTCAGGGCACGGCTGTGGCACCCACCTGAACACGGAGCCATCACCAGCACAATTAACTCCCGTGCCCTGCTTTGCCTTGCAGGAAATCCTGAGTGCGCTGGGAAGGGATTTGCTGCTGAGGAGGGAGAGCGGGGACGAAAGGGAGAAGGATCCCATCTGAGGGGGTGACTGGCGGCTCCCTGCTCGGGGGAGGCTGCAGCAGTAATTAGTTCCTGACAAACCCCTGCTAATGAACGACTCCATCCAGCTAAACCCTGACTAAGCAGGAGCGAGTTGCTGACGCTTGATGGGCTGGGGCAGACCCAGGGGGAACCAGGAGCTGGAGAGTCGCTCTCACCTTTTGGAGCAGGTTATCCTGACACCGTCCACATCTGGGGGAGTCTTGCTGCTGATTCCTGGGAGTCACTGGGGATGTGGCAGCCAAAGGCAAATCCCTGACCCAGGGAGCAGCAGCTCCTCTGGCTGGGGCTGGTTTGGCTGCGCCCAAGCAGTGCCCTGTTTCCAGGAGGAGTTCAACCCCAGAGCCCTGGTGCTCTTCCTGTTTTGCAGTTTCCTTGGGTTGCTGCGACCTTCCAAACAATGGTTTGGCAAACAGGGATGATGTGCCAGGGCCGGGCTCACCTGCACGGCCCAGGGAGCTCAGCAGGACAATGTGCTTAATTCCCATACTGAGGGAAAAAAAAGTCCTGCTGTCTGTTGGTGTCCCAGGGAATGGTCAGCACAGACCCCCTGTGTGCCGAGGTGCCAGTCCCCGTGCAGGGTGAGTAATGCTCTTTGTCAGCTCTGATAAAGCCTGAAATCTATCACCAGCCCTTTCCTCCAAAGGTTTTGTTACCGAGAAAAGTAATTACAATTTGCCCTTAACTCCAGAAGTGTGCCTGGAAAACTGGCTGGGAGGAAGGCTCGGGAGGAGGGGGCTGCTGGTCCAGGGCAGAGCCCCAGCCTCCTGCCACCCCTGGGACCCTGAGCAGCCACCTCAGGACCTGCTGTACCTGGAAATGGTGTGGGGAAGGTGGTGGGTGGGGAGGTGGCTGCCCTCGAACAGGTCCTGCAATCCCAGCGCTGCAGCAGACTGGTCCTTCAGCAGCTCCTGGCCATGCTGGGGAGGTGAGGTACCCCCTGGGCATTTCCACGAGTCCCTGCCCTGGACAGCTGGGCCTCTCAGCTGATGGATTGGGCAGAATTTGTTTTTCAAGCCCAGTTGTTCAGCGGAAGGGGAAAAACTCTCCTTCTGCCTGTGGATGTGATGCGATGAGACATGTGACGGGGAAGATGAATTGAGGGCTGCATCTGAAGTGCCAGATACATAATCCATCCTAAATAGGCTTCATTAGTGGTAACAATTAAAGTTACCATTGTGGTTTGGATACATTTTCTATTAACTTTGCCCTTGTCTGCAGCTCGGACTCACCTCGCAATAATGAGCTGTGTCACTTCTGATCTATCTCTCATAATAGCTCCTTTCTCCTCTAAATCTGGGCAAAATATGATTTATAGGCAGGGTGTCGTCTGGGTGTCAGGCACCCGGCTTCCCCCGGCTGGAAGGGGGAAATGTGGGCTGGAGCTTCCAGCTCTTGGTGGCTCTTCGTGGGCAGTCGCCCTCCTTGCACTGGCCAGAGCTGTGGGAAGGAGGACGGTTGGAAACCTGCCCCCATCCCCTCCACATCCAAATTCCTTTGCCTCAGTCGAGCTCCGAGCCTCTGCCACGTGGAGACCAAGCCCCAGCAGCAGCAAAACCCCTCCTGACAAATATGTCCCCTCCTTGCGAGGCTGATTGTCATCTCATTATATCGGTGGTGATTAAGAGAGGAAACTGGCAGTTAATCCTCTGCAAGGTGTTCCGATGATAAATTGAGAGTGCCTGGGGTAAAGTTGTAGCGTATTAAACTTGATTCTGGGTGGATAAAGCAGGAGGCAGCAGTGACGTGACCCTCTGCTCCAGGGCACTGGAGAGTGCTCAGCCCAGGAATCTTAGAGTTTAAATAATTATTATTTGTGTTTAATGTGAACCCCGTGTTTCATGCAGGCAGAGCCAGGAGAAGTTCCCACTGAGTGTTTTTGTCATGTTCCCCACCCCAGAGCTGTCCCAAGTCCTGGCTCAGCAGCAGGACTCCTGGGCAGAGCCACAGCCCCAGCACTGGTGGGACAGGGACACCTCCCTGTCCCTGCAGGGTTTGGCTCTCCAGCTGAGTTGTTTGGAGAAAAAAGGTCTGAGGAACAAAAAAAAAAACCAAAAACCACAAGGAGTCATGACAAATATATTCCAAATACATTCCACCAGCCCAAGTTAATCAGCCTGCAATGCTCTGGGACCTTTCCTGATAATTAAAAGCAACACGATGGCTCTTTGCTGGTGAGAATTTATTCTGTCGCTTGGCCTTAAAGAAGGCCCTGTGCCAGGCAGTGTCACTTGTGGCTGGCAGGGCTGTCACTGGAGTGCTCTGGTGTGGCTGCTGGTGGTTGTGTCCCTCTCCAGTGTGTCTGGACAGGCACTCAGGGCTGGCTCCTGTCCCCATCTCTCGCTGTCACCTCGCCCTGTGTGCCAGCCCTTCCCCGGGCAGTGACACTCCTCACTGGGGTTGTGTTGGAAGGATTCACATCCATCCCAAGCAAACCCTTCCCATCAGCGAGGCAGCCTCGCTGCCAGCAGGCGGTTGCCATGGCAATGCGGGCCCGGAGTGGCCCCAGCGATGATGATGATGATGATTATTATTATTTATTATTTTAATCAGACCCTGGTTTGCATTGTGGGAGCCAGAGCACTGCGAGGCCACGGCTCTGGAGTGTGGGGCTGGAGCAGGGGTGGAGGGGAGGTGGGCAGCAGCGAGGGGCTCTGGGTGCAGGAGGAGGGGGGTCCACTGGGGCGGCAAGGAAGGGGTTGGTGTCCACACCAGCTCTGTCTGTGCTCAGGGAGGACCAGAGAGGAGCCATGGCAGGGGGCCATGACCTGTGGATGCTCGGGGGGGTTCTGCAGCCAGAGCAGGACCCTCACCGTGCTGGGGCTGTGCTGGCACTGCCTGGATGTCACCCCAGCCCGGTGTGCTGTGCCAGCGCTGCCTGGCATGGGGGGACACCGAAGCCTTTGGAGGCAGGTGTGGCCCCTCCACCCGGCCTCAGGCTGTGACAGAAGTTTCTCTCTGTGCAGGAAGGAGACTCAGCAGCTGGTTGAGCACATTTCTCCTCCTGTTGCTGTCCTTGCTTCGATGGTGCAGCAGTGCCAGGCAGCCCAGCGTGCCCAGGGGGACGTGTGGGTGCTTCACGGGGTGTTGCACATGTTGGTGCTACTTGGGTTGCAAGCAAAGGGACCGAATCTGTTGAACAGAGTGGTGTCAGCTCCCGGTCAGCTGGTTGAGCAGAGAGAAGGGGCTGATTTTGCTTGCCTGGGGCTGAAGTCACAGCACCACATCAGCTCTGTGCAGAGCCCTGCTCAGGTAGTGGTGGACCCCAGAGAGCTGAGTGTGTGACCCCCACATTTGTCTCCGCTCTTGACCCTTTGAGAGGCAGGGGATGGGGCTGTAAAGCTTCCCCAGCACCAGGGATGTCCCCTGCCTGGGGTCTGTGCAGGGTGAGCGTGGGGTAAGGTTCCAGCCGTGCTCGGCACGTCCTGCACTGCACGGGCATCTCCGTGACAGCCCAAGGTCACCAGGATGTCACAGCAGTCCTTGGAATTGAGATTTTATCTTGTGGAGCTGTGCAGTGCTTTGCTCTCAAAGCCATCCTTCATCCCCCCTAAGGGAAGGGACTGCCTTGCCCAGAGGCGCGCGGAGCTTTTCATACACATGGTATCAATCTCCGTGAGGGAAGCACTTTTATATTGAAGATCTGATGGAGGAATAAATTCCCCTAGAAGTAGAAAGCAGAAGCTAATAGGCTTTTTCACAATGAAAGAATAGATCTGCTGACAAAGGCATTTCCAGGGCATCAAAATAAACTGTATTTTCTGCGAGGACCACGGCTCTTCCAGGGCTCCGTCACCTCTGCAGCTGCTCACCCGAGAGTGGCCATTCCTGGGATGCCCGGGGCTGGTTCCTGAGCCCCACTGGGGTGACCCCACGTGTTACCCACACAGAGCAGCCCTTGCATGGTGCATCTGGGGTCAGTGATGTTCCTCCTGGGTTCTGGTCCCTCTGCCTGAACGCTCCCAGCCAGCACGGGAGCATCGCCCCACCCTGCCAGAGCCCTGCTCTTGGTCCTCTCCATTATGGAATTCCGTGGTAGCTGTTAGGCAGGCTCCCAGTGCCTTTTTCATTTCCCCTTTTGAAAAAATTACATGTTAATTTGCCTTTCCCATCAATTGATTTTCCAGTTAAAGCCGCTCCCTGCCTGCCCTCGCTTCCCATCCCGCAGGAAAACCAGCCCTGGCAAGGAAGTGGATACCCCTGGTGCTTAGGGAGACCAAACTTTACTGAAGACGTTACTCCCCGTCCCCAGAGTGGGGGGAGAGGGAATGATTTGTCCAATTAATTATAAATGTTTCAATTTAAATGGCTAATGTAGAAGATAGTCAGATATAAACCAGCAAACTACTGGAGTGGTTTATGGGTCCTTAAAGACCAGTAAATGCTTGTTCTGATTCTGCTAAGATCACTCAAATGACTCTTCCTCTCAAATTCAGGGTAGGGTGCAGTGGGAGGCGGGTGGGGGGAGACTTCCTCTTGTATTTTACATACCTCCAGGCAAGTTGTGATAAATGTTCAGCAATTCCTTTCTTTGGATCTGGGAATTTGCCTTTGAGAAACACAGTCTGTCTGTCCCGGTGCTGCAGAGAGGTGAAAAGAGAAAACAGAGAGAGGAAGAAAGCTTTTGGGGCAATGTCACCTCTGGCTGTAGGATCACTCCTACACCTGCCTCATCCCTGCCTGTCATCCTCCTTGATGTCTCAGCCCATCACACGGAATTCCGCAGTGACGGATATTCCAGGTACATCTGTGTCCGTTCCCTGGCTGCAGCACAGCACCAAAGCCCTTCATACATGGCATTAATGAGCCAATTTACACGGGGAGAGCTCCAACCTGCCCTTTATCTTGTCAAAAACACAGAAATGCAGAGTTATGAGGCCTGTGGTACAAAGAAATATTGCCTGCAAGGGAGGGATCCCAGATGGAAGTGTCTGAGTGACTGAGGGAGAAGGAGCCAGTGGGTCTGTTTGTGGCTTGAGCAGAACAGGTCATGCAATCACAGAATATCCTGAGCTGGGAGAGACCCACAAGGATCATCAGTCCAACCCCTGGCCCTGCACTGACACCCAGCAGCACCCTGAGAGCGTTGTCCGAACACTCCTGGAGCTCTGGCAGCCTTGGGGCCGTGCCCATGCTCTGGGAAAGGCTTGCCAAGCCAGGGCATTGCTGCCACCAGGATTTTTCTGCCGATTTCAGCTCCCACCCCTTACTCCTGTAGCTTCCAGCAGTTCAAACTATCACATTCCCTCCCACTCCCGGGCCCCTGTTCCCTTCCTGCTCCGAGACTCTGCCTGTGGTGCCGCTGCAAGTTCTTCTCCGTGGTTCCTCTTTTGTGGCTTGAAAAGGAGCAGGCAGACTGGGAGGGGGTAAATTGGACACCTAATTAATGCATTTGCTGGGTTCTTTTTTCCTCTCCTGTCTCCAGACCATCGTGCCCTGAAAACTATTTTCCTGGAGTTCTCTTTGTTGACCCCTAGAGCTCCGAAGCTGTTACCTAAACTAAATGGCTTTTCTTTTCATGCTCCAGCAAAATCTCTCTCTCTTCCAGCACAACCCATCTCCTCCCAGGCCACACAGAAACAATTACAGCAGCGAAAGGTTTCTGTGCTCATAATTACAAGCCCTTGCGATGCACCGACGGGCTGAGCGAGCGAGCCCGTGTGAAGAAATTTGGATCTTGGAATTGGAGAGGTGGTGGTTTTGTTTTTTTTTGCTTTTCTGAATTTTTCTTAGCTTTTTCCCAAGAGGAAAAACAAACCAAAAAAAAAAAAACCCAAAATCAAAACACACCAGGCTGTTTCAAAGAGGGTTTCTCATTGGCAGGGTGTTCTTTTAATTGGTGTGGCAGTGCCCAGCTGGATCCGCCAGCCAGATCCCACAGCGTGGGCAGGGAGGATGGAGGGAAGTGGCTCCAGCTCTCCTGCACCGCTCAGGGGAGGTTTCCTGGGAAGTTCTAAGCTTGTCCCTGGCCCGAGAGCAGGAGCTGAGTGGCCACCAGGGGAGGGTAGAGCCTGTGCAGCTGACTGGGCACCCGGGGGACACGTGTGTGCCAGCCATCCGCGGGGGTCAGCACTGGGGTGGGAGCTCAGGAGCAAACCCCACAGTGCTGGGAACACCGGGAAGCACCACTCCATCCTCCTCCGGGACAGGCAGGGGTGTGGGGAGCAGGGAAGAACAGGGGTGAGCTGTAACCTGCCTTGTTAGAAAGCAGAAAGTCTCTCTCACAAATGGATTTCCAATTTCCCGTCCACCTGCTTAGCCGAGACAGATTTCTTGCTTTTATAATTACTTTTTGGGTAGTTACAGGATCTGGTATCCAGGCAACTTGATGCCTCTTAAATTCTCTTGTAAATCTGTTTTTTCTGTTGAGTTTTAGGTGTTGGAGAAACATTAACCAAAACCTTAAGGCAGACACTGCTTTCTCCATGGCTGTTTCTGGATAGACACAATGCAGTGTCAGATTTGGGGGTTCAGCTCTGGGAGGCAGCAGCTCCCACAGGCTCTGTGTGGCACCTCTTGGTCTCATTTCCAGTAAGATACTGGCCAAAACAGGCTCTGCCAGCAATGCATCTTGTCTTCTCAGCAGCATCCCAGGGCACCCATGTCTCCCCGTGGCTTCAGTCTGTCCCTGCTCCACGAGCCATTTGGGCACGTGCTCAGGACCCCTTCATTTCGGGGGTGTCTGGGCCCATCTGGGCCTGGGCAGGCTGTAGGTGCTGTCATTAGAGCAGAGCCCCAGTTACTCGCTCTGGACTGTGCATCAGGGCTGCTGCAGGAGCAGGGCTGAGGGTCACCCAGGCACATCTGCCCACCCCTGCAGGGCTGCACAGGGACCGAGCTCCGACTGTCCCCTCCTTCCGTTTATTTGCATTTCCATGGACGACCAAGAGAGCAAGGAAGGAGGGACGGCACGCTGCTGTTCCAGGCCCCACCAGGCCCTTCACTACCATGCAGGGAGCACGGGTAAGTCAGGCCAGCCTGCAAAAGGTCACCCATCAACACGCGCTCCGAGGCTTTGACCTGAGCTGGGGAAAGTGTAATTTAATTAACTTCAGCCTGACTGTTCACGTGCTGGAGTCACTTGGAGATCTGCAGGAGGGTCACATCACAGGTGCTGCTGGGTGCCCCGTCCCACCACCTGGCTCCAGCCTGGGCAGCATCGTCCCCCTGTCCCTGTCCTCCCCAGGCTGGGTGTCCTTCAGCACAGAGAGAGCTTGAAGCTGCCACCTGTGGTCATGGTGGCAACAATTAGGCCATCAGTCAATAAACTAATACTCTCATTTACAGTCATTAGGGACTGCGGATCTAAGCATCTGCTTCTGCTAATGAGTTTAAAAGTTGGCTAAATATGGCAGACCAGCTCTCGTGGAGATGGAAGCAACAGGAGTTCGATGCGGAATTGGGCTCTGGTGAACACGACATCAATTTTAATTAGCAAGTGGCAGCAGTTTCCCAACTAAACCAAAATAAATAGGGGAAGGGGGGGGTGCTGCAGGATGCTCGGGGCTCATTCTGGGGGCCCAGCTGCCCAGAATGGGGGCCCCAGGCTGAGAAAGCTCCATGGGGGCCCTCCAGGCACCGGGGGTTTACAGCCCGGCTCGTGCTCGGCGCTGCCTCGGATGCGGGAACAGCCCTTCTCAGCTGTCACACGTATCTTTTAATCTGGTGAGGAATCATTTATTTCCACCTCCAGGCCTAACACAGGCTGCCAGGGGGATGCTGAAGTTTGAAAAGCCCTATCATAGATCTGTTGTAGCTCGGAGAGAAGGGAAAGAGCTTTTCCTCTGAGTGACTGTAAATGTGTTTTGCTCGGAGATGGTGGCTCGCAGGGGGCCGGCGATTTGTGAGCTGCTGTTTGGCCTCGTTGACAGAGGCCTCCATCACCTGTCACCTCCCAAGGCCGCTGTACCACACAGCGTGGTTTGGGGCGGGGAGGAGCAGCCTCCTTCCTCAAGACCTGTGAGGTTGGCTGGTGGGATTGTTCCACGTCCTGCCCGTGGGATGTTAAACCCGGGCACGTTCCCCGTGATCTCACGGGATGGGGGACGAAACGCTCCACAGAGCCCAGCCCGTCGCCCCCTCCGAGCAGCACCACCTGAACGTTGTCCCGATCGATCCCTTCCTGCTCGGCGCCAGACATCACGTCCTCCAGGAATCTCGTGTTTCTCAGCGCGGGTTAAAACAGCAGATAAAAGGAACCATTTGAAAAGTCCCTCTCCCTTTTCTCGTGCGCTCTTCGGCGAGGCAGATTGAGGCATTACCGGCTGTCAGGGATGTTTTAAGGCATGGCCTGCTCGGGATAAAAGCAAAGTCCAGACACGGGATTTGGCTTTCAGTGAAGATTTTCTCTCCCTTATTTTATAAAGTGATTTTTTTTTTTTTTTCAGTACCTATGGGAATCCACAGACCCAGGAAGGTCCTTCTGAGTGAGGAACTGTGGCACAGGCTGAGTGCTTTTAGGGGGCTATGCCAGGCCAGATGAGGGCAGCTGGTGGGTAGAGCAGCTGTAGGGGTTGGAATGAATTGCTTGGAAAGGTCAGGTTTGGTGGGTTTCCAGGCAGAGACCCCCCAAACAGCATCCTTAAAGGGGGAATAACTGGGAACTGGCTTAGGGAGGCTGGGCTAGGGGAAAACCTCCGGCTCTGGAATAAGAGCCCAGCAGATACTGAGCAGGGGAGAGTTTGACAGCGTTTTGTGCAGGGGGAGGACACCCAGAGGCTGCTCAGGGGCTGCCTGGGGGGGACCCAGTGAGATGCTGGAGAACAGCTGTGCATGAAGGTATGTCTGCTCCAACTGGGGTGCTCACCAAGGGCTGGAGGTCAGCGGAGCCACTCCCGAGTCCTGCTGCGGGGAGCTCCAGCCAGGGAAGGAATCAGCAGCAGTGGGAGCTGGGAAGCAGCAGCCCAGGCCCTGCAGTGTGCTGGAGGAAGGCTGAGTGCTGCTTCTGTAGCCAACCTACTTGATGCTCTTTTTAATACATATATTAAAAGGGTGATAATAAGCAAATCCGTCAGTTATGCAAATGAGTGGCAATTGCATCTTGAAGAGCATCCCACAGTTTAATTACATCATAATTGCAATGTAACACTTTAATTACCATATGCATCACAGAATCATGAGCACTGTCTCTAATCTCTCCACCAATATTTCAAATCGAACAGCTTGCAGCGGGCCCGGCGTTGTGCTGGATGCTGCACGTGGAAGTGCTGGATATGTCCCAGCGCAGGGGGCTGGAGGTCGGGAGGGGGCTCTCTGTGCCCCTGCGTGGCTGTGCTGGTAGCAGATGGCTGGCTGAGTGTTCTTGGCTGGAGTCTCAAAGCCCGTCCCGCTGGCAGGGATGTGCCGGAGCCGGTGTGTGCCCGCGGCCCCGGAGCAGGGACAGCCAGGGCTGGCACTGCAGTGAGGGCCGCGAGGTGGCCGCGCTGGCCACTGCTCCAGAAGATTCCCAAAGGTGCTGGTTTAGCCCTAGACCCCTTGGCCTCCATCCCTGCAGCCAGGTGAGGCGGCTGCTGGGATAAAGGGATGAAGATTTGTACATTTGGAAGAAGCAATTCAGTTCAGAAAACGCTGCCCGTGGTCCTCCCTTCCCCACCCAGCACAGGAAAATGAATTTCACATTCCTCTTCTCACCCTGGAGAGGGAAACAATAAAGTTTTCTGAGGCACAGCTTTAGCTGGAGGCCTGGGAATTTGATTTAAACCAGTTGATTCCATAAACCTTCCCAGTTTTGTGTGCTTTACTTTTCCTCCCATCCTGCTTCTTGCTTTTCCCCGTAAAGCCACACCCAGTGAGTGACTTAAGTAACAGATTGGCTTAAAAGGGCCGAAAATTCACATCTGGGGACTAAGGGAGGAGTGTGTTTGGGCAGAGATGTGTGTGATGAAGTGATGGATGGGGAGAGGAGGGTGCAGGGGAGGTGATGCCCTCCCACCTCTCTGGCAGTGCCTGTGCTGCCCCTGCTGTGGAATGTTAGTGCTGGGCAGGGGCTGGGGGCTCTCAACTCTCAGACTGGGGCCAGGGTGGCCTCCCAGCTGCTCCCAGCAGTGCTGCTCCTGCTGCAGGCTGCAGATCACTGGTTTGCTGTGCCGTGAGCTGGCAGTGATTTAAAATCATCCCGCACTAATCCACATAAATTCTTTTAATCATGGATTTAATCTTTTAAGCGCGTGGTAATTAAATTACACACCCGTCAGAGGCACATCAGCAAAAGGTGTGAGGTTTGTAGCCCCCTGGGCAGCGGGAAGAGCTTCAGGACAACCTCGTGGCCAGGATGATCAGTCATTCAATTCCTCCACTGATTCCTTGTCATTAGTTTTTCCCTTTCTGTCTCTTTTTCCCAACAGAATCATTCAGGTTGGAAAAGCCCTCCAAGACCATGGAGTCCAACCTGTGCCCACCTTGTCCCCCAGCCCAGAGCACTGAGTGCCACGGCCAGGCCTTCCCTGGACACCTCCAGGGCTGGGGACTCCAAACCTCCCTGGGCAGCCCCTGCCAATGTTTAACAACCCTTTCCATGGAGAAATTCCTCCCGATGTCCAACCTGACCCTCCCCTGGCACAGCTGGAGGCCGTTCCCTCTTGTCCTATCGGACAAGGAGAAACAGGAGAGGAGAAGATACAGCCTCAGAAGGAGCTAATGGCCAGGACAGGGCCTGGAGCATCTTCCACGTGCTGGGACAGCCCTGGGAGTGGGAGGAGAACGGGAGGAGAGCACACCCCAGCTCCCTGAGCAGGACACTTTGACGGGCTGGTGTTCATGGAGGGAGACACTGTGACACCAGAAGAACATTACCAATTAAACTTTGGTGATGGGAAGGGGAAAGTCGAGCTGAAACACGAGGTAGGGAGATGACCGGGAATGTGACAATTACTGTACTTAGCGGTTTTTTAACATCAGGAGCCAAATAGGAGCATATATTTAATTCATTAAAGCAGTATGAAGTGGCTCCCTCCATCCCGGTGCAGTTAATCGGTGCTCAGTGTCTCCTAATGAAGGGGTCCCTGTAAGGTCAGGCCGATGCTCGTTAGATAGTCAGAGACTTATTTGTTTTGCAAATTGCTCTCCCATTTTGAACCACTGCGAAGTGATTTCCATGGTGGGGAAGCAGGAGAGAGTTCACAGGGCTGGGTTTTGAAGCCCTCAATCTGTCATTGGGAGGAGGATAAAAATAGCCTGGGAAAGAGAAGGAGGAGGCTGCTGGGTTTGTTCCAGGAAATCCAGGCCAGGAATGTCACGAGCGAGGGGTGGCTGGAGTGTTGTGTGGGCAGTGCCACCATCCTGCACATGCCAGGGGACTGGGGAGCATGTGTGTCACACTGGAGACTCCTCACCGTGCCTGGTAGGGCACCGCTATCCTCCTCTGCCCTGCCCCTTCCATCCTCCTCCATGGGGGACCTTGTGTGGTCCGTGGGGGTCCTGCTGCCCTGCCCATGTCCCCTGCCCAAACACCTGCATCCTTAAATGCACAGGAATAGGGGGGCGTGCACACACACATGTTTCCAGGGATGGCAGGTCCCCGGTGGGGCTGGCAGAGGTGGGAGTGGAATTGTTCTGGGCAGGGCAGCGGGACAGCACCCGTGGGGTGGAGGGTGAGCAGTGGGGACACCCCTTCTACACCCTGAGAGCCTGCGATGAGTCCGAACCCTGAATTAGCTGTTTAAACCCTTTTCTGTCTCTCCCCAAGGCAGCTGAAGGTCTGGCTGCTGTCCTGAAGCACCAAAGGTCTGCTGTGTCAGGGTGTTCGTGTTTATCTCTGATGGAGGAGGCATCTCCCACCCTTTCCGTGGGTGAGGACCCTCCTCCCTTCTGCCTTCAGTTGTTTGTTTTGCAGCTGTGCCCGTGGGAACAAGCTGGCTGACAAGACGTCCCTTTGCATCCCAATCCAGCGCCGTCCCTGTGACACCCCTCGCTCCCTCCTCACCCTCCTGCCTCCCCTCAGCCCCCAAGGGCTGGAGGGGCCAGGACGGGCCGTGGCTTTGCTTCTGGAAAAGCAGGGAAGAAACCCTGCTTTTCGTATTTGAAGCACAAAAGCAGAGTGATGTGTAAATTGGGGCTGTCGGCCTTTCCTTCCCAATCCATCAGCCGGGTGCAGCCGCCCTCCCCTGTCCCGCGGTGGGTGATTGAGCCCGTCGCTCCCGGTTTCCCTCGGATACTGAGGAGCCAGGAGCGAGAACAGAGGGCAGGAGCTCCCTGTGCTCATACTGGCACTGCTGCCCCGGCTCTCCTGTGCCTGACCTTTGGCCATGAACCTGTAGCAGGGATTTTCTCCTGGTTCCTGGGCGGGATGACTGGGAGCACTGGGGGCAGACCCTCTCTGTCCCGACTGCTCTGCTCGTCCTGCTTGGCAGTCACTGGCACTTAGTGCAGTGCAGGGGGAGAAAGAACCTTTATTTTCCCAATATCATAGACCAAAAATAAACCCCCAACCTTTATTTTAATTTCCCCCTAAAGTAATAATGCCCACAAGCGTAAAGAAAGCATTCCACTGAGGCAAGAATTTTTTCCCAAATGTCATGGAAATGGAGGAATTTCAGCAACTGTATTTGTGTGCAAAAGAGGAGAGCAAGTAGATTAATTTTAAAAGGTTATGTTGATTGCAGTCAGGCATGAACCTGCAGCAAGGAGCCCTGTGCAATTCCCACCCCGAGGTGGGGGAGCAAGTTGCTTTCCTCTCCAGGGGGTCATTCCACCTCAGCACTTCCCCACTACACCAAAATTCCCCCACTTTGTGAGGGGAGCGAGAGGACCAAACACATGTGACCCTGGAGCAGCCCTGGCTCCTGAGGCCACGGCCATCGCCACGTGAGTCCTCACTGAGCTTGGGGTCGGTGGTGAGGAGCTCCCAGGGAACAAAGTAAGGAGTGAACTTCACCGGACTTTTATTTCTCTGCAGGATCCCTGACATCTGGGAAGAGCTCCTGATCCTTCAAGGTAATGAAGCTGATTTCCTGCAGCTGTACTGATGCAAAGGATGTGCTCAGAGGCCCTGTTTCCAGCCATGTTGAGGGAGAGGTGAGAGCCTGACATGGTGGTGGAGCAAGTTGAGGTCAGTGGGGTCTCTCCAGCCCAGTCTGGGGCCCTATGGGGGCTGTAGCCCCTCTTGACTCTGCTGCTGAAGACATGGGGAGCTGGATATGTTTAGAGCCGCCTCTTGGAAACCTGCCTGGTCCTCCCTGGTGTGCTCTTCCAGCATCTCCAGAAACCTTGAGTTTGGTTAATTCCTGGAGCAGTTTTTAAGAACCAGAGAGTGGCAAAGGCAGCCTGGAAGGGTCAGCAATGCCTGTCTGCTGCACGAGGGAAGTCTTGCAGCACATGGGATCTGTGATCATCACCACGAGAGTTTGGTGTTTCCAAGGTCTCTGCTCAAATGTTCTTGGTCCCTGCGATAGCTCTGCTGATTTGGCTTCACTTTAGTAGAGATGGACCCAGTTACCTTGTTCAAGCTCTTGCTGACCTTGTGTTACACCGTCTGGCCATCGGCCTTTGCCATGGGGATGGGATGGACACGGGCTCTTGGGGAGCCTTTTTTCCTTGCCACCAAGGCAGCTCTGCTTTCTACCCATGGATGGTGCCAGTAGCAACTTCCACCTTCTCCCAGGCGAGCGGGACACAACCCTGAGTGGCCACTTGGCATCGTGACTCATGGCGCTTGTTTCCCTCTCGAGGACTAGAGTTGGGGGCAAAGTTGCGCACGCAGAACACAAGAGTCCGAGTCTCTCTCATGAGAACACGAGGGGATTTTTAAACCCCAGTTGACCAGATTTGGCCCCCAAGAGCCCCTTTTCTCCTCTTCCCCGTGGAGCAACGTCTGTTTGGCACCAACGCCGGGGCACGAACGGTCCCTCCACCGCTGCCGCCGCCGCCGCCGCGGCACTTCCCACATCAATGGCGAACCAAGGCTGCCCTTGCTCGGCGTGCGAGGGGCGGCCGAGCTGTACCTGTGTCTGCACATCAATACCCGTCTCTGCCAGGCGCCCTCGGAGCTTGAAAGCCCTCCCCGCAGGGTCGTGCCCCGCAGCGTGGGGCCGGGGCGGCTCCGTCCCCGGCTCGGGTTCCCCGCGCCGCCCGAGCCGTGTCGGGGCTCTGGGCTTCAATTGCGGGAGGAGGAAACGCTTCTCCTTGATCAGGAGGGATAAGAATAGCGAGCGGCAGGTGGGGTGCGGATGAAAGGCGGCCGGCTCTCATTCTTCCCACGCCCGGGGCGCTCTGCCCCTTCTCTTTGCGAGCCGTAATTGCGTGGCACGCCGCAGAGGAGTGTCACACTCCACCAAAGCCCGAGCGCCGCGAGGCCAGGGCTCCAGGCTCGCCGGCAATGAGCGGGGAGGCAGCGAGGATGCTTTTGATCCCGCTCTTCTTCCTCTGACGTGCTGGAGAATTATCAGGCTCTGAGGAAGGTATTTCTCTAGCTGGAGCTTTCCCTCGCTCTGCAGGGGAGACCAACTGCTGCTCTGCCATTCCCAGAGGGTGGGAATGGTGGTGGCAGCGCCAGTCCTTCCCCCGGGAGATGCTCGCTGGGGCCCTGGCCAAGGCCAGACCCAAAGCCATCACCCAGCCACCGCCATGGTGGACAGCTCTGGGACCCTTCGTGGTGTGGTCCCTGACTTTTGGTGGCTTCTGCTCCTAGAGGCCGCACTGGAGACAGCCTGGTCTGGATTCCGGAGCCCTTGGAGGTGTCGTGACACCTCAGCATTGTGATTTCCAAGCCCAACAGCTGTGGTGGGGCACTGTGGCCTCCTGCTTCCCTGTGTTTTTTCAGGTGCTTCCTCTGGCTTTGCTTTCATTAATTTATCACACGCACACAGAGAATAAGTGGGCTCGAACCTCCATCTCCAGCAGCTGAAATCCAATAATTACCCAGCGTATCCCACCTGGAGAAGCGTTCCCGGCTGGTCGGCAAATTGTGAAGAAGTTCACTCTATCTGTTAGAGCAGGAAATTATCCTGGAGTGTAAGTTATGGCTCCAGCAGCCTTACAGGTACAAAAAATGAAATTAAAGGGGTGGGTGAGATGGAGATTTAAATGATGCTGTAGAAAACACTGAGCAGGGGACACCTTGATTTGAGATAACTGGGGGATTCCTTTTTCCGTGAAGGGGACCTTCAGCAGTGTCTGAAGGAGATGAAAGGGAAAAAACTGACACAGTGGGAGCCTGGGAACATCACCTCTCCCAGGGCAGGAATCTCACAGCTGAAGTCCTTCTCTCTGCATTGCCGTGGTGCAGCACAGCATCATCCCTACAGCTGGTTGGTATTTTTGGGGGGCTATTTTGTCCTATTTTTAGGAAATGCCAGCATGGATTGGGAACCTTTTCCTGGGTCTGGGAGGAAAAAGGTCAGCCTGAGCGAATTTCTCAACCCAAACTGAAAGCAGAGAGGGGTGAAGCAGTTTCCTTGCTGGTTTCCAGACAGACCCACTCCAGCTTCAGATGGAGCTAATTAAAGTGGTGACATTTTAAGACATGGTGATGTGAAATCTCTTGCTTCGAGCCAAGTCTGGGCCCCTGTCAGAGTTCAGTCCTGCTGCCCAGAGGCCCCAGGAGCAGCACAAGCAAATGAAGAGGGGTGATGGGTTGTTTTTTATGGAGTATTTTCCTTATGCTGCAAGCAAGTTTTTAGTCTTTGGAAGAATTCTGTAACAATCAGGCTGCTGGGGCAGAGATCCCCCCAAAAAACAGAGCTCTCTGGCTCAGGTGCCTGTGACAGTGTTTGAGTTTTGCCTCTGCTGTTTGTTACCCTTCCTGGGCTGGCAGAACAGGGGAGGGGAAGTCCCAACCCCACGGGACGGGTGTGAGCTGGAGTGGGTGCACCCCTCAAAACCCGTAGCATCACCCCAACAGCTCTGCCCTGCCCAGAGTGACACGAATCCCTGTTTTCCAGAGGGCTGGAGGATTCTGGGGCCCCCCTGGGAGGGGAGGAGCGGGTGGGCTGTGGCTGTGGCAGTGCCATGTGCTGTGCTGGCGGCAGTGCCGAGGCCGGGGCTGGCCGGGAGGGACGGAGCTGCGGTCGGGGGCTGTGCTGTGGCTCTCGGGCTGGCGGCACAATGCGGCGTTAAGAGACAAAGGCAGCTGGGCTCAGCGCGGGGTGGGAGGTGATCTGGGGGAAGGAGAGACCGGCTCCGACGGGTGGAATGAGGTTGGAGCGATGGGAAAGAGCCCGACTGATCCCGGCGCCTGCAAAGAGCTCCTGGCTCCGAGCAGGGCGGCAGGGCTGGGAGGGTGAGGGTGCTCTGCTGCTCCCCCGAGCATGTCCCCAGGGCTGTTCCCGGCAGGGGCCTGTCTGCACCAGCCCCGGGGCGATGGGTGCACCCAGACCTGGGCGAGATGCAGAGGGGTGGATGGACAGATGGACAAACAGGCTGATCTGGGTGGAGGGGTTGATCCAGGCATGGGAAGCACGTGCCCAGGCTGGAGGAGGAAAACCTTGCTTTCCGTGTGAAGGGAGCAGGGCATGGACGGGGCAGCAGCATTTGGCTTTGAACTCACTTTAAAGCCCCACTTCTCATGCCCATCCCTTGTGCAGGTGCCCCAGCCAGGTGAGGACCCACCAAGCCCCGAAAGGCCGTGCTGGTGCAGGCAGGGGCAGGCAGGCTCCGGGGAGCCACCAGGGCAGCTCCACCCAGCCCCCCAAAAAAACAATTGTTTGGGGATAAACTATTTCACTAGATCAGAGAAGAGGTGAAGCACCTGAACTCTGCCCCACCACCACTCACAAAGCAGGTGAGAGGCTGGAGGTGAGCTGGTGGGTTTGGGGATGGAGGTGAGCTGGTGGGTGTGAGGATGGAGGTGAGCTGGTGGGTTTGGGGATGGAGGTGAGCTGGTGGGTGTGAGGATGGAGGTGAGCTGGTGGGTGTGGGGATGGAGGTGAGCTGGTGGGTTTGGGGATGGAGGTGAGCTGGTGGGTGTGAGGATGGAGGTGAGCTGGTGGGTTTGGGGATGGAGGTGAGCTGGTGGGTGTGAGGATGGAGGTGAGCTGGTGGCCTCTCCCCGGCTGAGACATTTTCTGCTCCGTCATCCTGAGTTTTTGCTCTGTTTTGCCAGGCAGTTCCGAGGAAGGCGGCTGTGCCTCACAGCGCGTTCCCCCAATGCCATCTAGTGTCTGCTCCGGAGGCCCTGGACAGTTATTTTAAGACATCAGAGCTGATTTATTGCAGAAGGCTCTTTGAGGGCCAACGGGCTGATTATTAACAGCAGCACGGATAACTACCCAGTGGATGTGCAGGCTGGGCTGCATTATTTTTATTATCGCTCCCCTTTCGCACTAAAAGCCCACCCTGGCAGGATGGAGTGTGAGTATGCGGTGCCACCTCCGAGGTGGTTAAAGTCTTTCAGCCTTCAGCCACTTGTCTTGTAGCCCCGACATCACCTGAGGCTTAATCACTCAGAAAAGTGCTGTCATGTCCTATTGTCGCCGTATTGGGAGCGCGACCTCTTTCCCATTTAGCTGCCGTCTCAAAATAATGTAACTTGCCGGGGGACAGGCGTGACTCAGGAGGCTGGTAATGGGATATAAAGACTCTGACCTGCGGGTCGCCCATTCGGATGCTGCCAAGGTCAGTGGGAAGGGCAAAGATGCCATTTGCACGGTGATTATTTGGCCAAACAACCCAAAACAGGCCTTAAGGGGCCCATCAGTGGCGGTCAGCAGGGCTGAGGGCTGGGTTGGACTCTGCTCCTCCTGGGAGAGCATCCAAGTCCCCCAGCCCCTCCCTGCCTGCGTTTTGGGACTGTGTGACTGCCCACGGTCCCCTCCAGCTCAGGAGTTTGTCCTCCACATCCCTCCTTTGTCTCCATTGCAGGGGCATGGTCTGCACAGGCTGAGACACTCTTATTTCAGCCTTTTTAGGGGCGAAGTGCCACAGCAGCATCTCCCCGCTGTGCCCCACTCATCTGCTCTCAGTGCAGAGAAAGGTTTTGCAGCCCTGGCCCTCGCTCTGCCCACCACCATCAGCTGCCATGATTTAGGTCCCTGATAACCTCAGCTCCATCCCCAACCACCGCTGACCATGTGAATTTATCTCCTCAGTAGCAAACCACCTCACCGAGGCAGTTTGAGTGTGTGATTAATTAAGGTCTCCCTAGGAATGAGGTTACTCCCTGCAGCCTCACATAGAAATCCAAGATTAATGGGTGCTGGCTGTGTTAGACGGCCACGACCAGGCTGGGCTTGCCTGCTCTCATCCAGACAGGCCTTGAACGCAGGTTTTCCATGGAAAAACTTCTAAACAATCCCGTGGGATGGGGAATCCAGCTGGCAGCACGGTGGCGAGCCACAGGGCTGGGGAAGGAGGGTACCAGGGCTGAGCCAGCAGTCTGACCCCAACATCCAGGAGTGCTCACACCACTCTCCTGGCTGAGCCGACATCCAGCCTGCTCTGTGTGTTTGCTTTTCACTCATCTGTTTGGGGTTTTTTAATTCTCTGCGAACAAACAAGGTGCCGCCTTCTCGGAATAACCGCGGTGAGAAATGAAAGACCGGTTTTATTACAAGCAAATGAAATGAACAGAGAATATTAACAGTTATTTTAGATTTCTTTTCCTTATTGCTAACCTATAGGCGTTCCGTGGAGATTGTAGGGTACACATTTCAGTTCTGAGATGTCTGCCAGGGACTGAGCGTACGGGAATAGGGCAATTACATGTAGTTCCCTCAGCCCCCTCACCACATGGTGGGCCATGAGGTCAGACTGGGGGCTGCCATGTTGTCTGAACCCCTGCCCCTGGCATGGGAGGGGGCACAGGAGAGCCAATCTGAAGAAGAGAAATGCCCTTCCGTGTCATAAACAGGGTTGGACCTTGAAAATGTTTAAAAGCGGGGGTTTTGAGTTGAAAGGCGTGCTTTTGGTACGTCTTGGACCTGAGCACCCAACACGTGTTGTAATTAAATTTCCCTAATTTTTATTTTCTTTGCTCTGTGGGTATTTTTTCAATTGCCATAAATTTTATATAAGGATATTCTCCTAACACCGCGGTGCTGGGGACAGGGAGCAGCGGGAGCTGCTGTGCCAACAGCCCTTCCCTCCCTCTCACCCCGCTCCAGAACTTCACCCAGGACCTGTTTGAGTGTCTTTATCCGGCATCAACAGTGGGGTCCCACCCTCCCAAGCAGCACCCGCGTGCAGCATCTCCGACAGCAGGAGCGATTCCTGCTGAGCTGGTGTGTGAAACCATCCCGAGCTCCGGAGGTGGAGGAGGGTTTAAATACGAGGCTCTTTAATGAGATGAAAACAGCCCTGTCTTTCCCCACTGGTTCGTGCTCTTTCCTGCTGCCAGAGCCCTCGGGTCGTGTCGGGGCCTGGCTCTCTGTGGGCTGACAGGTTTCCTAACTCCCCTCCCTGCACCGTCAGCACAGTATCAGGAACAGCAAATTCCAGTTGCAGCAGCTGGAGGAGGTGGAAGCCCAGCACTGGGCAGCGCCTCTCAGGAGCAGCCCCTGGCCTCGTGTGTTTGGGCTTTGTCCCCCAAAACATCCTCAGGAGCATCAGGAAAAATGGGTCTGATCCCATTTACCTGCCTCCTCCAGAGCTGGCTGTGCTGTTTGATTCATGTCAGCAGCTTGGCTGGTGACTGCGGGATGAATGACACTATATAAATGCAAAGTGTTATTAATATTTCATGTTGTAGTGAAAATGTACTAATAGGGCTTGTTCCTGGAAGATAAAGTGCTGCCATTCATACACCTCGGTGTCCCCAGCACCGGAGACTCACCTGTGGAGGGGTGGAGGGGGCTCTACCTGGAGCAGAAAATGCCCATCTCACCTGGCAGCTCCCCAAAAGAGGGGATTTTAACCCATAAAGCCACAAGAGCCACTTCAGACACCCATAAAATTAGGGGCCCCTGGGGCAGAACATCCCCCCACCCACTGCTGGGTGCTGGTGGGTGGGGACTGCTCTGGGCCCTCCCTGCCTGCCCATGGGGGACACAGCCCCTGGGAACTCCTGTCGCAGCACAGCCACTACACAGGCATGCTGAAAAAAAAAAATAAATAAATGGGCTTGTTTGATTTCAAACTGCAGAACTCTTCCCTGGAGCCATCCGCAAACATGGGTAATTTACTTTACAGTTGTTTAGATTTGTTTCTCTGCTTTTTTTTTTTTGTTTTGTTTTTTTTTTTAAACCCCAGCAGAATTGCAAATGAAACGTGTGTTTGCTCCTCAAATGACTCCAGCAGTGCCTGAACTCCTGCACCCCACAGCTCCTCCCTGGAACCACGCCTGCTCCTTGGACCCCCACCCCTCTGAGCCCCATCCCTGTGTCCCAGAGCTGTGAGACAGCGGCCAGAGCTCAAAGAGGGGGTTCTCTGAGCTGGGGGCTCATCTTGGGAGGGCTCCAGGTTCTGGAATCAGGGAGGGGTGATGGGGAGGAGACTTGTGCCAACTCACAGGCGAGGGGAGCATAGATAAGCAGTTTATTAATTCCCAGTAAAATAATCAGCTACCACCCACTTGTCACAGGGTGGGGAGGGATAAAGGCTCTCCTAAAGTATTGCCATGGTGCAAAGTTTGAGTAAAGAAAGGATTACAAAGGGAGGTGTTTGGCTGAGCGGCTCCTGGTGCCGTGGGCAGGGGCTCCCAGGGCTTTGGCCGTGTTGGAGCAAGGGCAGATGGGTGAAGGGAAGGGATGGAGGGACTCTAGGTTGTACTGGGCACCCCAACATCCCTGCAGCATCTCAGAGCAGCCAGCCCTTGCCCGCACAGCCGCAGGATCAGACCCCGCACACTGCGGGGCCACCCTTCACCTCGGGAAATCGGGCAGCTTATGGGACACGTGGGGATCTGCCTCAAGCCTCATCCCTTCCCCCTGGGAATCTCCTCCTCGCTCCCAGGAGCCCGGGAATGACTCATGTGGTGTCTCTTGCACCAGGCGATGCGTTCCTGCCAAGAGCAAGCACCGACCTGCAGCAGCGCCGGCCTCGGCGAGGGACACCCGCGGGTGAGTGGCGGGGGGACCCCCTGCCCTGGGGACGTGGGGCCGGGGAAGCGCGTCTGCCTGACCCACCCCAGGCTGAGGGGGCACCCCAGGTCCCTCGCTGCTGCCGGCAGCGTGCACGGAGCAGGAGGAATCAGGGGGTTGTGTGTGTCCCCAGGGATCCACCCGGAGAGACGGGACCCACCGGCTCCCACGGCAGGGACGTGCAGCGGGACGTCTGTGGTGGCCCAAGCCCCGCGAGCAGGAGCACGGACTGGGACGGGCTGCAAAAAGCAGGGGATGTGTTCACCCCTGAGAGCCCCTCGGCGAGGGGGAATCTTGTTATTTTCCTGATAATGAAATACTTCAGGAGAGTCGGTGCCAAACACAGCCCCAGGGGCCCCGCTCGGCCGTGGCTCCACGGAGCGCGGGGTGTGTTTCTCCAGCACGGCACAAACCAGGGTCAGATCAGCCACGCAGGGGCCTGGGGCTGGTGGGCACTGGTGGTTGTGGCCAGCCCTGGGTCAGCTCCTTGGCATGGCAGGGGCCGTGCAGCCCCCCCAGCCCAGCCACTGCCTCTGCTCTGCCGTGACCTCCCCGTGTGTGGACACGGCGCAGTCGGCGCGGGGCTCCTCCTGCCCGGCCCGGCTGGGAGGGCAGCGGCAGATTCCAGCGGTGGGAGAGGACGCGGCGGTGCAGCCGCGTGAGTCACGGCCCGCCTGGGCCAGGCCTGGCAACGTGGGCAAAATTAATAACAAATACCCGGGCAACGAGGCAGGAGCTGGGGCGGGCGGTGCAGGATGGGGGGCTGAGCCGTGGGCCGGAGCTGGTGGTGGCTGGAGGATGCCGTGGCTGCGGCAGAACCCCCAAGCTTTGCCAGGTCCCCGTGTCTCCGAAGTGGGGAACGGTGCTCGGTGGAGACACATCACCTGGACCAGGTCTGTGCGGGGGGACGTGTCAGTGGAGTCCCTGCATGTGATCACAGGCCAGAGAGGGTCCCAGGAGCTGTGCCTTGGGGCACACGGGGGCTCCACTGGGGGCCTCTCGCTGCTCCTTGTGACACGGTGTCTTCCCTCTTCCCAGGCCAGCTAACGGGATCAGGGAACCATGAACTGGAGCGTGTTCGAGGGGCTCCTCAGCGGGGTCAACAAGTACTCCACAGCCTTCGGCCGCATCTGGCTCTCCCTCGTCTTCATCTTCCGCCTGCTGGTCTACGTGGTGGCGGCCGAGCGGGTCTGGAGCGACGACCACAAGGACTTTGACTGCAACACGCTGCAGCCGGGCTGCACCAACGTCTGCTTCGACCACTTCTTCCCCGTGTCCCACATCCGCCTCTGGGCCCTGCAGCTCATCCTGGTGACGTGTCCGTCCCTCCTGGTCATCATGCACGTGGCCTACCGCGAGGCCAAGGCGCAGAGGCTGCGCGAGGCCGGCGGGCACAGCTGCCGCCGCATCTACACCGACCCCGGCAAGAAGCGGGGCGGGCTGTGGTGGACGTACCTGCTCAGCCTCATCTTCAAGGCCGGTGTGGACGTGGTCTTCCTCTACATCTTCTACCGCTTCTACAGGAACTACACCCTGCCCCGGCTGGTGAAGTGCGAGCTGCCGCCCTGCCCCAACGTGGTGGACTGCTTCATCTCCCGGCCCACCGAGAAGAACATCTTCACCCTCTTCATGGTGATCACCGCCTGCGTCTGCATCGTGCTGAGCCTCGTCGAGGCCGCCTACCTGATCGGCAAGCGGTGCCGAGAGTGCCTGCAGGCTGGTGGTGGGCAGAGCCGGCGGCACAGCCAGGACTGCCCGCTGCCCTGCGCCGAGCCCGTGGGCACGGGGGGACAGGTTTTCCATGGGGCGGACTACAAACCCCCCACGGCCACCATCCCACCCACGGCGTCCTGCCCCAGCACGGCGTCCGAGGAGGAGGAGGCTCTTTCCTAGAGCTGCCCGGGAGAAGGCAGGAGCCTCTTGCCTGCCCTGCCCCCTCATCCCGCTCTTCCTCCTCCATCCCCCGGTGCAGGAGCGCTGGTAGTGGCAGCACCTTGGAGTTGGGCTGTGCCCGAGGAGTCTCTGCTTCTCCTGTTCTGGGGAAGACATGTGACATCATCCTGCTGAATTTGGGGTAAACCATGGGCTGTAGGACACGGGCAGTGCCCGAGAGCCACAGGCACCAGCAGCTCCGTGGCAGCTGTGAACTGGCAGCAGTGCCTGGACTTTGAGCGTGTCCCAGCCAGGACAGACACCCTGATCCTCCAAGGAACCCATCTCCCTGTTCCTCACCCTGTATCAGCCACAGAGTGGGTGCCAGGGCCATCTCAGGCTGATGCAATCGCCATTAATAGCACTCATTAGCCGAGTGGGGACACGAGCAGGTCCCTGGTGCCACAGCCACCGCGGGGAAGGGCAGGCGTGAGGATCCGGCCAGGCAGGCAGCGCCTGCCGTGGGCTGCTGGATCTTCCTGCCTGGCCAGAGGAAAACACCCCAGCAAAACAGCTGAGTACAGGAGAGGAAAAACAGCCCAACCATTGATTAAACAGTAACATTAAATGGCAGAATCTGATCTCATTTATTGCTGTGATACGTTGCGCTGGGCCGTGACGTGAGCAGCGCTGTCCTTTTGGAGGCCAACACCGAGCATTAGCTGGGATGAATAATTCACAATAATTTCATGGCAAGTGCACTCGTAAGTAACATTAACATTGAACATGCAGCTCGATCTGTTATTGGTTTCACTCTATTTAGAGGGTGTGATTATTATTTTTTCCATGAGCAGTGACAGAACTCGCTGGCTCTGCCCCAAAGGAAGCAGCACAGGGAGAGAGGGAACACCATCCCTTTGTCCTTTAGGATCAGGGCTCTTCTTGGTGATGGTTCATTGCAGCTACTGCTGCTCCAACAAACCAGCTCCCACCTGGGCAAAGCTGAGCCCCTTCCCACAGCCACCCTGTGGAAAGGACCAGCTGGATGTGCTGGAGGGGGAGGCAGAGGGACCGCTGTGACCAGGGGGACGTTGAGGGCGGGCAGGGCTGGGGGGATGCCAAGATCCAGCACTGCTGGATGGGAGGGCAGGGCCTGAACCAGCCACCCCATAAGGGTGAGGATGGTGGAGAAGCGCTGGGGGGACCCCAGCCACTGGCCCAGAACCCTCTGGGCACAGAGCAGCTCCTTGTGCTGACACCAACTGAGTTTGGAAACCTTTGAGGTGAGAAAGGCAGATGGTGGAATACAGGTAGGATTTTTCCACCTCCTTTTATCGGAAGCTATGCTTGGTGTCTGCCCTCCTGCCATCCGCTCCCGTTGATGGATTATCCACCCGAAAGTTTTCTTTCCTGAAGCCTCTCAGGCCAGAGAGAACACAAAGTTGTTCTTTGTGTGCGAGCCATTGCCCCAATTTAAAGAGCATGGGCTGGGCTGTTTGTTTTCGAGCAAGGTTGGCCGCTCCTGCTCCAGGCTGTGCCACGAGTGAAACCCCGAGGTGTTCCCTGTGCAGGCACTAATGGGGCAGGGACGAGCCCCAGGAGAACCTCCCTGTGCCGCTTCCGCACATCAAAGCACAGCTGGAGCTGCTGCCCCGTTGCGAGAGACCTGAAGATCCAGTTGCCCGGTGTTGTTGTGCTGCTTTGTGGTGCTCAGAGCAGACACTGCAGCTGCTCCACAGAGCTCGGGGTGTCTTGCACCACCCAGGCTTGGGATCAGCCCTGCCCGGCCTGACAAATGGGAGTGTTTGGCTGATTCTTTCTGATGCGTTTCCCCCCGAGTTGCCCCCGGTCGGTGCTGCAGAAACGGGGGGCTGGGACACGTCCTGGGATACAGAGGCAGGGCCAGTGTCAGCAAAGCAAATAAACTGGGTGGTGTCAAAATTAACGCTATTTCCCAGGTTTTGCATCATCACACAGGGAATCCCCCCTATGTTCTTGTGGGGTCCCAGAAAAGCCCCTGAATTCAGGGGAGAGGGGATTTGAAAGAAAAACCCACCACTAACTCCAGCCCAGGCAGGGATGTGGAGAGGACTGTGAGTGCAGGTCAGGGGTAGCCTGGCCTTCCCAGCTTGGGCTTGTTTCTTCCCTGGCCAAACCCCGCCTCTTTGCTGGGAGTTGAGGAGGAACTCTGATTTATGTCCTGCTCCAGCTGCCGGCTCCCAGGACCCCGTGACTCCTGTGCCCTGTGCTCATGGGGGAGTCTCATCCCTGGGGATGTGGCCCTGGAGCAGGACAGCGGGGATGATGTTGGCAGGCAGGAAGCTGAAATAAAAAGTCTGAGTCCAACCTCCTGTGATGCCCCACTGAAGACTTTAAAAGAGACTTCGAGGTTTTTCTGCTGGTGTGGTGGCCACCTGCTCCACTGCTTGGGTTTTTCCTTTGGGGAGGATCCAAGGTGGGGCCTCTGGAGGTCACTGGGTGTTTCAGAGTTCACACTGGCACTGAGGCCTTTCATCCATCACCCCACTGAGCTGAAGCAGGGTGGCAACATGTTGACGTACCCTGGGCACATACCTGAAGTTCTCAGGTGCTGAGAGCTGCTGAACCATGCTGGCACCTTGTCCCAGTGCCCACGCTGGGCCAGTTGGCACAGGGATGGTAGAGGGGGCACAGGGATCTGCCCTTTGCTGGCAAATACCCAGCTCAGCACTGAGAAACACTGTAAAACATGGGTTGTTTCTGCTCCCCACCCGCCTGCCTTAGGGAAATCTGCCCAGGCCAAAAGCACCTGAACTTTCTCACCATGGCCACGTGGCCGCTCCTGAAATTCCAAAATTGCAGGCAAGAGACTGCCCGGAGGGGAATCTGGCCCTGCTCTCATGGGGTTTGGCCGCAGGGCAGGGAGCTGCTGCCTTCACAAGAAATCAGAGCTGCCAGTGATTCTCAACAACTTCCCTCTCTCCTGGGTTTCTCATCTCGAGAGCCACAGCCCCCAGGTTGCTGACAGGCTCCTGCCACACCGGCTCTCTGCAGCAACATAGCTCAAATTCCTGATCCCGCCGATAGCACAGGGCAGTTCCTGGGGGAGGGAGCTCCCACTCTGCTCTTGTCCAGGATGGGGGTTCCTGTGTCTGCCCCCTCCTCTGGGCTCACCCCACTCTGCACTCCCAGGCTCCCAGCAGGGCTCGCTTTGCATCTCCTGGGCTCCCATTCCTGTGTGTCCCCAGCTGGGCAAACCCTCACTGGCTTTATTTGACCTCCTGGAGCCAAAAAACCACTTCTTGTCTGCCAGGAGAGCGGGGAGCAAGCCTCTCAGGAACCAGGCACCCAGGGGCCCTTCAGATGTGTCCATGGGAGGGGTGGCCCTGGCCTGGCCCCCGGGAGGCTCCCTTGCCGCTTGTCTCCAGGGCGTGCCGGAGGATGCCGGAAAAGCCTCGGGGCACTCTAAAGACCAGGCGAACCACAGGCAAGGGCAGGCACATTCCTGCCAAGCTGTGTTGGCAACAGCCTCAAATGGGGCTGCTCCATGGGCCATCCGGCTGCTCCAGCAGGATGGGGCTGACTCAGCCTCCTGGGAGCCCCCGGTGCTCCGGGGAGAGGGACATCCCCCCTTGGGGACACATTCCGGGTCCCATGCGGGTGCGGCTGGAGGCAGCAGCAGGGCAGGGTCCTGCTGTGTGGGGACCCTGCTGCCATCCTGCTGTTTGGGGAAGGTCCCATCGGACCGTCCTGGCACCGCCAGGGCGGTGGCTGCGAGTTCCTGTAGGCTGGAGATACCAGAGAACTGTTGCAAAACTCTTACTGCGGCAAAATCTCTCCAGAAGTGGGTTACGATTGTGCAACCTGTGGTTCTTAGCAACAGCTGCTGGTGGCCCCATGGCTGGGGGGTGGTGCCAGCCCGGGGTCCATCCCTGTTGCCCTGGTCTTGCTGCCTGGTCTGCAGTGCCCAGACCACCCTTGTGGGGGTCAGGGCATCGCCTGGCAGGAGCTGCTGGTGTTGCATGTGGAGGAATCCGGCTCAGATGATCTCCTTTGTTGTTCCACCCGAGCGTGTGTGTGCATGTGCTCAGACAAGAACCTCTCCAGGAGCTGTTTGCCAGACTCACCCAGCTACTGGGAACTGAACCAACCACCCTTCCCCTCCCCACACACACTCAGCTCCACAGACAAGCCCTGGGTGTGCAGGAGGGCTGTGGCTGGGAAGGATCTTCCCTACTCCCAGAGCTGCCTGGATCTGGACACCTTCCTGCGGCTCTTTCCCTGCGGAACAGGTACCTCCAGAGGCACAGGGTGCCAGGGGGCTGCTGGGGACCTCCAGCCATGGGGGAGAGACCCCACAGTGTAACGGGGCACAGTGGGAGCTGTGTTGGGTGTAAGGGGGTGCAGGTGGGAGCTGTGTTACGGTGTGTGGGGTGCAGGTGGGAGTTGTGTTATGGCTGGGGCTGATGGGCCTGCAGGGGCCAAAAGTGGGGACCCCAACATCACACAGTGCCATGATGGGACCCCCCAGGCCATGCCAGGACCCCTGTCCCATGGGGCTGCTCACCTGGGGGGTGACACAGGGGGCAGCACAGCGTGGCACCCCCAGGAGAATGGAAAGGCCACCCCAGGTCTTGCTCCTCTGTCCCATCACCCTCCTCATGGACTGAGCCCCCCAGAGGCAGTGGCTCTGCTGCGGCTGCACCCCAGAGAGGTGGGAGCCGGGCGCTTTCGGGCCCAACGCCCTGTGCCCACGCGGGGCAGGACCCGGCGCTGACACAGCGCGCTGGCATTCCGGGGGCTGGCGAGGGTGCTGAGCTCTGCGGGAGGCAAAGGGGCTGTGCCGGCGGAGCCGAGCACACCTGAGCGCTGCCCCTGCTCCGCCTGGCGCCCAGCCAGCACCGGGGGGAGCTGTGGGGCTCCCAGAGCACAGGGACTGGCACGGGGCTCAGCACGGAGCTCGGCATGGAGGTCACATCCCCTCCCCACCCCGCTGCGCGTCCATGGCTGGAGCCGGCCCTGGGCTGAGCTGGGCAGGTGGGTGCTGGGTGGGTGGGTGCTGGGTGGATTGCTGGCAGGGCACTGGGGGTGGGGGCATGGGTGAATTGGCAGGCTGGGGGGGGCACAGGGGCCCTGGGGGTGTGCAGGGCCTCCGGGTTCCAGCCATCAGCACCAATGTTTGGGAGGAAAGCAGCAGCCCCCCCTCCTGATTTTAAAGCCAAGGGCTGAGTGGGAACGCTGTGATTGCTCCCCACCCCGGCTCACTGCTTGGCCAGGGAGGACGATCTGTTTTCAGCAGGGTGGTGAATGAAGGTGGGCATCAGCAGAGAGGCACTGCCCTGGCAGTGCACTTGGTGGCCCAGGACCCCAGCTTGGCCCCACTTGGCTCAGCTGCTTGCTGGTGTGTCCCTGTGTGGGAGCAGGGCAGTGGGTTTGGGGCTCGCTGCAGGGTGGCTCTGGCCAAGGCCGGGCTCCCAGGCAGCCCCATGGGCTCCGGGCAGCGCTCCAGGCTCTGTTCCTTCCCTGCAGCCCCGGGACACTGCAGTGTCAGCCCTCCCTGGATGAGGGGACTCTGATCACCAGAGTGCCATCGCACCCCCGCCATGCCCCGTGCTGGGCACTTCCCATCCCACAGCCCCCAGTGAGCAGGAAGGAGCCTGAGCCTCCCCCAGGTATGTCTCGGAGGGCACTGGGTTGGCCACTGGGTTGGCCACGGGCAGCAGCAGCTCCTTAGAAGTGGGAATGACCCAGCTGTGGTCCTGTGAATCCCTTCATCAGGGCAAGCACCTTCACAGCACAGAGGGTTATAAAGCCCAGCCGGGTCTGTCAGTCCAGGTGCAGCAAAGCTCCGGGTCGGGTTTATTGTGCCGCCCTCCTCACGTGGGGCAGCCCCAGGCTGAGCTGCGGAGCCGCTTTGTCGGGGCCTCTGGCGTTGCTGCTAGGGGCAGGAGCAGGAGCAGGGGCAGAGCACAGGCCAGGCTGACATGCTGGTGACACGCACGGACTGTCCCTTTCTGCAGCCCCGCTCTCACCTGTGCTTGGGCTGCCTCAGGCATCACCTGTGAGACAGAAAAACCAGTCCCTGCTGTGTCCCGGTAGCTCAGCGCTGCAGCAGCCTCTTCCCCTTTGGCTGTTGATCCTGGCTCACTCCAGCAGATCCTGCTGCCAGTTTGCACCAACACACGCAATCGGTGGGGGCTTGGTGGGGGGGACTTGGCCGGATGGCTCATCCCTTGGGGCAAAGGCTCCATCAGAAGGAAGTGCTGAGAGGTTGAGTCACCTCTGTCACCAGGGGAGCGTGGGGACGGGTTTTACTGTCTGCAAGGGTGATGGTGCCCCCGCCCCACGAGTGCAGCGTGGTGGGGGAGTCCAGAGGTCGGTGGGATTTAGTGCAGTGAGGGACACGCACCTCCCACTGCTCCTCAGCCTCCGCTCCCACCGCCTCTCCAGGTTGGGTGACTTTGGTCTCTGCCGGCCACCATGGATTGGAAAACACTGCAGGCACTGCTCAGCGGGGTCAACAAGTACTCCACAGCCTTCGGCCGCATCTGGCTCTCCGTGGTCTTTGTCTTCCGAGTCCTGGTCTATGTGGTGGCGGCTGAGCGCGTGTGGGGAGACGAGCAGAAGGACTTTGACTGCAACACGCGGCAACCAGGCTGCACCAACGTCTGCTACGACTACTTCTTCCCCATCTCCCACATCCGCCTCTGGGCCCTGCAGCTCATCTTCGTCACTTGCCCTTCCCTCCTGGTCATCATGCACGTGGCCTACCGGGAGGACCGCGAGAAGAAGAACCGTGAGAAGAACGGGGAGAATTGCCCCAAGCTCTACAGCAACACGGGCAAGAAGCACGGCGGGCTGTGGTGGACCTACCTGCTCAGCCTCTTCTTCAAGCTTATCATAGAGATCCTGTTCCTCTACCTCCTCCACAAGATGTGGGACAGCTTCGACTTGCCACGGCTGGTCAAGTGCACCAACGTGGATCCCTGCCCCAACACCGTGGACTGCTACATCGCTCGGCCGACCGAGAAAAGGGTCTTCACCTATTTCATGGTCGGAGCCTCCTCCATCTGCATCATCCTCACCGTCTGTGAGATCTTCTACCTCATCTTCAAGCGAGTTGTCCGGAGTGCACGGAAGTGGAAGAAATCCACCAAGCGCTCCGTCAGCTACAGCAAGGCCTCCACCTGCCACTGCCACCTCAAGTCGGAGGAGAAGGACAGCAAGTCCCAGACTAGGTGTGTGACAGCCCTGACTGCTCTCTGAAGGGTGCTGGGAGGGGAGGGTGGAGGGAGAAATGTCCTGGCATGTGCCAGGGATGGTTGGCACCAGACGTGACCACCAGTGATGTCACCACCGGACATTTCAGCCAGGACCTCGATGGCTGTAAGGGGAGGGGGACACATCCATGGGAACTCTCCTGCTTGGGACCATGGGCACATCCCTGGGTGTCCCAGTGGCGTGGTGGCAGGCGGGTGCTGGCTGCCTGTGGGCATGCCTGAGGGTGTCTGTTCTTCCCACAGAGGAGAGGAGCTGTGAGCTCGCCCATCCCAGCTGGTTCACGTTCCCCTTGGCCCAGCAGCTTTTCCAGCCTCCCCTGAACCCTCAAGAGTCAACCTGTGAGAAAAATGACTAAACCCAACAAACTAACATCCCTGGAGAGAGACCTGTGGGTGCTTGAGCAGACACAGGTAAGGTGAGGGCAGCCCAGGAGCTCTGCCAGGTGCACAGAGTAGTGCCACAAGCTTGGACATCACAACAACACACAGATCCTCCTGAATCTTCTCAGGTCCTCCAGCTCTGCTGCTCCCATGGTGGGTGTGAGTGCACTCACTTGTGCCCAACCAGGGCTGGTGTCACCCAGCATGGTGACAGTCCCAACTCACTGTGCCTCACAAGTGCACAGTCCCAAGCACTGTTTCATCCTCCTGTATTTTGTACCAAAAACCCAAAGGAATTCTTGTCTCGGCACCACGGCCGGAGCTCTATTCATTCACCCGAAGCAAAGAGAGAGCAGCAGAGCTCCAGGCTGTTGCCAACTGTCCTCTCGGCCCAGTTTGCCCAGTTTGCCAGTATTGGGGCAGGGCAGCTTCTCCCCCTTGGCTCAAACGAGTGCCGTGCAACGTCCTGCCCAAATGCCATTGCTGTCTCTGCTGCTTCCCTTGGTGCCTCTGTGTCTCCCTCACCTCGGACGGACACAAGCTACGGATCCGAAAGGCCAATGAAACATTGCTTGGAGACACCGGGATCTGCTCTGCACGCTGGAAACCGGGGGGACTGGTGAGGGCAGATGACACGGAGTTGCAGAGGTTCCCCAGGAGCCCGCAGCCCGGTGCTCCTCATCCGTCCGAGCCGGGCAGGGCAGTCGAGCCCGCGGTCGAGCCCCGGGTCGGGCTCGCTCCGCCCGCTCCGCCTCTCCCGGCTTGTCACGCGTCGTTAAACCTTAATTCAGCAGAACCGCACGCTGGCCCCCAAGGAAATCAAGGAAGGATCAGCATCAATTATTTACTAAACCTTGATAAATATTATAATAAATAGAAATTATTTCCATTTAATCTCCTTAAGCAGCGCTAGCGGAGGGTCCGCTGTTCGCAGCTCCGCTCGGCCCGTCCGCACTCCGCAGCCCCACGAGCGTGTTGTGGTGTGTGCCGAGACCCCCGACAGCAAAGCTCCGTCTGAAACTCGCGGACGGGTCCCGGGCAGGGCTGCGGTGGGGCTCAGCCCGGGAACCGGCGGGATGCGGGACCGGGGCCGCGCTCCGGTGGGGCTCCAGCACCACCCAGCGCCCGGCGCGCCGTACGGACCGGCGGGGACAGCCACGAGCGGGCCGGGCCGGGCAGGGACGGAACATCCCCGGACACGGGGCGGGGGACGGAACATCCCGGGGACACCCCGCCGGACAGGGGAAGGAACATCCCCAGGACACGGGGCGGGGGACGGGGCATTCCCGGGACACGCTGTCGGGCAGGGGACGGAGCATCCCGGAGACACGGGGCAGCGGACGGAGCATCCCGGGGGTCCCTGCCCCGCTCAGCGGGTTCGCCCGGTGGCGGAGCCGCGGCCGGGGACGAAGGGGCGGGAACAGCCGGGCTTCCCACTGTCCCC
>VXAY01003078.1:1252758-1272699 GCA_013399855.1 Oxyruncus cristatus | reverse complement strand
CGGGCACTGAGGGTCACCTCTCTTTGGGTTGGGATGCAGGGGGGGGGTGCAGAAGGGCTGGGGAGTGGGAAGGGGGACAGAGAGCTGGGACACAGCCCCAGGGAGGGCAGAGGGAGGGAGAGCCCCGGACCCCACGAGAGGCTGGCAGGGGCATGCGGGCGGGGGGCGGCAAGGGGACGGGGCAGAACCGGGCTTGCGTTCACCCGCTGTCGGACCCACGAAAGGTCTAAGATAGAAAAGGGAGAAGCTGTGAGTGGGGCCAAGAGCTGCCCCAGGGTGTCCCCGCGGCCCCCCATCACAGTGAGCTACGGCCACGCCGTGCAGTCCGGGTAGAAAAGCGGAGGCTGCGGTCACAGCCGGGTCTGTGCCTCGGGGATGTAGATCTCGATGCTGTCCGCGCTCTCGGTGGCCGAGCTCTGGCGGAAGGACGCGGCTCTCTTGGCTGCCAGGAGCCGCTTGCGGGCCTCCTGCCGCTGCCGGTCCACCGAGTCCAGGGAGCGCTCCTTCACCGGGTGCACCTTGGAGCGCGGCGGCTTCTTTGGTATCGGGGGAGGCACCTTCTTCTCCTCCTGCACGGACAACGTGGGCTTCAGGCTGGGACCGGCCGGCACTGAGCATCCCAGCGGGCTCGGCACAGCCAGTGCCAGTGCACAGCCGTGCCGTGGGTGCCAAAGCCATGCTGAGGGGCTCCACAGACCCTCCCACGTGCGCCCAAGTTGCAAGGCAGGACTGCTCATCCCTTCATCTACCCCGTGCCAGGAGCCTGCCCAGCCCCTTGCAGGCAGCTGGGATACCTCAGTGGGAGAACAGCCCTTCTTTTGCCTCAGTTTTTCCCAGGTCTGTTTTGACACTGTTTGCTAAAAGCAGTTGCCAGTGGCAGCCCAGCAGTGGTTTGGGTGCAGACGTGTTTGGGGAGGAGGAGGGAGGGAGAAGTGACAGGGATGGGTGCCAGTGGCAGAGCCCTGCCCTTACCTTGGGCTCCACGATCTTCCACCCGTTGGCCTTGAGCTGCTGGAGCTCTGCAAACTTCATGCTGACGTCCTCAATGGAGAGCTGCAGGAGGTCCCAGAAGCCAGCCAGGTCTTGGAAGGTGGGCACAGGGAACGCGTTGGGATCCTGTGGGGACAGAGGGACACAGTGTCATCCATGTCCATGTGTGGGACATCAGCTCTGCTGGCCATGTGGCCATCCCATCCCCCAGTGCTGGGTGGGGCTCTGTGTCCAGCTCTCCTCCCTGGTGGTACAAAATGTGTTTGGCACTGGCTGAGGGCATGAGCCCCCCCCCACCCCGTCTGACCCGCAGCAGCACTGCCCACACTCACCATGTTCTGCTGGCAGAGGCGGTAGAACTGCTGCACCTTCTGGGACATGAGGAGCTGGGCACTGCCCACTGCGCTCCGGATCTTCTCCAGGACTGGGGGGAGAGCAGACACTCAGCACTCCCAGGGGGCACAGAGACTCTCCCCTGAGCGCTGGGGACCTGCACCCCCGGGGTAGTGGGACAGAACGAGCAGCTCAGACCCCTCCAACACATGCCATGTCTCCTCCCTCCTCCAGACCCCCCTAGCCCCAGAGGGGTGTCTTGCCCTCACCCAAACTCTTCAGCTGTGGCAGAGGAGATGTTTTAAGGCAGGACTGTGACTGTGCCCCCCAGCTCTACATGGCCCCCAGGCCCTCTCGACCCCGCAGCCCCCTGACTCACTCTCCTCGGGCAGGTCATAGTCCTCGGCCTCCCTCTCCATCTGCTGGCACCAGCCCTCCATCTTCTCCACCTCCGCCTGCAGCAGTTTGATGAACCACTCGCCGTCGCGGTGGCAGGGGGAGGCGCGGCCGGAGTCGGGGAGGCTGCGGGAGCCCCGCTCGATCCAGGCATCCCGCCGGGGCACCTCCACCGTGTCGTACTGCAGCTGGTAATCCTCCCGGTACGCCCACTGCCCCTGCGTGTGCACCGTCTTGTACACGGCGTACTGCCGGCCCGACTCGGGCTCCGAGGAGTGCCGCTGGAACGGCCGCCCGAACTGCAGGGCCTTGTCCTCGGTGGCCACCGCCAGGCCGGTGAAGCCCTCCAGCTCCAGGTCCGCCTGCACGCCCGCCGTCACGCTGTTGGAGCGCTTGAAGCGCGCCCGCCTGCGGAGAGCGAGAGTGGGTGGGGACCCTCATGGCCAGGGGGGACCCTGATGGCCACAGGGGACCCTGATGGCCACAGGGGATGTCCTCGCTGTCCCATTCCCCTGCTGGGTACCGTGGTGGGCAGGAGCAGGGTGAGGGATGCCCACATGCAGGATGGGGCTGGGGATGCCGGTCTGGATCCCGGAGCACTCAGGGCCCCCGGGGACAACCTGGAGCAGCTGCAACCTGCCCGTCCCTCATCTCCCCTGCTCTTAGCCCGTTTCCATGGCTACCGGCGCTGGACCAAGGATGGAGAGGAGCCTACACAGGCTGCGTGGGCACGATGCCTGAGCTCTGCTCCCGCAGGCCACGCAGGTCCTGGCACACCTGGCATTCCCACCCCGGCCAAAATGTCATGGTTAGCTGCAGAAACGCCCAAAGGTTCATCTGCACCTGGCCCAGGCTGAAAACCCAAGGCTGAGCCCAACGGAGGAGACCTGACACAGGGTGGGAACAGGGCAGACCCTTCCCTGGGCAGCAGCAAGGGCAAAGGGGAGGCCAGATTCTGCCCCAGATGGGGGCAGCTGGCGTGGGATGGGGACGGTCCTGTGGTCTGGGGGTCTCAGCCAGAGGAGAGGGAAAAGATGCTGGGGGCAGTGGTGGTATGTGGAGCTCAGGGAGCCCTTGGGGGACCCAATGCCCCTGTGCAGTGAGCGTGGCAGGTCTCAGCCCAGTCCAGCCATGCGGTACCTTTTGTCCTCCTCCACCTGCACCCCGATGGAGTGGAACTCCCTCTGGCTCCGGCTCTCCGTGTCCGAGTCAGAGACGGCCTCAACCTGGCAAGGGGCAGAGGGAGAGCGCTGGAGGGCAGCCCCAGACGATCAGCGAGGCTCAGCACGGCCCACGCCGCTCGGGCAGCCCCCGGGGAGGAGCGGAGCCCACCTGGACGCCGATGGATGGGCGCCACTTCCGCTGCCTTGCCAAGCTCCGCAGCTCCTCCCGGCCGGGGATGGCCTTGATGATGAGGGTGGAGGGCTTGGGAGCGGCGCGGGGCTGCACCGGGGGCAGGTCCAGGGCCACGGCCGTCACCTTGGAGCTCTCCAGGCTCTCGGCAGAGTTGCAGCGGGCCTTGGCATCTTTGGACCAGGCGGGGCTGCGGGAAACTTCGCTGGGCAGGTAACTCTCGTGGGTGGACTCGGTGCTGCTCTGCGCCGTGACAGAGATGAGGGGCTTGGCTTTGGTTCCTGGAGGGATGGGAGGTGGAGCTTTTCTGTAACTGAAGGCTGTTGTGGGAGAGGCGCAGGATGAAAAGGCACGTGAAAACACAGACATTTGCTCATTTTCCGCCACGAACAGGGGCCCCAGGGAACGGTGCCCACCTCCTCCCACAGCACGGGGCTCTCGGCCCCACAGGGTTTGCCCCTCAGCTGGCTGAGATCCAGGCTGGAGCTCAGAGGGGCTGTTTGGCCAGATTTTGGGACCAGAAACCACCCCAGATCCACACTAGCCACAACGCTGCAGCACCCAGCAAGGGGTAGAGGTAGGGACAGAAATGGAGGGAAGGAGGGGAGGGTAAATGGGTGCTGGGGACACCGAGCAGCCCCCTGACTGGGACTGAGCCATGAGCAGGATGCTCACGCCCTGTGCCGTGGGCCGCAGGGGGCCAGGGACGGGGGGGCAGCAGCAGCCCTCAGCAGGTGCCAGGTGAGCAGGCAGGGAGATGTGGGGGTCCCTCGCGTGGCTGAGCCCGCACCGCCCCCCCAGGACTCACAAGTGCTGGGCTTCAGGATGCTGCTGGTGATGGGCGGCCCGGGGGGGGCCGACATGGAGAAGAGCGAGAGGCAGTCGTCATCCTGGGAGCATCCCGCCTGGATGGCCCGCAGGTAGCTGTGGCTCCGCATGCGGAAGCAGCCGGGCAGGTCCAGCGCCTCCACGGCCTGCGACTCCACCTCGCCGAAAACCGACTCGCACACGGCCTCAAACTGGTGGTTGAGCTCGTCGTTGATCTGGGGAGAGCAGTGGGTGAGGCTGGGGGCGGTGAGCCGGGGCAGGGGGTGCTCAGAGGGACATCCACCACCCTCCTGCCCCATCCTGCCCCGTGGCACCCGTGCCATGGGACCTACCTGGCCGGTGGTGAAGGAGCGCCCGTAGCTCTGTCCCCGCGGGAGCATTCGCGGTGGCGTGCAGCAGCTGGGACAGTTACAGATATATGAATCAGAATAGTGCCTACTTGCAAACCTAATGAGAGACAGTGGGAATAGAAGGGATCGCACCAAAAGCAACACATTCCAGCAGAGCACTTGGAAACGCAGTTGCAGAGATGCTCCCACCGGCCACGGCTGCTGTCCCTGCTCCTATCCACCCCAAAAACTCTCACCCACTGAGACCAGAGCACATCCCAGCATCCCCCTTCGAACATGCCTCTTATCCCCACTCTCTGCACATGGCTGCAGCAGTGGGTCCCCCCCAAAAGCCCAGCACAGCCGTGTCCCCCGCAGTGCCCTGACACTGCAGACAGGGCTCAGTGTCGCCACACTGGAGAGGGTGGCCACGAGCGGGGACGGTGCCGTGAGCAGGGACATGCCACTCATCCTCCCGGGGAGCCCCAGCCTGTAGCCCCGCTGCTGCCCGCAGTGCTGGGACGGGGCTGGGAGGCGACAGCCCTTACTTGGTCCTGGCCTGGTCGGCGCTGGAGGAGCGGCGGTAGCTGTCTCGCCGCGTGGCCGCCCTGGGCAGCACTTTGGCGCTGATGTCCGAGTCGGCGCTGTCCTCGTCGCCCATGGCCTTGATGTAGCTGCCGCTGCGCATCCGCCGGCACGGGATCTCCCCGTCCTTGCCCGCTGGGTACCCGCTCCACTCGTCCTGTGGCACCTGGAGCAGGAGGCGAGCGTGGGAGGACGCCCTGGCCGGGGTCCCGCAGGCGGGACACAGAGCCGAGCCACGTGCCAGCCCAAGCCCATCCCAAATCCAGCACGTGTGCCCAGCTCCCGTGCCCTCCCCACACCCCAGAGCTGCAGGGACAGACCCCAGGCGCTCCGACCCCCGGTAAGGCCCCTAAATCCAGGAGAGGCTCCCCGTTCCCAAAATGCAGGGCAGTGCAGCAGCTCCCACCTCGCGGCCCCTCTGGCGGGAGCGTCTGGGCCAAATCCCACCCATGCCAGTGCAGCGCCCGCCTGACGTAGCAGGCACCAGTCCCGCCACGTGCCACTGACGCCAGCACCACCAGCACCACCAGCACCACCGGGTCCTTACCGGGCTGTGACAGGGGGACGGTGTCCCCCGGGGCCCACGGGGAGGGCGGTGGGACCGGCACCCTGCCCCGCTGCCCCCGCTGCCAGCAGAGATGGGCCCCAGCCACCCCCACCCCCAGCCCGCACGGCACTGCTGCTCCCTGTCTCCTTCCCCCGGGAAAGGGAGAGAAGAGTTAATTAGTTTTTAATTGGAAGGGGGGTGACCTAGAAGGGTGACAAGGCAGGCAGTGGCACCCAGCCAGGCGCACAGGCAAGATAAAAGCCACAAGGAGCGAGCGGGCTCAGGGTTGCTGGTGGCCCCGAGCTGACAGAGCTGGTCTGACCCCAAATCCAGCCTGCACAGGGCAGGAGGCAGCAGATGGGCTTCGAGGGGACAGCGGGGACTGGCGTGGGACCCTGGGGGCCGGGACACAGGCACCGGGGACATGGAGCAGAGCTGGAGCATCCCCACAGCATCCTGAGCCGCTGGATGGAGGATCCCAGTCCCAGCTCGCCCCAAGGCACCATCAGACACAGTCCCCTCGCCCTGCCTGGCCCCTCACCTGCAGGTACTGGTACGCTCGGTCTTTGGCCTTTGCTTCCTGAAGCATCAAGGTCTTCTCGGTGCCACCAGCGCTGGGATAGGCTTCCCGGGCCTGGCTGACGGTCATGGTGTGCCAGGCGCTCCTCTTGAGCGTCTGGCCGTCCAGAGACATGGACATGCCGGCACAGGCCAGGCATTTTCCTTCCCCGCCGCCCTTTAGACTCTTCAAGGTCAAGTCTCTGAAGGCACTTTCGGGAGCGTCCACGCAGTACTGGGTGCCCTGGTCGGCGGCGTGCCGGCCGGACACCATGTAGCTGCTGTCGCTGTCCAGGTTGTCGTCGGAGCTCCACCAGCCCAACATCTTGGACCGGTGCCGGGAGTCCACCTTACGGTCCTTGCTCTTGCTGCGCTTGCCGTGGCGGGACTGGTGGTGGTGGTGGTGATGGTGGTGGTGGTGGTGGTGGTAGCCGTCCCCGCGGCCGTCCATCTTGGCGCCGTTGTAGTCCCGCTTGGCCGGCGCCTCCAGGGAGTGGGACTTGGCGAAGAGCTTCTGGACGGAGTGGACGAGGTGGCGGATGCGGCTGGGGCTCTCGCTGCGGGGCTCGGCGCCGCCGGCCCGCGGGTACTGCAGCGTGTGGAAGCCGTCGTGGTGCAGCGGCAGCTGCTTCTCGAACTGGTCCAGCAGCGTGGGGGGCAGGCGGTTGATCTTGCTGGCGGGGTGGGCGGTCGCCATGCATTCGTCGCAGGAGTCGTAGGGCTGCTGCGCGTGGTGCATCCTCGGGAAGGTGCTGCTGGCGCTGGCGGAGGGCGGCTCGCTCAGGGGCCCGCCCGGGCACTCGCTGGCCGCGCCGGGGCTCCGCGCCGGGCAGTAGGGATGCTCCAGGGAACACGGCTCGCTGGGGCTGAGCAGGTAGGGCGGTCGGCCCTCGGGGCCGTGCGGGATGTAGTCGGCGGGATGCTCGCAATCCTCTGGGATGCAGCGGCAGCGGTGGCCGGAGGAGGGCTGTGTCTGGCTACGCTCCCCATGGTAGCCCTTCATGGTGTCAGCATCCTCCCCGTAGCCTCGGCATCCTGCAGGGATGCCCCTGCAGGCTCATCTGTGGGGACAGGGACAGGCATGGTGTGAAGCTCCCCTCTGCACCCCAGCAAAACATCAGGGCTGGCCCAAAGGAATGAACTGAGGGGTCTGGGAAGCTCCCAGGGTGGGATTCGGCCCTGGCTGAGCCCCTGTGAAGTGCCAGAATCATGGGGCGAGGATGGCACGGTGCTGGGGCTCGGCACCCAAGGTTACCCCCAGCTCAGCTGCTTGAAGGGGCAGAGGGAAGGAGAAGGCGCTGCCGGCAGTGATGCAGGCAGCAGGGCCTGCAGACGGTGAGGAAGGACACGCTGCCATCAGCAGTTCCTTGTTTTCTTCTCCGACACCAAATATTATGAAGTGTTTCTCCATTAGGAAAACAGTTCTGGCTGAGTTTTTCAGCCGCCGCGATTCACAGCCCCGCTAATGAGCTGCCGCGGGGCGGGGGGGGGGCCGCGCTCTGATGGCTCCATCCAGCCCGTCCTCCCCGCACGGAGCACCCAAAGGCAGAGGGAGACCCACAACCCCGACCCCCCCTACCTGCCACCGCCCCCGGACGGGGACCAGCAGCAGAGGTGGCCGTGCCGTGTGTGGGGCAGCCCCACACTGAAACAGGAGGACAGATGGCGCCGAGCCAGGCTGAGCCCGTGCCAGCCGCCGGAGCCGCCTGCACCCATGGAGGTTTGCGTTCCTTACGGTCCCTCAAAGGCTCTGCCTTTGGTTTGACTGTAAATGAGGAAATTACTTATTCTCCAGAGCATCTCGGCTAATTAACAGGCATCGTTAGTGCTCTTGTTATCATGTTTGGGCAGGGTGCTGTGGGCAGCACGTCTCCGAGACTGGCTGCAGGGCAAGGTGACTGTGGGACGTTCCCTGCGGCACATGGGGTGTGTTAGACCACGGGGACTGGAAATGAGGGACACTGGGAGGGTCAGGGCTGTGTGGGAGGGGGTTGTGTGCCCCGAGGAGCCCCAGAAGACAGAGCAGCTGTGGGTCCCCAGGGGGTGTGGGGATGAGCAGTGATGGCACGTTGGCCACGAGCAGCAGACAAGGCCCTGCTAAACCACTGCCACCACCTTCCTTCCCGGCTTGGGGGCTGGATGGCTCCATCCTGCGCCGCTCCCCACCCTCACCATTGTGCTCCTGCTCTAACGAGGCTCCCTAATTGCTGTGTCTGAAGGGGAGGATGCTGCAGCTGGTATAGAAGATGCCTCTCCCCTCCCGGGAGAGCTGCTGCGAGGAGCGGGAGCAGCAGGATGGGGTGGAGCTGCCTCCCTGCCCGGGGACCGAGCAGCAGGATGGATGGATGGATGGACGGACAGACGGGCTCCCAGCCCGGCGCTGCCTCCGCCGGCTGAGCTATCATCTCCTGCTCGGGGAGGGAACTCTCAGCTGATCCAAATATTGCTGCTGCAGCGGGAAGAAGGAGTCAAAATAGCTGCGGAGCCCGTCACCACGAGCCTGCCGGGCTTTTGTGCTCGGCAGGTGCAGGAATTCAGCAGTGCCGGAACCCGCCGGAGAGGCAGCGCCGCGGCTCCCCCGCAGCTGCGGAGCGATGGCAGCAGATGGGGCCGGGCCATGGCGAGGGATGTGCTTCCCAGCTCACCAGAGCCGTGCCAGCGCCTGTGTCCTGCCCAGGGACCAGCCGGTCCCCCCGTGGGCGCCCTGGGGATGGGGAAGGGCTCAGGAGAGATCCTGTGGGGCTCAGCACGGGCAGCACAGCCGGGGATCCCCGTCCCTATGTCCCAGTGGGGATGGCCACACACAGAGGATGGGAGAAGCTGCCGAGCCTGCTCCTCTGCTCTGTCCCAGGTGGGCAGTGTGGGCGGGAGGCTGGCACATAGAGCTGGGGGAGCTGGACAGAGCGTGGCTCGTGGGCTGATGGCTAAGAGCTGGAACTGGTCCCACCAAAGGCTGTTCCACTGCTCAGCCTTCGGGATGGAAGGATTTGTGCCACCAAAACCACAGACTCAAATCAGGGGGGAAAAACCGAGCCCGGCTGAATTTTGTGCCATTTAACACCGGGGTAATTACCACCAGTGGGAACCTACCGCCCACACAATTATGTGCTAGGATAAACTGGAAGAGCATAATTACCATTACAAATAACTCACTCCTTGCCTTTATTGCTTCCAGAGCCTCGAGAAACTCCCACCGGCCACTCCTCACTGCCACCCTCCCTCCGAAATCTCTCCCTGCCCTCGGGTCAGCACAGGGAGGACAGGGACTTGTAGTCCCCTGTGCTCTGAGCCACCCCAAAATTCAGCCTCCTGCTTAATTTCCCATAGGAGCACTTGGCAGAGGCGGCTCCATTTCCCAGCATCCGCCCCATGAGATCCCTGCCTTGGAGGCAGCTCTGTGCCAAGGCCCAGGGCTGTGGGGATTCAGGACAGGCCCAGCAGGAGCTGGAGCTTCCCTTGGACCCTGTGGCACCCAGGCTCCGTCCAGCTCTGGGACCACCAGTGGGGAGGTGACAGGACAGCAAACCCCCCCCACCATGTCTGGGTCTGGCGAACTGCCCCGGCGCAGGGCAAGACTGGGTTTTCCAAGGTTTCCAGGTCAAACCCCGAGAGCTGGGGTTGATGGCCCCGCGCTCGGGGGGTCCTGGCCCCCCGCCCTTCCCAAGCAGCCCCTGGCACAGGCGGGGTCCTGGCACGTCACTCACCGCCCGGCGCTCAGGGGGATGCTGTCCTCATGGCCCCCGCCGGCAGCGGCTCCTCCACGCTGGCTCTCCCGGGGGCAGCAGGCTCTGGGGGAGGAACACGAGGGGGATGAAGCCCAGGCAGGAAGAGCCAGGACGTCCCTCCCCAGACCCAGCCTGACCCACCTCCCTGTGTGTCTTTTATCAGCCCAGTCTTTCCTCCTCCCCTGAGGCCACCCCACACCAGTGCTGCCTGTACCAGCAGTGACAGGGCCAGCTCTGCACGGCCACGGCCACGTGTTTCACCCAGTTTAGCCCAAAAACCATCCCCAGCCCCATCCTGTTATGCAATTCCCTGCCAGCGGGTGCCGGAGCCGGCCCAGCGGCCACCTCGCCATCGACTTTGATTTGCTCCAGATCCAGCCTCACACTCCACAAAGCCTCCTCCCGCCACCCCGGCCTTCCAGCGTCAGCAAAGGGACTTTTTTCCCAGCCTCCAGCCCGGGAGAGGCGCGAGCTCGGCCCGTTCTGCTCGGCAAATTAGTGCCAGGTTCTGCCAGCACAGGTCCTGCTGGGGACCTTTATGGCTTGGGATGAAAGCAGGAGAGAACAAACACGCAGCGTGAGCGCCCGGCACCACGAGCTGGAGCCTGGGAAAAAAAGAAAATAAAGTGCTTTTCCCACTTAGGGGCTGAACAAATTTGATCTACGGCCGCCGGAAGAAAATAAATATGGAATAGCGCCAGGTCGCTTTCCACAGCGCTTTTAATCTATTTACTCTTTCCCAATTCATTGTAAGTGAGCAGGATTGTGGAAAGCAAACATTTTATTTTATTACTAATTGCTCTGTTATTTTATGAGGCTGAATTAGTAAAATTTACTCAGCCTGAAGGAAAAGAAAAGAGGGGTTTAGTAAGAGATCAGCTAATTTAGCACAGAAAGGGGAAAGGAAAAGGGAAGGGGAAAGGAAAGGGGAAGGGAAAGAGAAAGGGAAAAGGGGAAAGGGGAAGAAGGAAGTGGAAGGGAGAACAGGAAAGGGGAAGAGGAAAAGGGAAAGGAGTGTAAGCCAGATGCAAATATCACAGCAAAAGTGCTCGGTGCTATCAGGAAATCAAACCCAGTCACTGTTAATAAAAGCAAACAGAGTGGCTGCAGGCAGGCACTGCCCACAGAGGGCTCTGAGGGGCAGGATCCAACTGGGCACTGCTGGAAAAAAGGGATGAGGCAAGGTTTTTAAAAAGTCATGGAAGACAAACAGCAGCTGAAGAGCTGCAAATGTGAGGGGAGGCAGAAGTGTTGTCCACGGCCGCTGAGAGGGGCTGGCAGTGCTGAGCTGCCCAGCACAGCTGGCCAGCACCCCTCAGAGCTGGGGGCTCTGGCACCCCGAGTCATGGGCACCTCCCCTGGCTCAGCCCTGCCCTGGCACCTCCCTCCTCACGGAGCACAGGTGCTTCCAGCACCAAACCCAAACCCGCGGTGCCCCAGGGCTCTGCCCGGCGTGACTGCCCTGCTCACGGGCCAGCAGGCCGAGGATGGGCCCTTTGACGGGCCGGGCACGTTATTAAGCACATGATTAATTTTGGCACCAGCCCCAGCTGCCTGACAGCTCCTTCTCAGGGCTGGGAGAGCGAGCGCGAGAGGTGCTGCCTCCGCTGATGCAGCGGTTGGTGGGATGAGAAATCCTGCAATGCAGCACTGCTTCTTAATGAGCCATTTGTCTTTGAGTCTTCTTCACTCATTACCGTGCCGGGAGAGGGATGGGAGTTGCCCCAAGTCCCCATCTGAGCAATTACTCGTGGAGCAGAGCGAGGAAATACGGCCACGGCGCGCCCAGCTGCCAGGGATGGCGGCCCTGGGACTCCCCAGCACAACACCAGTGTCTCTGGCTGCTGCCACCACGGGGGGAGCAGGACCCTCTGCCCTGCACAGCACACACAGCCCAGAGCCACCCCCCGGGACACCCCGGTCCCCAGAGCCGATTCCCTGGGACAGGAGCCACGGTGCTGTGACAGCGTGTGTGAGGGAGCCGGAGCATCCCGGAGCTGGCAAGGCAAAGCCAGCAGAAGTGGGCTGAGAAGGAAAGAGGTGGCACAGGGAATGGGCCGTGGAAGCATCCCTGTGTGGGTGCAGGCGGGGGTGAGATGCCCCATAGCACAGGCACCTCCAGCCCCGCAGTGATGCTCATCCTGCCCACGGGAGCCAGGACATGGCACACAGGGAGGCAGAGGTGGGACCCCATGGCCAGAGCAGCAGGAGAGCAGCTGACTGAGTCAGGAACCACACTGTGGAGGGACCCCAAGGCCAGGCGGGGCCCTGGGGACCCGCACCCAGGCCAGCTGGCACAGGGCTCGTGGGCGCTGCGCCGCACGGATGAGCACCATCACCGGTGATGCCCACGGACAGCTTCCCCACCGTGGACTCACTCGACAGCTGCCCGCGCTGCCTGGGGCCAGCAGCAGCTGGCACGGTGCTCTGGTGCCCTCCAGGGCTGGGTGGAAAGGAGGGACATGCGGGTGACCCCGGGGAGCCCAGTGGGACAGCGAGACCAACAGCCTGATGTTCACCTGCAGCAAAGGGAAGGGACAAACAGGGACATCCCTCCGTGCCACACTCGCCCTGGGGGCTCTGCCCAGGTGCCCACTGGGCACCTCACTCCAGCATCCCCAAAGAGTCAGACCTGCCTGAGCATCCTGGTTTCAGCGACACTGAGTCAGAGAACTTCTCATGCTTTGGGCGCCGTGGCAGCCCCCGAGGCAGTGCAGGATGGACCCCATTTCCCCATCACCCCCTTTTTTCCCTCCCATCCACACGGAGCCACAGGACGGGCCACATTGCCAGGGCTTAAAAAGCCACTTACCTCCCTGGTGGTGCCGCTTAATGACTTAAGCCCGGGATCAGTCCAAAGCCTCTTTGGTGAGCTGGGGGCAGCACGGCCTCAGCGCTGAGCGTGGCAGTGGTGACAACCCCCAGCCATCCCTGCCCATCCCTGCCAAGCCCCCAGGCTAGGCTGGCCCTTCCATCCCTGACCTGCTCCCCCCAGGCCGTGCCAGGGCTCTCACCTGCCACCAGAGCTGCTCCTCGTCCCAGAACGTGGCACCTTCCACTCCAGCCTCCAATAACACCCATCCCAACCAGTTCCCTTCCCAACACCATCCCGTCCCACGGCTGTTCCCGCAGCAGGGCCACAGGGCCCGGGGTTTCCAGGAACAGCAAGGAAGCAGAGCCCTTGGTCCCTGTGGCAGCCAGGGTGCTCCGGGCCATCACATCCCATTCCCAGGCTGAATCCCCCGGGGCCAGGGCTGGGATGAGCCCAGCGAGCCCGAGGCACGGCACAGCCCAGCTCGCCAGCGGAGGACCCAAACTGCAGCTTTAATGGATGGGCTTAATTTGCAAAGCTGATGAAAACCTAAATATTTAAATACATAATTCTGCACAAATGCTCTTAGCGCGGGGACGGAGCAAGGGGGGGCACGGCTGGCGGGCGAGGACATGGCAGGGATGGGGACACTCTGGCAGGACCACGTGGCTCACCTGGGCACTGGCATCCCCATCACACACAGCCTCAACCCTGCAGGCTGCGGCACCCACGGAGTAGGTGCCATGGGCTGCTCTACGATGGCACAGGCATCTGAGTCCTTCTCCACCACCACAAGTGTCCCACAGGGAGATGTGGGGAAAAGGGAGCGTGGTCCAAGCCCGAGAGCTGTGAAGGGCAGCAGGATGGGCCCCTGTGGAGATTACACCACCGATATTCCTGCTACAACAGCTTAGAGATAAAAGAGATTTGCAGGATTTACCAGCAATACAAATGGAATATTTAATTTTTAGCTGCAGGGGAGGAGTGGGGGCTCGGCCTGGGGGCGTGTGGAAGTGGGCCCGGGGCTGTCCTGCCTTTGGGGAGGCATTTCCAGCTCTTGGGAGAAAATCGATTCCAGGGCTGTCCGTGGGGGCTGCCATGCCATGGCAGTGGGACTGGGGTGCCCAACCTGCCCCAAATCCCACCAGCCCCTCTCCTGCGTGGCCGCTGCCAGCACATGGGAGCTCCTGCGGGATCATCCTTGGATGAGCCATGTGTGTGGCCCCAGTGCCAGGGATGCTTCGGGGGGGCTCAGGAGGGGCTCTGGCCCCACACACCATCCATGGGCCAGCCCTGAGCCGATGTGTGGCTTCCTCACCGTGCTCCCCTCTGCCCTGACAAGTGTGTCCCCAGCAAGGCTGTTCCTGGGCAGGGATGTGCCTGGCTGAGGCCATTTGCCAGCCAGAGCATGGACTGTGCAGGGAATGGGGCTGGAGGCAGCAGGGCCAGCCAGCCCTGAGCCCAGCACGGGGGTCCCCACGGTGCCCGTCCTGCCTCACCTCTCCATGGCCACACTGGCGCGGGTGTCGTTGCGGGGAGGGCTGGGGGAGGATGGCAGAAGATGAATGAGGGAGTCGGGAGGCTAATGGCATTGTCTGGAAAGTAGGTCGTGTGCTGAGCAAAAAGATATTTATATCAGAGCTCGTTCCCCCGCAGAAGCTCCCGAGCCGGGTGCAGGCAGCACCACGAGCCCGTGGCCACGGCCCTGGCACCCCATGACTCCCCACACCCCCACGGCACCCCCTGCCCAGCCCCACACCCAGCTAAGGGGAAGGGAAAGAGACTGGCACCCTGGGCACTCGCTGGCCCCAGGACTGCCCCACTCAAGGGGTGGCAATGCCAGAGGTAAAGTTACCCCAGTGGAATGGGAGCCACAGCAGCTCTTTGCCTTTTGCTGACCTGGCTGCAGGTGCCAGCCAGCACTGGGTTATTTTTATTTTAATGCAACCATTGCCAAGGTGTGATATTGCCCTGGATGCTCCCGAGATGGGCACAGTCAGCCCAGGATGCCCACGGCGGCTCCTCCTCAGCCCAGCCCGGTGCCGGCTGTGGCACCATGGCCCCTCTCCCTGTGCCCAGCCCTGGCCACGTTCCTCACATCCTGCGTCACTCCTGTCCTGAGCTTCAGCCCCAGCTCAGACTTGATGCAAAGCTCAGCCACCTCCTCTCCTGCTGGGAGGGGACCTGGAGCACAGGTCTCCTCCCTCACACCTCCAACCTTCCCAGAAAAGCCAAGAAATCATTCCAGTGAGCCCAGACAGAGCCAGTGTCTGCCAAGAGGTTTTGCCCTCTCTGGCCGTGCTGCCCCAGTAGCTGCAGACACGACCCAGCCAGCGGCCCTGGGGTCACCCAGCCCCGCTCTCCTGTCCCCATCACCGTCCCCGTCCCCATCCCACACCTGGCAGGCTGGGATCCGGCCCGGGAGCAGGTTCATTTCCCGTCATAGCTGTGTCGGCTGGATTTACAGCCTTGCTCCGAGTTATTAATAATAATGGCCTCACTCTTAAGTAGGGCTTTTCATCTGCCTCGCAGCCCTTTCCAGAGGACGTCTGCAGCATTATCACCATTTTATTCTCGTTTCAGTGGGTACAAGAGTGAGATGGAGAAGGGGCAGCTGTGCCAGGCAGCTGAGCGGGGCCGTAGAGTGCGTGGTCCTGCAGGGACCGTGGCCACGAGCCCCCCAGGGAGGCCGGAGTGCCGAGGCCCGGCGGATGCGGCCGCGCCGTGAGGCTCCTGCCGGCCGTGCCGTGGTGATTTACCCCGGCAGCGAGCCCAGGCCCTGCCGCACGGATAAATCCACTCCAGGCAGCAATAAACCAGCGTCAGCGCAGCGGCAATCCCAGCGCTCCCACCGCTGGGAGAGATCCAGGGGCAACGCGCCTGTGCCGATAAATCCCGGTTCTGTGTCAGCAGGGAGGTCCCTGGGGAGAAAGGGGGGGGGGAAATTCCCAGCAGAACTGTGGCCGGAGGGGTGGGTGCCACTGGAAACCCGTGAGAGGTGCCAAGGGAGACCCAGGCACAGCGCACCAGCCTGGGGATGGATCCAGCACATGGGATTGCAGCAGCCACGTGGGACTGGGGACATCCCCGAAACGCCCCCCACGTGTCCCCCCGTGGTGCCCACCCGCCCCGGGCACCTCCGGTGTCTCCCTGCCATGTGCCACAGTGGGGCTCGATGGGCAGATTTATTCCCCTGTAAAAGAGCTTTGATCCGAAGTTATTTTTTGTTTACTAGCAACAAGGTGTTGTAAATACATCTTTGCCGATAATTATAGAGTCTGGGCGCACACCTTAATCTCCATAAAATATCAGATGCTACAATTTGCCTGATTTAATGAGATCGGAGGCTGATAAGCCGCTGAGGTAAGCTGTAAACCTGGGGGGGAGGAGGGAAATGATTGCAAATGTGCTAAACCACCCTCGTCCTCCTCCTCCTCCTCCTCCTGCTGCTGCTGCCACGTGCCCAGCCCGGGAGCGTGTGCCCAGAGCCGTAGCCCCCTGCCCAGCTCCCGGGGTGGGCCCGGGCTGTGCCGCAGCAGCTTCACGCAGGGATGGGCATTTAGGGCAAACGGAGCTTTTTATACAATTTACCTCATTAAAACTCCAAGAGCTGAGCGTGGCACCGGGCTGTGGCCGGGGGCTGTGCCTCGGCGCACTCTGCACCCCGTGCCGTGCCGGGGGGGCTCAGCACCGCCCCGGTGCCAGGCCGTGGCACAGGCAGGGCCATGTGCTGGCTGTGGGCACAGCCGTGTGCCGGCGGAGGTGCGAGGATGGAGTCCCAGGGGGTGCAGGGGCACAGCCGGGCTGCCCGGGCAGGTGTGCCCGCCGATGGATGCACACGTGTCCATGCGTGTCCGTGTGTGTCCATGCATGTCCATGTGTGTCCACGCGTGCACAGCCCTGCCTGGCATTGCCACCCGTGCCAGGGATAAGCTGGGTGGGGGGCTCGCGCTGGAGGGGGCATGAAGGGGGTTACACACCCAAGGCCACCCCCTGCCCGTTGTGCAGCAGTGCTCTCACCACGTCCCTCCCCGGACACAGGGGTCTGTGGGGTCCCAGGTGCCCGGGATGGGGGTCCCCCTCCTGCAGGGATGGGGGGGCCCTGCTTGGAAAGCAGGAGGCTCCTCCCGGTAACGAGCAGCACCGTTTCCACAGCAACCTTAAAGGCCCACAGCTGATGCCTCAGTAACAGGCCTGGCTGGAGCCGTTCCTGGGGGACACCGAGCCCGTCCCCCTGCCCATCACCCCGACCTTGGGCCACAGCACCCTGTCCCCCCACCCACCAGCCCTCAATCCATCTCCCCCAGCTGGTGCCTGGGCTCACCCACAGCCCTCTTCCTGCACTGAGACTCCCAAAAAACCTCAGGCCCTTTGCACCAAGAGTGACAGGACCCCCCCAAACCACCCCTGTTCCCACCTGGACAGTGCAAGGAGCTGGCAGTGACCTACAAACGTCAGGCTGACGGGTTAATTAATTTCCCTCTTCCTCGGGCCGCTATCAGATGGAATCAGACGTCACCTGAGACTGTTAATTGGGCTAATTATTCCAGTTTCAGATTTTAAATAATTAGTTACTGTTGACTCCAGTCTGACTTCCGCAATTTTCTAAGAAGGTCAGATGGTTCCCGGCTCCCAGAACCCCAGAGACAGGGCGGAGGGGCTGTGGCAGGGGCCAAGTGCACCGAGACCCCCCGGGCTGGGGACACCGGGGACAGCACAGTCCCCACCAGTGCCGTGGTGGGAACATGCCTCGTGCTCACACTGAGCTGGAAGGAGAGGGCAATGGAGGGCAATCAGGAGAGAGAAGGGCAGATGGAAGTGCAGGGTGAAGGGTGGGAAGGAGCCCCTTCCTCCCTCCCTCCCCCAACATGATGACACCTGCCTCAGGCTGAGCTCCCTGGACAGACAGAGCCACAGCAACCCCCAGCAGCACCCGGGTCCCCCCAGGCACCTCATCCCTCCTGGTTTCACTCCCGGGGGGAAATCTCAGCCTGGTGTTTTCAGCAGCTGTGATTTTCCCACGGGGTTTCCCAGCTCTTCGGCACCGAGACACAGTTCTGGACACGGGGCAGGAGCGAGGGCACATGGGCAGCACCTGCCCTGCAAAGGGCGAGGGTGGCCAAACCATACCTTGTTGCCCATGGGCTCCCCACAGGGACCACCCACCCGGGGCATTGCAGAGAGGGACGGGCCGGGCAGAGGGACAGGCAGAACCAGCTCATCCCCAGGCTCATCCCCTCAGGAACGCCACGCTTCCTCCCAGCCTCATCCCCGCTATTAATAGCCTTCACTAGCCTCCTCGGGAGCCATTTGCATATTTGATTGCAACTCCGGGGCGGGGCAGGGCCCTTCAATCAGCCGCTCCCGCAGTCTCATTTGCATGGGTTGACATTTTGTTCTGGGAGCAGTGACACCGGCACCGCGGTTGGGGACACGGCTGCGGGGCACTGAGGCGGGCACGGTGTCCCCAGCCAGCGGTGCCGCCCGGGGCACTTCACATCAGCCACCCCGTGCCCACCCAGGAGCGCCAAGCAGGGCTGGCAGCCCCTCTCTGGCTGTCTCAAACCCGGCAGGGCCTGATGGAGCCTCGGTGGCCAAGGACCCCCCGAGCTTTGGTGGCCCGTGTCCCCAGGTGCTCCGCTCTGCCCTGCCCCTGTCTCCAGCCCGACTCCCGTCCAACCCGCCCGTCGGGACGATCAGCAGCGCCCGGTGGCGGGCAGGGTGTGCCCAGCCCGGCAGGCAGGGCTGGGGTGGCGGGCACGCCTCGGGGGTGGCAGGGCGTGGGGGACAGGGCGTGGGGTGACGGGCACAGCCGAGGGTGGCTGCCCGTCCGCCAGCCCTGTCTGGAGCTGCCGCACATCAAAGGCCGAGGGCAGGGCGGGACGTGCCCGGGGCAACGGGGGCACCCCGAGCCCCAGCGCGCCCTTGGGCACCCCCGGGGGGACGGGGGTCGGGACACGCCGCGACGCCCGTTGGGACGTTCGGACTCAGCGCGGGGCCGGGGGGACGTCGGCGGGGGATCAGCACCGCGGACAGCGCCTGCCAGCGCCACCAGGGCCAGCGCCACCAGGGCCGCCGAGGCCACCCCGCCACCGCCATGGCCACCACTGTCACTATGGCCAACACTGCCACGGCACCGCCGCCACCACGGCCACCATGGCCACCACCACGGCCACCATGGCCACCACCACAAACTGCCACCATGACCACGACTGTCACAGCCACCACTGCCACCACGGCCACCGCGGCTACCACTGCCTCACGCAGCCTGGGAACATGTGCCACAGACGGCCGCCCTGCAGCCCCACTCGCAGCCCCGGGCCAAGGATGCCCCCAGACGGCAGCAGGAGGAGCAGGGCGGCTCCAGGGCCCCGGGCAGACCCAGCCGGGAGCTGAGTCCAGGGACGGCCTCGCTTCCCCCCGGCTCTTGGCATCGCTTGGCAGGAAAAAACAACCCGGGGTGAGGCGTGGGTTGGACCCTGAGGATGACAGGGATGGGGAGAGGGCTCTGCTGCTTCCCTCCCTCCTGCCTCAGTTTCCCCTCCCAGAAAACACACCGGAGAACACAGGCTTGTGTCATGGAGAGGCACGGCGGCGGGGGAAACCACGGGGACGTACAGAGGGACCCAACCGCCACTGTGGCTGTGCCAAGGAGCAAACTGAAGACAGGCAGGGCTCGAAGCACAGATGTCGGCACCGGCTGTGCCGCTCCTCGGCAGCGGGGCCGTCTGGCAGGCGGAGCCGGGGCTCCCTCCATGGGCCGACACAGACACCTGGGGAGACCCCGTCCCCCGCACACACGGAGGTGCAGCACTGCCCTGCTCCCCCCTCCCCGGTGCGCAGCCCCCAGTCCCCACCCTCAGCACACACCCCCGCGCACACAGCCCCCGGCCCCCAGGCCAGCTCTGCAGGGAACGGGAGCAGAGAGCTCGGGGCTGGGAGCTCCCCATCCCGGCTGGGTGAGCTCCCCGGCTGTGCCGAGGCTTGCCTGGGCGAGGGCTGGCCGGGAGCCACACGCTGCACTCCCCGCACGTCAGGGAGGAGGACTCTGCCGGGAAGGGGTTAGAGCTGCGGGCTGCCCGGGGGCTCCCGCTCTGCCCGGGCTGGGGGGGCTCTCCGAGCCGGCACCGCTGGGCACAAAGCGGGGCTCTCCTGGGACTGGGGCTCTGCAAGGCACGGACCCCCCTGCACGGGGCCGGGCCCGCTCCGCTCCCACCCACCGCCCCACTCACCGGCCGCCGCTGCTAAGCCATGAAGTTGCCGGCCCGGGCTGGGCGGGAGCCGGGGGACGGACGCGGCACGGCGGCTGGATTCCCTCCGCTCCTGCGAAATCCCCGCGGGCTGCCCATGCCGCGGCCAGGCCGCTCGGCGAGGCCGGAGGCGTCCCCGGGGTCACGGCCACCCACGGCGGCGGCGGCGGCGGCCACGCTCCCGGTGCCGACACCGGCACCTCGCAGCCGGCGAGAGGCGGTGGCGGAGCCGTCG
>VXAY01003078.1:1224330-1244191 GCA_013399855.1 Oxyruncus cristatus | reverse complement strand
CGCCGCGCCGCCCGCACCGCGCAGAACCGGTTGAAGCTGATGAGCGCCATGAAGGTGACGGCGCTGTAGGTCGCCAGGTAATAGGCGGCCCCCGCCAGGCGACAGGCGGCCTCCGACAGCAGCCAGTCCCCCCCGGACAGGTAGTAGTGGATCCAGAGGGGCAGCGTGAGGTTGAAGAGGATGTCGGCCAGCGTGAGGTTGATGAGGTAGATGCGGATGGCCTTCCTCACCTTGCCGCTCTGCAGGAAGACCAGCAAGGCCACCAGGTTGCCCGGCAGCCCCACGCACAGCACCAGGCAGTAGACGACGGGCACCAGCACGAACTGCACCGGGTCATGGGGCAGGCACCCGCCGGTGTGTCCCGTCGGCGGCAGCCCCGGCACCGAGCTGTTCATCCCGGGCTCCTGCAAAGACGGGGCACAGTCAGTGGCACAGCCCGCGGGGTGGTGACCTGCACAGGACACCTCTCTGGCTGGCACTTGCAGTACTGCTGGGCGCCGGAGGCAGAGCCCCCATGGAGATGCCACTGTGTGCTGGAGGGGCTCAGACCTCACAGGAGATGAGGAGACCCCAACTATGTCCCCCCACGCCACGAGGGAGCCCAGAGGTTGCCACCAGCTGCCCAGCCAGAGCTCCCCAGGGAGCGGCAGGCGCAGCTGCACCGAGGTCGAGGGACAGAGCAACGGCCAGAGGCACCCGGGGGTGCTGTGCTGGCTCCAGCCAGCAGCTGTGGGGCTTAACACCTCCCACACAGCGTGTGCCTATAGGGACAACCACCCCAGCCCTCTCCCAGCACCCCAAATCCCCCCAGGAAGTCACCCACTGGCTCAGGGTGCACCAGAGTGGAGAGACCCAGGCATGGACAGGAGGTAGGAGCATGGGGCCAGCAGCACCTGTGCCCCCCAGCCCTGCACGGGGAGGTTTGCCTCTGCTTCTAGCCACGGGAAACCACGTTGTGCCGCAGTGGCTGTATCCAGGGCTGCAGCTATTTCACCTCCCATCACCGCCTGCCCACACCTCGCCGACAGCACTGAGTCACCAGCCGGTGTTTTCCAGCATGGCAGGGCCGGATTCGGCACACGCAGCACCCAGCACCGGAACGAGGCACGGAGGGCACGAGCTGCCGAGCCTGGGGGGGAGGGATTCAGGGCTTCAGTTGGACCCCCAATGGCCCCTGGATCCCTCAATTGTCCCCCTTTCCTTCTCGTTCCCCCACCGTTGGCACGGGGGATGCTCCATGTCACCCACACCACCGTGGTTACTCACCCCACCAGGTCGGGCTGCGTCCCCTCTGGCTGCTCCTCACTGTCTGATCCAGCCAGGCTGGGGAAGTCTTTAAGCACTGGGGGAGGCAGGGGCTGCCTGACCCCCCCCACCATTCCAAGCCCCGCTGTGGGACAGCAGCTGGGGTGGGAGAGCACCTGTGTGTGTATGTAATGGGGGATTCCCTGCTGGAGCCACGCTAAGACCCCCCGCGCCGGCTGCCGGGGCTGGGGGCATGTGGGGGTGGCCAGGACTGCTGACCCCCTGCGTGCCCCCAGCCACATCTAATACCAATTCCCAGGGCCCTGCTCCCACCCACGCCCGGATGAAAGCAGCGCAGGGTCAAGTTTCTGCACCCGGCAGCTGGGGGAAAAGGGGATGCCCCGAAGGGATCAAAGCAGGAATCTGCCTCCTCCCAGCTCTTGGTGCTTTTGTTGGCTTCAAAGCTGGATTTAGGGGGAGCAGCAGCCCAGGCCCCCCAGGCTCTGTGAGCACCCAATTCACTGCTTTGCGTGGCCCTGCAATTTGTGTTTGCTCCTTTGGGACACCAAAGGTGGTTCAGGTCCTGCTGGGGGTGCAGCGGTCTCGTACCCCCTGTGCTCATCCCAGTCTCCCCCCACAGCCATCCCAGCCCACGGGCCGGTAGATGTGCCGGGTTCAGATGCGATCTTGGGGTTCATGCCCACCTGGGATGGCAGAGAGTCATCTTGTAGGAGCAAGATCCCCGAAAACATGTGGCTGCCCAGGCACACTGTCCGGGGGTTGTGGTGCTGCTGTCACACCCTGGATGTGCAGCAAGTGGCCTGGCACATTGCTGGGTGGCTCTGGGCGGCTGGGGGGGTCCCACCCCCACGTGGGCTCTCCTCGCTGTCCGTCTGTCTCCACACCAGCTGCCACCAGCTCCCACATGTCCCCAGGCCTTATCTGCAGGCACTGCTCCTGGGGACTGGGGCCTCCAGCCCCTGGAGGTCCCCTCAGCCACCACAGCTCAGCGTGAGGGGAGGCAGAAATAAACAGGAAGGCAAAACATGAAAAACAGGAGAGTTTATTCCAAAATACGAAAGCCCCCAGGGGAGCAGAGCCAGCCCCTGCTCGGCGCGGCCAAACGCCGGGAAGAGCCGGACACCTTGTGCAAGTTTAGCAACGGAGCTGCCGGAGCGGTGGCGGTGCCACGGCAGTGTCACAGTGGTGCTGTGGCCACCAGCCCACAGCACCAGCCCACAGCGTGGGGACAACCAGCACCAGGGTCCCTGGCAGAGGCAGGAGAGGACACACTGGCCCTCAGCAGCAAGTTACCTCACAGGATGCGATGCCATCCCTGAAAATACCACACAGGCATCGCTTCCCGCTGTCCGAGCCGTCCGTCCTTCCAGCCTGCGGTCACTCGAACTTGGGCCGGGGGGCAGCCGGGTACCCGCGGATGTTGAGCAGCAGGAGGAGGCCGAGGCAGAGGGTGGCCGGGGCACACATGGCCAGCGGCTCCCGCAGCGCCAGCAGTGTGTAGATGGCACCTGGGTGAGGAGCAGAGCGTGGGAAGGGGGGTCCCCGGCCGAGGATCTGCCCAGAGCCCGTGCGGGGTGATGGGTGCCCACTGGCTCTCACCGATCATGACGACACTGAGGACGAAGTTGCTGATCTCCTGTAGCAGTTGGGGTCCAACTGCCAGCAGCAGCCCGGCCATCACCTCCACCCAGCCCACGGCTGCCAGGTACCCACCCGGCTCCGGCACGAACCCCAACTCCTTCAGGGGAAACACCTTGGCAAAGCGCACGAACTCCGAGGCCTGGGAAGGGTGGGAGGGGAGCAGGGCAGCCCTGAGCCCGGGGGATACAGCCCCTCCAGGGGGTTTGCTTTGCTCTGCTCTGCCCCGCACCCCGAGGGGATCAACCCTGCACCCTAAATGAGTCAGCCCCGCACCCCAGGGACTCAACCCTGCACCCCGATGGGATCAGTCCCACGCTGCAAAGGGCTCAGCCCTGCACCCCAAAGAGCTCCACCCTGAACTCCAGCACCCCAACCTGCTTATTCTCCTCCTGCTCTGCACCCCAAGGGGCTCAACCCTCCACCCCAACCCGCTCCTTCCCCCCGGGCCCGGCCTTGCGCCCCCCTCGCCCCCTCGCTCACCATGTGCCGGTGCAGGTCGGCCGAGAGCCAGTCCGAGAGCTTCAGGACGCCGGTCAGGAGGAAGAAGAGCCCGAGCAGGACGCGGAGGGCGGTGAAGGCCGCCGCCATGGTGGGACGGGCGGGCGCGGGGGCGGAGCGGGGCGGAGCGGACCCGCCCCGGGCACGGGGATGGACCGGCCCCGGGGATGGACCGGCCCCGGGGATGGACCGGCCCCGGGGATGGACCGGCTCCGGCCCGTCATAGACACGGCCCCCCCAGCCCTGTGGTGCTACCGGGGAAGGGGGTGCTCAGATCTGCAGATTCACCCCCCGCCAACAGCACCATCCTCCCACCAGAACACAGCGGGGGCGGGACAAAAAAAAAAGGGAAAGAGGAGGAAAAAACCCCACCCGAAATCCTACAGCTTAGTGGGCTCCGTGAGCGGGGGTGACCCACGACAGCACCCGCCGGCTGGGAGTGCGAGGGGCTGCGGGGAGCGGGGGCACAGGCAGGGCACGGACAGCGCTGCCCGCGGCTCCGGGGCTCACACAGGGCACGGACAGCGCTGCCCGCGGCTCCGGGGCTCACACAGGGCACGGACAGCGCTGCCCGCGGCTCCGGGGCTCACACAGGGCACGGACAGCGCTGCCCGCGACTCCGGGGCCAGGCAGGAGCCGGCTGAGGAGGCAGCAGCAGGAGCGAGACGCTGCCGGCCCCCGGGAGGAGGTTTGGGGTGACGGGGCGGCCCCGGCGCTCCCCGGTCCTGCGTCACCGCCTGCGCCAGCACCGAGCTCCCGGGAAAGGCAGCCCGGCCCTGGCGACGGGCCCGGGGGAGCCGCGGGCACTGATGTGTGTGTAAGCCAAGTGGAAATATTTCTTTAATGCCAGCAAGTCATGAGAGCGGGAAGCGTTTTCCAGGCCCCAGGAAGCAGCGCGGGGGGACAGGGAGCACGGCCGGGCTGGACCTGCAGCGACCCCGCTCAGCCAGAGGCGCTGGTTCGACAGCGAGCAGGGCCAGCGACACTATTTTTACTCCTGGCAGCACACGATCCCCCAGCTCTGCTGGGAGAGCCTCGGCCAAGGAGCTGCGTGCCATGGTTTGGAGCTCCCCCTGCTCCAGCTGGCACGTGTGGAATGACAGACAGCGACAGCCCGTGGTGGCTTGGAGAGCTCCTCGGGAGAAAAGGAATTTAAAAAAAAAAAAACCAAGACCAAACCCTGAACAAGGGTTTGCAGCAGCTCAGCAGTCCCACAGGGCTGGGGCATCAGGGCCTCTGTCACTGCTCCCAGGATCTTGTTCAAGTGTACCTGCTCTCAGCCTCTAATTTTTTATTAATTACAAGAGCTACTTAATTTGGTAGAAGCAGGTGATTGGCTTCACCAGCCAAAGGACAATAATCCAAGGGGTAGTAACAGCCACCACCAGCACCAGGGAAAAGCCACCCCCTGTCCCTACAGGACAGACTGTGGTTTGCTCATAAAGGGAGTCAAGGTGAAGTCAGCACATGGAATGGTGGAACAGTCTCACACAGGAAGCAGCCAGTGCTGCAACAATGGAAATGAGGACAAGTTACTGGAAAATAACAGAATCCAAAGGAAAAAAAGGCTGCACGAGCTGCAGTAGCTGTGGAAACAAAGACACCAAAGCCCAGCCCCTGCAGTGCAGCTACTGAGGAGCCACAAACCTCATCGAGGCCTTTTCAGGACCCAGACAATACCAAAGTCATAAAATGAGAGTGGAACACCTCAGACTGCCCTTCCACAGCACCTGTTTGCAGCTCCTAATGCAGCCCCAACCCTCCCCACCACAAGCACCCCCTGGCACCCAGACACCTCTTTTTTCACACCGCTTTGCCACATGAAATTCATTTCGCTCTAATCTGGCAAAGCAGGTCCCAGCCAAACGTTCACGACTCTTCATGCCACTGCAGGAGACCCAGCTACAATGAGCAGAGCTACCACTGGTGTATTTTAACACATTAACATATTTAAACAAAAGATGACATTTAATGAGTGACAGCATGAACCACGTATGTGCACAGTACAGCTGTCAAAGCATCAAGTGAAGCAACACGAACCAGGGCAATTTGTGCTGCAAGAGCTAAACCCAGCACTTAACTTTGGCATCTCAGGCTTAATTACTACAGTAATCACCAAGACAGCTATTAAAAAACAACGAGGCACAGGTTAACATTTGGAATTCTATCATACAAAACTACACAAGACCCAAAATGGGGGTAAGGAAGCGGTGACACATCCAGAAATTCGTGTTTCTCAGACCCAGCCATACCACACTGGACAGACTGCTTACTCACTGAATACACTGGAACAAAAGAGAAGCCATTTATAAAAATAGTAAAATGCTTTATTTTAAAAATTTGTATCTTCCTGGCTCCTCTTCACTGCAATCAGACTTCTCCTTCTGCAAGTACAAAGCATAGTTATTAGAAAGACTGAAAACACCAGCAGAAATTACGTCATGACATGGTATCAGCATCCCAACAGACCACGTGCCTGACAAATATTACCTAGAACTTTCTCACACCAGATCTGAGATTAAATGAACAGAATTCAAGTATTTCTAAGATCTGAAATAGTTTAGTGTGTTTTTCTATCCCAGGGCCAAGAGCAGCAGTGACAAACCACACAGGATTCTACAGGGGTGCACCCATGAATCCCACTGGCTTCACCTCTTACAGGCTCAGTTGTGCATCTAAGCTGTTACTTACCTGTGACTTCTGAGTGAAGGTACTCAGCATGTTGCTCCTCACACAGGATTTTAAATATCTGAAGTTCCCCCTTGTAGTTTAGTGGCAAATTAGAGGGAAAACGTCATAAATCCCAGCTCCGCAAGTCGGTTTATTTCCCTGAACTGCTATTTGCTTGTGCTCCTGTACATGCTGATTTATACTCCAGGTTATTTTTAAAGTTTAGTGTTAAAATATTTCAGCCAAGTAGCTTTCTAGACAAGGTTTAGTTGGGTTAACAGCTGTTCTGTTCTCCTTTTTCCGTGCTGATAAACACCCACCCCACTCTCTGTAGCCTGAGTGCAGGAATGGTCATTCCCTGTTTGAGCAACTGCAGCACTCAAGAGGACAGACTTTATTTGCTGCTGCAGGGCTGAAAGGTCTCAGACAATGGTGACATTCTGGCACTACAGAAGCAAGATTCCAAAACTTTATATAAAATTGAGATTAATCACGATTTTTACGCAGGAACTACATAACCCACCACAGGGTGACGGGCTACTGAACTGTCACGGCAGTGTAAGGACACCAACTACTTACCTGTCCACCTGTTCCCCTGGTCCCTCCACACGCCACTGGGCACCGTGCTGGATGTGCTCGGCTCCCCAACTGGAAAAACATTCCCAAGTTATTATACCCACAGTGATTTTGAAATCTTTTGTACAAACCCACGTCTAGAAAGGTATTTTTAACCACTGCTGTCAAGATATGAAGCCCAGATGGAGTCAGGGTGCTCAAGCCCACGGCATGACAGCAGGCACTAAGTTCTACCCTACACATTTAAGTTATTCACTCTTTCCAACTTCTCAGTATTCCCCAATTCAAAGGTACTCAGTGACTGAACATCAAGTGTCCAGAAACCTTTATTATTTTATCCACGCAGAACAAAAGTGATACTTACTTCTCATGGATGAGCACTCCAGTGTCACTCAGCTTTCATCTTCACCTAAAGGATAACAACTGAAGTTATTAGAGTCATACACAGCAAATATGGACCATTTCAAAACTAACTTAAAAATATGGGTTTAAGATACATGGACTGATTAGTTATGAGGGGTAATTTATCAATTATTCCAAACCATTAAGTGGAAGAATAAGGGGCAGAAATAGGCTGGCCTTAACACTCATCAAGAGCTGAAGGAATATGCAGGTAGTTGCCTGAAGAACTTCACCTTGTCTGAGCACAAACCATAACCCCCCCTCTGAGCACAGTGAGGTTTGATTGCAGCCAGAGGTATATTATCCCTTATGTGAAGGCATTAATTTTGTCAGCTACTTCAACTATTTGACCCTATTTGTGTGCTGCAGCAATGCCCTCTATTCCCCTTCGTGAGGGAGTGCAGTGGCCCTGGACTGTAGGAGCCCTTGGGTTCAACAGTCCTGCAAGTGCTTCAGAAGCCAAAGGCAGACACTAAGATTGGCACTGTCACTGCTTTTATCCTCAGCAAGGTTCTTCCCCTCTCGAGACCCCCCTTTACTACAGCTGAGGGCAGCCTGCAATGGTGAGAGCAGGGGATGCGGTCCAAGGCTCTGGGAAGCAGATCACACCTCAGGCACAGCGTGATCTGACCAGGCAGGGACAAGTTCAGGATTAGTGTCCAACCCACCACCTGGGTTTTCTCATGGCCCTCAGGAGCAGGAGAGTTATGCACGTATTGTTTTCTCTGCCGTAGCAACAAACCCCAGGCATAAGGGATACTATATCTTTGTGCATCCTTTAAACACTGCAGATTCTCTACTGGCCACGCTCCTCCCAGCCCTCCCCAGTTAGCTCTTCAGTACTGGTGTTCAGAAGCAACATGTAGAGAGATGGGGTATTCACAGACCACTGCGGGATTGCACAGCCAAGTCCTAACATGTCAATCATTACCTAGCAGCAATGACACAGCTGGGAGAAGGCCAATCCTCCCATTTTTTCCTTTGCCAGGCAGCAGCTATTTAACAGCCCCACTCGCTGGTATGGAGAGAGAAAAAAAAATCTGAAACTAATTAGCTGATTCCAAACTTGCTAGTAGTGGAAGAAGCCAAGTGATTCCCCAGAGCAGTATACTTGGATGCATCCTTCCCAACATGCTCAGCCTCACTGAACATAATGGAACAGAACACTGGCCTTCCTGATCATGTCACTGCAGCTGGCAATGATTAACAGAGACATGCAACCCCATTACTGCTCGAGTCCTAAACTACTCACAGGCCTCAGTGTTTAGCTATGGGGAGAACTGCAAGCAAATCAACACTTTGTATGCTTAATGTTACAGTAAAGCCCCATCCACGCTGTGCTGTGCTCTCCTGCCAGCACCAGGTCTGCTCGGAGGGCCTAGCAGTACAATGTATTCTGACACCACACTTCTGAGCTTCAGGTAAGCTTTTGAGAAAAAGTGTTTTTCACATACAGATAAAACCAAGATGAAACACAATGCAAGCACTTGAATGGCATTCCTTGTACCCACTTGTTACAGACTGACTTAGAGCAGACATGACTATTTAAAGTTTGCTACCACACCAAGTTTCATTATCACAGCCAGAGCTGGTCTGAGCCCACGGTTCAGTCACAAATTGCTCGCTCCAAGAGTGTCAAAAACGTGCTTAGTTCAAGTACACAGAACGAGGCAGATGTGCCAGTAACCCCTCCACGACATTCCTGAAAGTATCCAGAACTGGATAACTAGAAAAATTAAAGTCAGATCCGAGCACTGGTTTAAGATCACTAATTCAGTTTTGCTACAGGACAGCACGCTGGCTGCCAGCAGGTTTGCTACTGGATCCCAGTTCCAGGTAAGGGTGAGCCATCATGGAATGGATGCCAGGCACAGGTAAAGGTAAGCCATCACAGAAAGTTAAACTGACTTTGTGACGAGGTGTCACTGTGTGACCAGCCGGTGTTGGCTACACTCACTGGGGTGTAACCAAAGACCTGTCGTCATGATCTCAAGGTGCAGCTGCTACTTCAAGTGTCCAGTGGAACATGGAGAGGTGGCTAAAGTGGAGGGCAAGGCTGTCCAGCAGATCCCTGTTACCCAGCAAGAGTCCTGCCTGGAAGGTAACACAGAAGGGTCCAAAGGTGACAATAATACCAGAAACAAGTATGCAAAGCAAAACTTTGCAGAACAAGTGGGAAAACACGTTACAACACCTGTGAAATAAACTGAGTATCAGACAAGAGCCAGACTACGTGCAGGAACAAGGGATCTTGAAATTCAGGTTCAAGAATAATGCAAAAGAGCTGGAGATCTGGATGTCTGGCAAGGTAAGCATGTTAATCTTGGAACACTGCAGTCAGTAGTTCTAGTTTAGAATTACATCCCCAAGACTGATGAAAAATGAAATTGAGCATTACACTACTAGGATGACTCTACCAGGCAGAAGTAACAGAATCTCATCACTGTCAATTAAAGCAGAGGAATGTATCAGGATTGTCAATCAAAGGCTAAAATAAAGACAACTGCAAAGTCCAATATAAGCTTTATGAAACTATTCATGGGATATTAATTCAAGCACTCATTTATGTCCTCAAAAATATTCCAGATCAGTGTCAGAGCTGCCTGTACCAGGAGTTTGAGGTGATTCACACAGTGCACACGAGGCAAGAGCAGCAGTTATTAACGCATTCCTACCGAGCCAAGACTCTACACAAGGATGAGCTGCAGATGGGCCACTTGGTCACTACAGAAAGTTTAAACAAGTTCTTTTCTAGGCACTGAGAGCACCTAGTCGACTAGTCAAGTGAGTCCAAGATCACATTCCCTCTTCCCCACAGTGCTCATCTAAGAATATCTTCGTTACATCGGAACTAAGAAAAATCCACCCAAGCCGAGTCGTATGCACAGAGGAATCGGGTCTGGAAATCCTCAGCTAAGAACCACAGTAAGTTGCTCGTTGTCCCTGAACGAGACAAAGCTTCAAACGGAAAACCACACAGCTTTGATGCAAGCTCAACATACAGGTATGGAGTGCTGCACTGTAATTCCACAGTCAGAAGTGTGATGTCAGAATACCCACAGTATAAGATTACATAGAAAGTCACCAAGTTATATTATATTGCTTGTTACCTACCTGTACGCAGTCGGCAATGAGAATCTCGGAGCAAGCAGGAATACTACATCCGGGTCCTAATGTCCATTGCCATTTGTGGTACTACGTTCCTCACAGTTATGAACTGCAGAAATGCTGGCTAAGTGCAGTTATGTAGCAGGCCACTAGTTTTTAAGTGTAAATTGCAGTCTCAAAACTCCAGCAAGAACTTGCTGCCACAGTAAATGGTTGCCAAGGAGAAGCCAAGAATTGGTCTACCACAAAAATACCACAAAATCTCAAAAGCAGTTTCAGTTTCTCATCAGCTGTATAAATGTTTCATGTAATATGTCTACACCAGAAGGTTAAGATTATTCTATATTCATTTCTGAGAAAGTGCAAAGACGTATGTATAACGATACCAGTTTCTACTTGCTGCAGTTTTTAGAGCTCTGCATGTCAAAATGGGCTCAATTTTGATAAAACAAACTAAATTGCAACAGCCAATGTCCTCCAAGTCCAGTACAAAAATGTGTTATGCGATCCAGACCATCCAAAACCAGGTCTGTCCAGCAAACCACTTTTCTGAATGGTTTAAAAGATTTAATTATATAAATCTGAGTTTATGAAAAAAGTCCAAAACCTCATAGGAACAGATCAAAGGAACGTCACTTTCTCACCTCCCACATTTAGTAACTTTACCAGATTTGAAAGTTGACATGTTTGCCAGCTTTTAAGACACCACCTTTAAAAGGTCTTCAAATGAAGTTGGCTAATTCATCATATGCCTGTTTAGTACATGCAACTCAAAGCAGAACTTGTTTTAGAAATTCTGCTTATGCAGCTACAACAAAGCCAGATTTAACCAAACTTTCAGATGTTTTGAAAACTGCCAAATCTTTCAACATATTTACTAATCATGGTTTTGCAACTCAGCTATTTTAATACCTAACAACAGTAGCTTACGTACAAAACAGGGGTACCCAAAGACAAGCTCTGTAAGGTACAAGGACAGCAGCATCCTTCACTCTTCCAAGTTACAGAACTACAAAAGAACATACTTTAGGATATGCACCAGCATCTCTTTTAATAAAGAATGACATGTAATCTGAAAAATAAACTGAAAAAATTAATTTAATGTTCACGTTCAGAATTCCCCACCTCAGACACCTTCGGCTTTCGTGGGTGTCCCACGAACACCCTCCAGCAAACACATTGTTCAAAACTGCTTCAATAGCTCAAATTGCATCCATACTGCTCATCTGTGAACTACCCAACACAAGGACTCCCAAGTCATTGCTCTGCAGTTTAGGAACTGCCAGTTTGGAATTTCCTGAAGAGCAATTCATTGTTGCAGCATGTTATCAACCCCCAAACTTTTCCAGGTAACTCGGAAGCATTCACCGAACAGGCTGAGTCAGTCTTTAGCGAGCTTCATGTTCCCAGTCAATGTTACCTGTATTTCCCAACCTATTTTGTCATTTAAGGGGTAACAGTACTTCAAGAGGGATCAGTCATCTTCACTCTAAAATACTGCAATCTGACACTAAAGTTTTAACCACAGAGAAAATTTAGCATAGAATTTAGAATTAGCCAATGCTTAGCTCAAGGAATGGAAAGATATTGGGAAGATTAAAGCTACTCACAGAACACTGGTGGCTGGGGATCGTGTGAAGGTACAGCCAAGCTAAGTTTACCGACTTTGTGCCAAGCAGGTTGATGTATCCTGCATTAACACTCAGGTATTTGACTCTGGGAAGTCACGTTCCCAGCTCACCTGGTACAGTGTAATAATAAGCAAAGCAACTACCTTACCAATGAGTCCAGAATGCTCTGAAATTCTTCTGGGGCTTAATACAATGAACAGCGAGCTAACGAATTCATCAGATCTTCTACAAAGAGAACCTTAAAGGGAGTTTATTTGCACTGTGTAGTATTAACTCTTGAACTCCAGATTCAGATACTACTTTTGAAGCATCATCTCCAAACATCAATAATAAAAGAGCGATAACCATCATGCAAGCAAGCTGATTGCTGTGTTTTACATACAGGATTTTAGGATTTGCCCACCAGCTACACGATTTAAGAATAGTACCTGCAGTCCCCATAATACAAATGATTGTATTCTGAACTAGGCAAATTAGTCCACTGTTAGCATGAGGACATAAGCAAGTTAACCTTAATCACTCGAGTAACACTTCTGGTCTTTTTGCCAAGCAATTTCAGGCAGGTTTGCAACACTGAGCAAAGGCCAGATCCTGTGATCTCAAGACAGCTTAAGAGCATATAAATATCACATTAACAATCCTTTAGTTAGGAAGTCAGCCAATGCAAGGCATTCTATGAATTTATTTTAAAGTAGCCATTGCTAGTCTTCTGCTTTAAGTTTTTATAAGATTCCAAGCAGTGACTACCAGGGTGGCAAGTGCTACCATCCCACCACCCGTCAGCCGTAGCTAAAATATGGAATTTGTTACTATGCTGCTTGCAGTGGAGCTTTAAATATTGTATCTTACAGCACTTGCAAGGTTTCCATTTGCTTCCTTATTGCAGCACAATGACTGCTCCAAAAAATCTGCATCTACTGCAAAGTTCGGCTACAATTTAACCCAATCTTTAGCTAGAGAGGCATAGTGGGAAGAGATCTCACTCTTCGCTGCAGTTCCACACCCTGGTCTAGTCCAACCTCGACTCAAGGCTCTCGGGTTACTGCAGCAGGTGTGGGATTCAGCCTCAATTGTTTAACCACGACTGGCAAGAAGAGTTACTACATTTAGTTTTCTATTTATTTGAAGCACAGTAAAAAAAAGGTTGGTACACTTTGGGAATTCAGTGGCACAAGGTACACTGCCATCAAGTTAGGGACGTTATACATCAAAAAAACAGCTAAATTTGATTTTGAAACACTGCATTACATAATTAAATTGTACTCGCCCAAACAGACCACTTACAAATATTAGGTCAGTAAGTTTCTAACATCCATAAAAACGTAGCTTTCTTACTAAAATGCAAGAATTAAGAAGTTGGTGTCTAAACAAGACAGACAAAAACAAACTGGAATGAAACTACAGGTCACATCTAAAATCGGGGCTTTTTGTTTGGGGCTTCATATTCTTCTCTCCCTCTACCATATCCTGCTGGTGTTCCAGGCCCCATTCCTCTAGGACCCTGGCCACCCACGGGCCCCGCACCTCCCTGCCCAAAGCGTTCAGGACGCTATTGGAACAGAATTAACAGTTCATTATAGGTAGTTGATGTCCATGTGTGTTAAGTATATATTTTTAGAAGGTTCCGTAGTCAAGGTTCGTCGATACAATCACCATTGAGTCGATCCACAGGTACCGGGAACATAGAAAGGAAAAAAGGGTAATTTAAAAATTAGTTTATTGTAATACATGCCTTGAGGTATGTTCCCACTTGATGCATTCTCATACATCTGTTACAAAGAACAGATCCTCCCTGCAGTGCTAGAAATGTAAGCATTAGTGCAGATGTGAATTAACAACTTTTCCAAATGAGCTCTAGCAAAATTTTTCAACCAAGTTAATGCAAATAGCTTGCAAACTTCTCACCTTTAGTGCAGTAAAAGCTCAGATTACATCACTGTCATTTCCAAATAAGCCTGATCAGAGAACGCAGCTCCAGTTGGCTGAAGCAGGAGCTGACATTCATCAAATGTAACAGAATGCCTACTCACCAGGACTGGCATGTGCTGTCTAGAGACCATGAGCTTTTCAAGATGGGGTTAAGACTACGGTCTGCTGACTAAACTGCAGAGGCCTTAGGCAGTACCAGAACTCATTGTGAGCACTACTGCATTGCAAGAAGGAAAAAAAAAAGTGAAAAAAGCTACTGACCAGTGCTTTACCTAAACCATCACAACTGCTCAAGCAGAGACTGGCACTTGTTCAAACCCCACATACTCCAGAGCTGCTGCTGCTGCATCAGATGCAAAACGTGTTCCAAGCGCTCAGTGTGTCCAGTTAGAGCTATGCACAGAGGGGGGTGTGCATCCAGGCAGTACCTCCCTCCCCACCCCACCTTCACCACAAGCTCTTGGGAAATTCACAACTTCACAGCACTGAAAGGCTTCACACCAAGGTGGAACAGCTGAGTTACTCTGCAATAAAGCAGACACTTCAGGTATTTTTACTAGTACCTCTAGTTGCATGTACTTTGTTCAGTTACTGTATTAGTAGGTGTGATCAGCATTCAACCTACAGAACTTACACATTATGAGGTCAAAGAGAGCTTTAAACTTTCATTTCAACCAGGTTTCCCACTACTGAGTCACAGAACAATGGTAGGTGGTTTGTTACAAAAAGTATCTGCAACTGACAATCCACACTTCGAGTTCCTGACTTCTGAAAGTGTCAATCCTTCCGAGAAAACATTATTTAGGTTATTTCTGCCTAACTCATGGCAGCTTCAGCTCATCTCCAATTCCGTTTAAAGGTATCAGCACAGGAACTGTGACAGCACTGTGTGGCAGAGATCCCCAGCCTAAGAAACTCCAGGCAGTTAAACCACCTCACTGTCACCCCTTTTAACCAGATCACGTTTCAGGTATTACACAAGTTCAACATGCACCTGTATCATGGTTTTGAGGAGAAAAATGTACACAGCATCCACCACACGCTGCCTAACTGCTCACAGGAAGCTTAGGAACTGCTTAAATATAATTAGATTATCGAGATACCTTAAGGCCAACGGCACTGTCTACTGAATCAATGATGCCCTGAGAAGTTACCATTCCAAAGATATGGTTCCCCAAAAAAGTAAAATGGAAGATATCCGACAAGCTACTATGGTAGCTCAGCATGTTAAGCCCAAGGCCTAAACCCACCCAAAAATCAATGAGTTCAGCTTGTGCTACAAGTGTCACCCTTTCAGGGGGGTGAGAGCACACTGGCATTGCCACCTAAGCCAACAGATTCCCATCCTGCCCATTAAGCATTTCTTTAATCTACATCCATGGTGCTTCAGGGCGGGAACACCAAGCAGCCTCCAAGCCCAGGCACACATGTAGTGTGCTAAAAACAGTACAGTTTGGAAACATACCTCGGAACAGGAGATACGAGGCAGCTTTAACAGGCTCTACCTTTGTGTCATGCCCAACACAGGAAAACACATCAGGCTATCATTCCTTTGGGGCACAGGAACCACAAATGGCTACAGTCCAGAATGGCTGGAACATGCCTGAAGCTAAAAACCAGCATTTCTGCTCTTCTACAGCAACATCAGCACAGACTAAGGGATATGCTGTTTACCACTGATTACTTAAGTTAATCTGCTGCTGAAAGAGACCTGAGAGCAGATTCTGGACTCAACAGCATACCCAGACCAACATGCATCCAGCCTACCTAGGCTTGGAAGGGCCAAAAGAAACACTGTTATACGTTGGGAAGGAGAACAAAAATCTTTCTTGTCCATCAATACAGAACATCAGATTACTGAAAATCTACTGCATTATGTACTTTAATTAAATTTCTCAAATTCTCTGGATTTTACAAAAAAATCCTTCCAAGCCTAACAGTGACGCAGAATTTCCAAAGTCCAATGAAATCAGAGTTAATTGCAAATATGCTTAAACAGCACATTTGAATTCACTTCCAAACAAATTCCGAGTGTGTAAGCTACCATAAAGGTTAACAACTACTCTAGTGCTACACACTGCCACAGTCTGTGTTAAACACCTGACCAGAGTCAGCAGTTAACAGTGACATTTCCACATCCATCCGAACACTGGAGAGAACTCATTCCCAACCACAACAATTCCCTTGTGCTAAGCTAAAGCCACCAGAGGATACGTTACCATGTCACTTCCCATCATAGAACCACTCATGGCTGCTTGGCCAACTCCTGGATTAGCTTCATAACCTATGCCGCCACCACCTCCCAGAGGTGGGAATTTCTGGGCTGCTGAAGCATAAGGATCTAAGAAAGAGAAATATATAATCATATTCTGACAATTCCTAGGTAAACCACAAGAAGTAATTACTTAAAAGATTCTTTACCTCCCATGTTCATTGTGGCAGCACCACCCATTCTCATGTCTCGCTCCCTCTGCATAGAAGAAACAACTTTTAGCGTAGCTAATGAAGCACCAAAACCCAGACTTTTCAGGAGATAAAGCACATGTACAGCCAACTACTGCCACTGCCCCTACATAAACACAGTGCAGTAGCAAACCAAAAGGAAGCAAACACAGCAACCCTGAAAATACATCAGCAGAATTCCTCAGCACGGTAACACATCCAAAAACCGCCAATGCTTTTACTTACTGGATCCATGTAACCCATTCTACTATAATTCTCTTCCCTCTGTCTTCTCATCTGCTCTTCCATCTCCCTCTGACGGATCATCATCTCCTCTTCCCGCCGGCGACGCTCCTCCTCCTGCCTGCTCACCCCAAAGCAGACTGTTAAAGCCCAGCAGTGGAACAACACCCCCCCCATTTACCACCATCATTAGTACCAGCAATTTCAAAGGCACCGACTGATTACACTGAAGCAAAAAAACATTCCCTGTAACGCTCAAATATCTGAGGCGAAACTTACACTGCAGTTCTATTTCACACAAACTGAAGCAGCAATGGCGCTCTTGAAAAACAGAAACTTTCACACTTAAGTACTTCTAAAAAAAAAAAAAAAACCCACCATAAACGTAACCGAAATCCCACGAAAGCCAAACCAACCTCAGCTGAATTTCCTTGCGTTTCTGCATTTCCTGATTATGGAGTTCCTCCATACGCCTCAGTTCCTCCTGGCGCCTCATGAGGTCTGCGGGAACGAAGCCTGTGAGCAGCTTTTTCACAAAATCATGCCAGATTCTAATCAGATTAGAATTAGATCCACCTCAGCTGCACTGTGGCAGACAGGTACCTTCCAATGTCCCTGTTCTTAACAAAACCCCACTGGCATAAAAAACCCCTACCAGTTGCTCTTTTTTTAACTCTGAAATTCTCAAGTTCACACTAGGAAGCACAACTTTGCTCATTAACCCATTAAACAGACATGCATCTAAGCCCAGCAATTAAAGTAAAAAAAACCAGAATTCAGAACCAATTACCTTGACGCAAGAGGTTTGCCTGGTGCTCGTGATAAGCATCTTCCATCTCACTTTCAAGTTTGTCCTTGGCATCTTTCATGTTTTTTGCCACTTGCTCTCTCTGCTGTTTTTCCATTTCATCTAAAGATTTCCATCTCTGGGAATATTCAAATTCAAAACTGCCAGGCTGAGCAAAACGGGGAGGAGTCTCTCTTTCCCTGCAGAAAGGAAAATGCTCAGAGCGGGCAAACCTGGAAACTCAAGGTCAGTACAAGATCACGAGCAGAATAACTGAATTATCAGGGAACATCGAGGGAGCCCTGAAAATACCTGACAACTATGTGACAGTGAACTCGCTGTGATGGGAGTGCAGCATTTTACACACTTGAACAGCAGCATTTCACATGAATAATTATCACAGCAAACATGGAGACTCCTGCACTATCACACCCAGGCAAATTTTTAGAGTGCTCCTGCCTGTTTATGTCTTTATTAACTGTCTTTAGACTCTCCACTGCTGGCAATTCCAGGTGCAAAATCCTCAAACAAGACAGGCCTTTGCCCGAGCAGGCACAGCCACTCAGAGCAGCAGCACATAGAAGTGGATTTTTCCAGTGCCAAAGCAGCGTGTGTCAAAGGCAAATAACAGCCTTCACTTTCACTTAAAATAGTTCTCAAAATCCCTGAGGGCCAACAGTTTGTCATATAAAGAAATTGAGATTCCAACATTCAGTAATTAATGACAGAAAACCATGACAGCTCAAACCTTCCCATACATTAGCAATATAAAAGTACTTCAATGTTTTAGGAACATTCTTTTCAAAGCTGCCTCTAAACCACTTACAATTTTTGATCAAAGCAAGAATTTTGAGAACTTTCTCTGCCAAACAAGACTGACCGGATCTCCCTCCCTGCTCTCTCTTTTGTTATCTTGGAAAATACAACAATCCTACAACAGGTTTAATATACAGATTCTAACCTAAAACTGCTACTTTGGAAAAGACTTCTCTAGACTCTCTAACATTCCTTTATGCCAGTGGTCAGCACATAAGGCAAATCCACAGGCAATGAGTTTCTATTAACCATGGAATGAGTTAAAATTTTACTTCATTTCTCTTTTCAAAGCACGAAAATCAATTTCCAAGTTTCCCCTGGGATGATCAACACAAGATGCGCCTTAAGGGACATGACAGCTCTCAACAATAGGATAAAACAGTTCAAGTCTGGTTTTCAAGTTTCTCCACACACCAAAACCATCTGTTACTGGGCTTCTATTTCTTTGTGACACAACGTAGAAAACTGCTTGTGTAACGAGCATACTAAACGAATCAGTATGTTACTTAAAAATACGAACAAAAAAAGGAACTGGCAATACATGTCACAATTCAAAGCCTGTTTCTGAAAAATTACTCCATCCCCCTCAGAGCCTGGGACAATACTACATAAAACATCACCTATACCCTGTTCATAACAAAAGACAGTGCCTACTTTTGATACATCGGATTCTTCTGAGCAAGCTTTTCTGGAAGACCGTCTTCATCATCCAATTGTTCCAATGGTTCCACAATAACTGGCCTGGGAGTGCTGAACAGAAAATACTCATTTTACTTCTCTGTAAGAACTTCCACTCTGAAAAACTTGCAACTTATAATCTCTACTCAACTTCAAACGAAAATCCTGAGGAAGTACTTACGTCGTCAACAAAAACACCCCCTCAGTACACCGTTCAAAGGCTTTCCTGGCAGCTGGCTTTGATGCAAACTCAACAATGCCTTTTCCTGTTGATCGACCTCGATCATCTACAATCACAACAGCTCTTTCCACCGGACCGAACTGGGAAAAAGCTTCCTCCAGCAACTCGTTGGACACGTAGGGCGAGAGGTTCCGCACCGACAGGGCAGCGGCGTGTGTGGCAAAGCGAACGCGGAGCTGCCGGCCCCGCATCGGGGTATCGTCCAACTCTGCCTTCGCGATTTCTGCAAGAGCCCTAGATTCCTGGGGGAAGTTTAAAACCCTGTTTTAGAGAACTAAGTCCTACATCACTATTTCGCGAGAATTAAACGGATGGACACACAGCATGAACGCCTACCAATTTAATGAATCCAAAGCCTTTCCCCTTGTTGATAAAAACCTCTCCTGGTTCCCCATATTTGGCGAACAGTCTCTTAAAGTCTTCGTCTGTGATATCAGCGGGTAAATTCCCAACAAACAACCTGCAGCGCTGTGTGTAAGTCTTCTCCCCAGGCCGCCTCAGGAGGGAGAGGTTCGCTTTAAACCCCTACAAAGAAGCAGAGCGTTCGAGCCATCACTACGTGCTGCACCACCGAGCTGCGGGGAGCGCCGGGGACCCCGGAGAATCGCGAGGGGATACAGATCACAGTCCCGGGACCGCGAGGGAACACAAACCACAGCGCCGGGACAGCCTGGGCACGCCAGGGAGCACGAACCACAGCGCCAGGACAGCCTGGGCACGCCAAGGAGCACGAACCACAGCGCCGGGGTCGCCCGGGAGAACCGCGAGCGGACACAAACCACAGAGCCGGGACACAAACCAGAGCCCCGGGCCTGCCCGGTCCCCGCCACCGCCCCCGGCCCGCTCCTCCCCTCAAGATGGCGGCGCGGGCGCGCGGAACCGCCGCCATCTTGTGCCTGAGGGAGGCGAATGGGGATGGGGGGGGCCCGCGAC